>VZTB01004647.1:65111-94519 GCA_013397245.1 Thryothorus ludovicianus
GCCGCGCCGTCCGCCGGGGTCGATCTCCCCCGCGCCGAAGGCGACGCCGCCCTGGTGCCGTGGGAGACGCTGCCCGGGGCCCGCCGGGCTCTCCCCGTGCCTAAGCGCCTCAGGCCTCGAAAGGCAGCCGGGGAGAGAGCCCGCGGCCGCTGCTCCGGTTCCAGGCCAACAAAAGACGGGAGGAGCCACACGCTGCCAGCTCTGGCGGTTCAGCCCCTCCGCCGATGCTGCGGCCGCTGTGCCTGGGCCCGGACAGGGTCACCCCCCCCAGGTCCCGGGGCGCGGCCGGGAACCGTGTCCCGGAGCGATGCCGCCTTTCCTTCCACACCCCGTTACCCGGGCACACTCGGGCCCGCCTGCACAGCGCCTGCGGCCCGTGCGCTGCCTCTGACCAGCCGCCTTTGTTGGCTGCGCAGCATCCTGGCAGCATCGCCATTGCTAGGAACGGCAGGACGAGATCCCGCCCTCTCTCTGTTACCAGCGTGCAGCACCATTTTCACAACGTAAAGTTTTGCACGCGAATCGCTTTATTGAATGCGTCTCAAATTTCTGCTATGAGCACACAGTATAATAAATATTCTAGGTAAAAGAATGCTGGTGTATTAACGTCTCTCACGAGCCTATTAGGAAGGCAGCAGAGCCCCAACGGCGTTCTGCACAAGTACAACAGCCCCAGAAGGTTGCCCGCAGGTATCGATAGGGCAGGGAATTGGACCGTACGCTGGCTGCTCCAATCCAGTCTCCAGGAAAAAACTCTAACATATTCCAATTAACCAAAACAGTAGCAGAACACAGGTTCTACTGATTGTTGGCAGTGGCAATCAGTGAGTGAGTCTGAAAAGTTTCTAGAAGTTGACTATAATAAATCGATTTTAGGATTTATATAAACGTGTATTTATGCACTAGTTTTAATGTTCAAGAAGGGCCATTCAGTTCAGCTTGCAGAAGCCTTGGACTCATCCTGCAAGTGACTTGTACAGTTGGACCATGATAATTACAACACCCTATTTCTTCCCAATTCACCTGTAAACTGATTTGATTAAAGAAGTGAAAACCACACTCTTTTCACTTATATTGCATTTCTGTGGCCAGCTTGCATAATAGCATAAATAAGATGGCAGCTGTTATTACTACTCTGGTATTAATATCTGAAATGTTAATCAATTTCACAGATCATATGTGGCACAAAGCTTCTTGAGTGTGCTGCCTTTCACAAAAATCTACTTGTTTTCTTTCCAGCCAGGTGTCCTTGACATCTCCATGGGAGAAAAAGTCTGTCACCCTAAGTATTTGACTTTAAAAATATAAAATGGAAGTAATTTAAAGTATACTTTCCAAGCCATGCCAGGCTGATAGCACATGTCCAGTGTTTCCTTAATTCAAGCACACAGAATAACAGGTTCAGCACCATGAGTGTCTCTGCAGTCACTTCTGCATTGGGAGTTTTTGGCATGTTGGCCTTATGTTTTGGCTCTGAACTCTTAGACTAGAGGTCCTGTTCACTCCCCCAGACACTGTGTCACATAACCCTTAGAACCTGGGATGGAAGAAATTCTCCTTGTTTAGGTTATCCTGTTTGATCTCTTGGCTTTGCAGCGGCCAGGTTGAGAGTCCCCAGCCGTGGTGCCCTCGCATGAAAAATCTCCATCCCAATCAATGAACCATCACCAGTGGATCCTTCCAGCTGGACCCAGCTCTGAGATGGGATCTCCTGGCCACCTGTGCTGACACATGTGGAGTCCAGGAACTCGTGCTTCTTTCTCTGGGAACCAGGTAAATCTTGAGCCCCTCCTTCTCTTTTCCTGAAGAAATGCCTCCAGTGCAGCTTGCTTTTCCTTCTGAGCAGTCAGCAAGGAGTGCTGCCAACTCAGAACACTTTGATGCTACAGTGAATGCTGAACTTGGATGCAATAATAACTTCTTAATTATTTAACTTCTAAGGATTTTAAGGCTCTTGAAATTGAGAGCACTAAACAGTGGTGTATTCATTTCATGCCTTCTGTACAGGGATCAATTTTAACTGCATCGAACAGAGCTTCTGCACATTAAAGACGTGCTGGAGCCAAAGAGGATTTTGCAGGTGGATTGACACAATAAAAACTGAAGTCAATTTACATTTGATGTTTTTTAATGTCAGAATAAATACTACCTTTTTTTGTCCTTCCTGCTTTTGGGAAGGACAACAACAAAACATCTCCTTTCTGGCTAGCAAAACATGCTTAACTTAAGCAAGAAGGGTAAAATACAGAATCTGTATTTCAAATCCTAAATTTGTTTTCAGAGTAATAGCTTTACAACTTCTTGCAAATGCTTAATAGCGTCTGTTAATTCCACTGCTTTTTTCACCATAAAATTTTTTGTAACTTGACCAACAAGAGCAGAGCAGAAGTTTGTATTTCTTGTTTTAGAATACTTATATTTTTCTTTTTATCACTGTTTAAATGCAGTGGTATATACGTGGTTTCCTTTAACCACGTATATTTAAACATTTAAAAACCATTTTACAATTAAACTTCCCCTTTTCAGATGCTCCTATCACTAATCTCCAGGTATTTTCTGGGGAAAAAAAATAAATTTCCTTTCCTGGTTATTAAAATACGTCTTCTATTACATTTTGGACTAAAACTCCAAGGACTACTTTTTAAAATGATGAGATTTGTTGAAAGAAGGTGATCTCAAAGATGAAGGACTTTGCTAGGGAGAAATCTACAAACACTGCCCAGAGCTGTGAGATATTTCCACAACAGGCAGTTTCCCCCAGATTTAAAGAATGTGTTCACAGAAATTGGCAACTCATGTTCATCCATCTGCAAGGAGAGCATCTTTAACCACAGAGTGAACATTTGCAATGCCCAAGTAGCAGGAAGAGTGAGAAACCCTAACGACTCTCAAGATGTTAAATACTGTAAAAGCCTAAATACTGCAATGTCTTGAACAGCAAGAGACTCCCATTTTTAATCACCTGTAAAAGAGGTGCTGATTCAGACATAATATAAAGCCAAGAGGATTTGTCAGGGCTTAATTATATCTTTTTTCTAGCTGTTAACAAACCAGAGCAAACTGAGCATTGTCCAAAGAAATCAGAGTTGGTTAGTGAGGATCATGGGCTTAAAATTGTTCTGTTTGTGAGGAGTTACAGTGGATAGCTCAGTTTTTCCACATGTCCTGGGAGATACAGGGTATCACTTTAGTGTGCCATGCTGAGAGGTCACAGCTCCTCTGAAGAGGCAAGAGCAGAGCACACACACCTCAGGCACTCACCTGCCTATGAACTATAGTATGAAGTGTATAAGAGAAAAAAAGGGCTTTGCACTAAATCTGCACATACATGAGAGTCAGTGTTACACAGGCCATGTGCCTGCAGCACTTGCTGGCTCATCCTCGAGCTGCCAAGCAGTGCCACTGGTGTTCAAGGCAGACAGCTGAAGGCACCGTCACAGGGTTACATCTGTTGGCAAAAGCATGCCTTCAAGCCCAGTCATTTCTGGATATGAAACAGGACAAATGAAATAGAGAAACTTGTATGACTTGATGGATGATTGTAAAAAGCTGGAAAGGCATTTCTTCTGCACAAGAGCACTGTTTTGGGAGGAATTGACTACTCCCAGAGGTGAGGCAGCCACAGCTCCTCTGGGCAATCTGCCGGTGCCTCACTCTCCCCACAGGGAAGAATTTCTTCCTTATTTCCAATCTAATCCTGCCCTCAGTCAATTTTAAACTGTCATCCTCTGCCCTGTCACTGCAGGCTCTGGTGAAAAAATACGTACCCAAGTACTTTATGTCTGTATCCTCCATTTATACAGCATCTAGCACCCGGAGGCTCCCTGAGCACTGGTCACTCAGTGCTGTGAGTGCACCACACCAGTACTTTAGACACACCGGCAGCTCAGGGTGTGCAGGCAGGAGCTGCTGAGGGACAGCACACACCTGATCACAGCCATCTGCCCGGCAGCGCAGGGAGCACAGCCTCAGGCCAGACCTCCCAAACTCAGTCCCCCAGCTGCTTACACAACACAACACATACACAGGCATGCTGGAGAAAGTGAGGTTGATGGATTTTTGGATTTTTCATGACGCTATGCTTTTTTCTACTTACGAACACCTTCCGAGTGCTGGGCCAGAACCCTTCACTCAGTTCCTCATCAGAAATTAGCCACCTGCATGATTAACATCAGTACCACAGAGCTCAGCAGCCTGGCACACTGAAGAATGCCTGTTTTGTTCCCTTAACGTGCCATATGTATGGGGATTTTTCCTTTCTCCTCTTGATATTTATTCAAGTATACAAGGATTATTTCTGAATTATTCATCATACAATATCTGATTAGACTGTGGCGGTGCTGGTTCCCACTGCTTAATGAATGAGCCATTAGGCTTTTGCAGATGGTGCCATCAACAGCTCCTGTGCTGTGTGTTCCGTGCATTTACCCAGCAAAAGGAGAGCGCTGAACCTGAACACAGGGTAGGAGATGAGTAATACCCAAGCAGTGATCCTGCAAACCACACAAAGAGAGTAAGTGTTGCTGCAAAACTTGTATTTTGTTGTAGATGTTATCAAATATAATTTTCTCAGAAAATCTTGGTATAGCTGAGTAGATACCCCACCAATCACTTCAAGCAGTGTAGTAGAGGACAGAAACTGCCAGCAGTTTATGTATACGTGGTCCCACGAGGTGTGACAACTGCTGCCATGACATATGGTGTGAGCAGGGGCAGAAACCATCTGTGTGCTCTAGGCACTTCCTTCTTGGAAGAGGAGACCAGGAAGTGAGAGAAGACACTGTATTCCAGAACTTAAGTGGGTTCTCTGTCTGTGAGAATACCCTTGCTTTGGGAGGGCCTTAGGAAGTGGGAGACACTGCACAGCTCTGGGTGTCAATGAGTTTGAGAAATCCATCCCAAATCACACAGCTTGGCAAGGTTCCTGCTGGTCCATTGGCACTGGCATCTGGACAGCTGGGGGAGAAGGGTGCTGGGGATGATGCTGTGTGACACAAGGGATGCTGCCTCTGTGCAGAAACAGGCACACAGGCACTTGGGACCAGCAGCAGCTGTGCTTGCACTTCTGCCTTTCCAGAGCCTACTCTGGAAAATGGAATGAGCATAGAATAAAAGAAGGAGGAATCCAGGAATGATTTTTCTGCCACTTTTCCTCTGTTTACCTCAGGAAATGCTGTCCTCACAGATGAGGGTGACAACAGCAGCTCAGCCTGGCTGTGGTTGCTGATTCCAAGCTGCCTGTGATGATCATCCTACAATGGAAAGAAAGTTAAAATCAAGGTGCCTTGCTGGTTTGTGACCAGCATGGCCAGGGAGTCTTTCAAGCACTCATACTTTCCATGCTGGTCCTTGGCATCTCCTGCTGGAAAAAGGACATCTGATTCATCGCCACCTACCGAAGATGAGTCAGGATTATACAAATTCCATTTAGTTTGTGTAACAACACTACTTCCCATGTTGCAAACTTTCCTGTTTGCTGCCATAAAAGTCTACTGAACAAATCTCTGAGTGCTCAGTGATCAACAAGAGATGGCCGCAGTGGGGGCTGGTGGCTCTCACATCCTGGTTTTTTGGTCCCTCCCTAGGACAGACGGGCGTTTTTGTCACCATTTTAATTTCCTTCAAATTGCAAATACTGTTGCCTCTGCAGTGATTCTCCCACCAGACAGGCTTTAATAACAGGTGGCTTCTGGCTGCAGCTCAAACAACAACTTGTTGACAGATTCCCTTTCCTGACAACCTGACTCCCAGGGTCTACAGCAGGCAGTCCCCTAGCCCGAGGTACACGTCCTGTCCTTGACAGGTCACTAAATCCTTACTGGGCATTGGCATTATGCATGCTCCAAAGGAGACTTTGCCTGTGCTAGCACGGTGAGAGGAAGGGAAGCTGCCGCACTCGCCACCTGGTGAGCGCTCCACGGAAGTGTTAAAAGTGCCCAGCAACCTACACCGCCAAAAATATTTTAGAGTGCCCCTAAGTTAGGAAAACACTTGTGCTGGCATACCACACCACCCAGTGGCATGGCACACTGCTCCTCGGGCGTGGCAGCACTAGGGATAACCCTCTCCCATTCACAAAGGGGAACGGGATGATCTCTTGGGGACAGAAGAGAGGAGAGGCACCAGAGCAGCATCCAGCCCCAGCCCCAATGGTTTCAACTGCTCAGCGTCAGCCCATGCTGTTTCCATCAGCCGGGTTAGCAGTCTCAGATGGCTTTCCCCTCTGCAGTACAAAAGGGCAGGTGGGCAGGCTCTTGACTTGTTTCATGTGAAAGAACAGCTACGGCAGAGTTACCTGCCTGCAAGGGTCCCCCAGTGACAGAGCACTGCTCGCTGTGGGGCCGAGGTGTGGGGGCACCTCAGCTGCTCTGCTCGAGCATGGATTTCTCACCCACTGCAGTAGCCACCACAATGGCAAGACACTGCTGCTGTCACTAGTGACAGTGCTGGGGGCTGCCTGCATCTGCTTGGCCAGATTATAGGCTCACATTGTCTGAGGGGGGCTCATCCTCCCTTCCAGCCCCAGGGATCTTTTTTCTTTGTCCCTTCACCTCCGAAACCTCTGCTTCAGAAGTTCAGCTCCCGTGCAGCCATTGTGCAAGAACTGGCTTGGCTTCAGATCAGTCAAAAATCTCCATCTTGCACTGCATGAGTGCAAATAATAATACAGGCTGAAAAAGCAACTGCTGAGCATCATCTCTCTACTCATGAGATTTTTTATTACTTCTTAGAGCTGTCCAAAAATGTCTGTCTTACATAACTAAACCCACTCTAGTTTGCGATACATCAGAATTCTAATTATACCTTTTGTACCTTACATATACACCACAGTTTGAACATCCTTGAGCTGGCAGGCAGATGGAGTTTTACAGGAACTATTCCATCAACAGATGCTACACTGAGTTTTCTTTGCTCCGTCTGGGAATGAACTGATGGGCAAGGCAAGAAAACATGTTTTCTTACAGAGACACCATCTGCCAGCTTGAGAAGCTGCTGTCACCAATGACTCAGGATCACTTGTATAAAGAAAAACATTATTAATACCATTCTCAAGACAGCCCTATTATTAACTATATATTAACTGTGTTGAAACAATTGACTAGTATCAAGACTATAGCAATAAGAAAATACTGTAACTAATTAGTCTAAAAGGAAAACAACTGTAAACAAAATTACTTGAGAAAGGGCATTTATTTCTCTTGGGAACCTTTAGGTAACAAACCTGGGTTTAATCCTTCTTTGCTATCAAATTCTTTTAAGAATCGTTGCATGACATCAGATAGAGCTTTTCCAGTTGTGGAAACTTACAGCTTCCACCAAACAACAACAAAAACGTTTTGTTTATCAGAGCTTATACAGAAAAGAAGGGATTATTGGATTGCCAGCAGCAGAGATGAGGAGTTCCCATGGATTGTTTTATAGAACAGGATGATGGGAGGTGTAAAGGTGTCCCAGCACATGCAGGGTACTAAGAGCCTGCTGGGCACGTGGCTCTTCTCAACAGATCACAAAAAAAAAAAAGATGCTGATGGCAAGGCAACACGAGTAAAGCACCTCATTTCAAGTAAAACTCACTCCAGCTGGCAAGTGGCTTACTCCTGTGTATCCCACCACAGGAAAGCATGTTGTACTCATGTTAAAACCTGGATTATCCCAGCACAGACAGCAAGAGAGAAACTAGCAGGGGGGCTCTGCAGTGGTAATGAGTCCCACCTCTGATTTATGTGCTGGGATGCAGTGAGGTGCAAATAGCTGCAGTTCTCTACCTGCCAGCATGGGTAGGTGGCTTGTCATGAAGCACAGCTATTTTCCGATTCAAATAAAGCCACTATTTCCACTAAAATAAGGGCTGATAATCCAATGGATGTTTCAAAATCATGTTTTCTTGCAGCTGCAACACTGAACCAGAATCTGCGGCAGTTTTCTGCATATCCCTAAGGCAGGCATGAAACAAAGCCCACAAAGGATTGAGAATCAGCAAACCAGTATTATATAGTGACTCTGTAGCTTCTTAAAAGACTGTTATGCTTCTTACAGACCAAAAAAGTACTGAATTTGGTACTAAACAAATATCTCAAAGGGGTCCTGAAAAATTTCTGGACCAATCCCAGTCCTGCAAGGTAAGGTCTCATGCATACTACTGCCATTCTGCAGAAGAGGAAAGAGAGGAAAAGAGCTGGCAGGCACAAAGACAGGATGTGAACAGAAGACTCCTGGGACTGCTTTAAACACCTACAGCTCTGGCAAACAGCCCTTTCAGAGGGGAATAATCTGAGCAGATTCTGACAGGCTGCCTAATGGTAACCCACAGAAGAGGTGCTTACCTCTGTAGGCATTGTTCTCTTCTTTGTGGTCACTGTTGACAGGACCCAAGGGAACGGCCTGAAGTTGTGGCAGGGGAGGTTTAGGTTACATATTAGAAAAAGGTTCTTCCCCCAGAGGGTGTTAGGACACTGAACAGGCTCTTCAGGGAATGGTCACAGTCCCAAGGCTGCTGGAACTCCAGGAGTGTTTGGACAATGCTCTCAGGCACAGGGAGTGACTCTTG
Organism: Thryothorus ludovicianus; assembly: GCA_013397245.1. NCBI lineage: Eukaryota > Metazoa > Chordata > Aves > Passeriformes > Certhiidae > Thryothorus > Thryothorus ludovicianus. The sequence goes on from VZTB01004647.1 coordinate 73,660, forward strand.
GAGTGGTCTTGTGCAGGGCAAGGAGTTGGACTCCATAATCCTTGTGGGTCCATTCCAACTCAGTGTATTGGGTGAGTCTGTGACTTGTGCTGTCCTGCCAGGCTCAGCCAGCAGCTCTCTTCTTACAGGATGTTGGGAAGCAGAGCTTCATGTTTAGAGAGATTAAATAAATCATAACCACCACCTTAAGTCATCAGAGATCCCAGGAAGCATCTGAGAGCAGCTTGATCTTATGTGTAGTGAAGTAATCTGCATAACAGGTTGAAGACTTTTCATCCTAATTGCAAGTGACTTAGAAAGCTGAAAGCAGGGTGCCAGCAGATTCTGTCTGAAGGGCAGATGGGGAAGGCCTGGTTGCTTCCTCCCACATCTGCTGCAGATGTGGAGGCTGGTTGCTGTGGTAACACACCCCCAGAGGGAGCCGGGGCTCCTCCTGCTCACTGCGTGCCAGCAAGGATGGGAGACAGCATTTCTTCCCATCAGCTCTTAAAATAAACCTGGTATGACTGAATTGCTGCAGCAACACCTTAGAAATAGTAACTGCCTAATTGCCACAACATGGAGGTGTCCTCACTCCATTCCTAGACTATTGCAATTACTAAATAATCAAACTTTTAAAAACAGCCCAAACTCCCTGAAATTCCCAACTTGTCCTCCTCCACCTGATACTTTAAACCTGTCGGAACCGTCTCTGTCTCTGCCATATTGCAGAGATTCTGACAATGTACAGTCTTTTTACCTCAGCGAGAGATGGGCGAAAGAAGCAGAAACTCCTCAGGTCTCGTGTTCAAGGTTGTTTTTTTTCTCTTATCTAAAACATTCTTTCTGTGCCCTGCCGAGCTCCTTCTAGCAAGACAGTCTGAGGCCTTCTCCCACCCTCAGAGGTGGTGCTTATCTTTTATACTAAAAGTTACGTACAGACTATTTACTAATTATTTCCAATACCTATTCTCCACATCAGACAGTCAGATTTTACCCTAAACCAATCATTCATGTCCCTGTCACCAAGAAGATGGAGATGGAAGAAGAAGAAGGAAGAAACCTAAAAACCACGAGGTTCCTCCATCTTAGAATTCTCTCACCCCCTTGTACCAAACTCAGAAACTACTTTTACACCCTGTGACAAACTCACCAATGCTCTATTTAAACTCCTGTGACTTGTAATTCTTCTTTTAAGGTTGGCAATTGTTCCCATGGGCTAAAATCCAAACCCCAGGTGTTCTGGGCTGTGTGCCAGGGTCTCTGAGACCCCTGCCCAGGTTCCTGAACCTCCAGAGCAGCCAGAGGCGAATCCTGTGTTCCCACATAAACCTATCTCCAATCCCCAGCAAAAACCCTGGAGCTCAGAATGCTGCACTCTAAAAAGTTAGCAGATCTTACTGTGCCTGAGTTAAAATTCTATGCAAGGAAGTAGTATTACTGAAACATATCCACATTACAACAGTGAGGAATTTATGTCAAGGTGAACATAACCCAGGAGCTTACTGCATGTGAGAGCTGCCAAAGTTACTAATTAGCTGACAGAATGAGGAAAAGTAATTGATGCATGAACCAAGGCAGTAACTACAGAGACAGCAACACCAGCCCTGAAATCTGCTGAAGAGTTCCATGGTGCAGATGGTCTTCTGGAGCCAGAGGCAGTTTCAGGACTCTCAGGATAACAAGAGGAGTCAGCCTGAAGAGAGCTCTATGGAGGTACAGAAGGTAAATGCACTCCCACCTTGCTGCAGTGTGGTGAGGGACAATGGAAGAAGTGTCTTGGCCTTTCTGAAGCAGATGAACCCTTCTTTTGCCAGAGAAGCCTGAGTATATTTGGATTACCTTAAACCTTTCTTCTAAACCTATTCAACGTCCAAACCCAGATAACAAACACTTAAGTTATACAAAACCATAAAGCAATGCTAAAGCAAAGGGCAAAGTAATTTAGCCTACCAGATACTTCAGCAAAAAATAATTATCTCCAAATAATTGTACTCTAGGAAAAAAAACAAACCCTGAGGCTTCAATTTAAAAAGGGTACCACAAGCCTAAGAGAACTGTAACAACTGCCTAGGTTTAGGCATGTCTTTTAATCTCACCAATTTCACTGAGATTGGAATATTAATTTATGCCTGTTGAACTTTTAAAGTGGTTTCCTGGACCTGAGCCAAAGGGAATGGGTGCTGCTTGCAGCTTGTGCTGAAGAACCAGAGTGTTTCATTCTGAACACTAATGATTAAAACATTTAGAGCAGTTCCTAAAAACAGTGCTGCAGTGAGAAAATGCCTTTCCATCACATCACATTCTCTTTTCAAAGAGTGCTCCGACAGATGAAGTTTTCCTCCACACACTCTGCTGCCACAGGCAGACTTTTGTCACACGATTTGGACAAGTCTGAGTGGTTTAGGTCACTTAGAGAACCTCTGTTAAAGGTATTAGCAAAAGCAGGTTTAATGTAAATGTGCAAAAGGGTGGTGGGGAATGGCAGGGTTCACTCTGGTAACTGCTGCATGGATGATGTTCACAGAGGAAAATTCTGTCTAGAACCAATGTAGGATGATTTCCACAGGCACTGAGAGTGCCAAAGGCTAAGGGAGGCCCTGCTGCTGAGTCACAGGGTTCATACCTGGACAGGGCTTTATGCCTGAAGGATTTAGCAGCACCTAGCTGCTGACTAGTTTAACATTTGCAAAATGATTCAATTCCTATAAGCATAGTGGGAATTTAATTCCAGATATAAGGTGGCAATATCAATACTATACTTCCCACAGGGGATTTAACTCAATTCACACACAGAGAAGTACATACATGCAGATACAAATATGAACTAGGGTACCCATTAAAGATCAAACACCTTTGCACCTCTCAAGAAGCAAGGGTGTCAGCCCCTGCCCTGATCTGTGTATCTTGAGCTGAAGCTCAAGATTCAGATTTGCCCTTCTTTTCTGTTAAGGAAATTTCTTTCATTACATGTTTTCTTTCAGTCAAGTTCGGGGCTTTTTAAGGCTGGAAGGTGTAGAAGAATGTAGCAACTAGATATGCACATAATACATAATTTTGTGGCCAACCATTTATTACACAGTAAGAAAAAAGAATAAGCTTTCATACAAATTAGGAAACCGATAAAGTGTTAGCTAAGTACTGCACTCCTAGACCATGTCTCAAGCTATAATCTGATTTACAAGTCAACTGCACAGAACAGTTAATGCAGGTACATCTCATTCATAAATAGGTATGGCACCGTGGAAGGAAAACACAAATTCAAGCTCATGTACAGACTACTTCAAGCATGGCTGTCATCCTGGAAATAGTTATATCCATGTACCTATATCCACCTTCCAGCACAGAGCAACCTGAAGATCACCAGATCTAGTTAAAGATGCATTAACATTCCTGTCTCAAAAGTTTTATGGCCACACCAGGGCATCCCTGAGTGCCCATCCCGCATATTGTGAGGCCACCAGATCACAGCACTCAGCACTGGAGATGGAAACTGGCTTGTCTGCCTCAATAACATTCACTTACTTTGCTTTTATGATGAGGATTTTAATTAAAGCAATTCTTCTTCTCCTCAATATTACCACTGCAGGAGAGGCTACTACCCCTGTCTCAAAACTCCCTTTGATTTTAGTTTCCTCATACCCCAATATTTTCACATTTTCAAAGCATCAAGACTCTTAAAGACCTAACAAAAGACCACTTTTCTTGTGATCCTTATTTTAGCCCTCAGCACGTCTGCACGACTGACCATACAATACCTTGCTTGCTATGTGCAGGCCCTTGCCCTCATCTTTCCAGTTAGTGTTCTTCCAGAACATGAAAAACCAGATATCAGATCAGCAAAAAATCTTAAGAGTGTTATGTAAAAGAAAAATAAAAATCATACCACAGTATGATTCCGTGACTTTGCTCCCTCTGATAATCTAGTTCTCTTAAAAACAAAAGTGGTGTCAGTTTGCTGGCTCTTCAGGTTTTGGGTTCCTTGCACAGATCTTATCCCTGTCAGATGCTGCCAGACAATCAGAGGTGAACGCAGTCAGAGCTGCTTTTTGGCCACATCCAAGGCACTGGAACATCAGTGACTGATTCTAAGACACGATGGCTTAAAGAACAACATAGGAAACTCTGAGGAGTTTAGATTTTTCCCTGTATCAAACAAATAGTAGGTGAAAGAAAAATAAAAATCATGCATTTTTCATCCTGAATCTATTGGTCCAGTTTTGTCCCTTAGGATATGAAAAATTTTCATCACAACCTCATTCCCAGCACCTACTCTAGACTCTCCAGGGCCTTGTCCAGATGTCTCCAAACTGCAGAAGATGGAGAGGCAGTGTGGAGGCCCCTCTGTTGCAGAGTGCCACTCTGCTCTGTTCCAAACACATCTCAGCTATTGCTGTTCAGGGAAGCTAAGGCTGTCAGAGAGGAACAATTCCAGTTCAACAGTATCATCAGTGGTCTCTACTGGTACATTACTCTTTTCCACAGTGGGTGAACAATGCTGGACTTCGTGTCTTGAAGCCAACATCCTGGAAGTTCCATTGCAGGAACATACGTCTGGTTGTGTGATGCTGGTTGAGCAAGCACAGTTTGGAGGGTAAACACCTGCACAGGAATTGGGTTGGCAATGACTAGGAATGTAGTATTCACCTGTCTCTGGACTTGATTCTATTGGATCATGAAAAGGATAACCAGGCATGCAACAGGTCTGGGGACAGTTCTTGGTTTTGAATCCATGGTGAAGGCCCAATTTAGCAATAAGGGGCCTCCCAACATTAATTTCCTTTCTTTCATCCATCGTATCTTCTATTCCTGAATACTCATAGTGCAAGGCAACAGTGAAGATTAAATGTTCCTGTAAAAGCAGAAAGAAGGGGAGAGAAAAAGTTATATTTCCTCTCCAAATAAACACTACAGGAAACCCTTAGAGAGGCTCCAGTTTCCTGGAGAAGCAGAGTGACCTTTTCAGGAGCTAGAGACACACAATGGGCAGGCCTTGTTTCCTGAGGTCCTCTTTTGGTGACTGCTTGCTCACTGAAGAGTCTGTATTTCCAGAAGCACTTGTGTTACAACTGCCAGAAGCACTGGAGATGCCAGGCTGTGTCTGGCACAAAGATACAGAGACACTTAGCAGTGCTCCAGTCTGCTGAAGTGAGAACCTCTCAAAAACTCTGCCCAGGGGCACAGGCTGATGATACACAACACTTTCATCTACTACTAATGACTTTGGAAGAGGCAGCTCTGCTTCAGGTCATGTTCTTCCTAAAAATCATAGCAACACCCTCGGAGCATGCAAAAGGTCATCTGCACAAAAATAACCATCTCGGCCACATTCAGCACGGGCCTGGAAAATACAAAGGGCCTTGCACACTGGTTTCAGGATTGCATATGCATCAATTCCCTGCCTTTTACTTTTCAGCTGCAATTAAAGTCACTGAACTGTGTTATTATCCATTCTTTCCCTCCAAAGAACTTACTACACTAACAATACACAGCTGCCTCAACAGAACTGTAAAGAAACATAAACAGTGTAAATTATCTGAGCAAACTTGTAACAAATAGTATATACTAACCCTTAGTTTTTGCAGTGAACTCAGCCTGGTGTAGAGACAGTGTTTGGGAAGGTCCTTTGATACTAAATAGCTTCCTGTTTCCTCAGGAGTTCCTTTATTGGCCTCTTTAGGATCTACATCCAAGTCCTGTTGAAAGAAAAAAAAGAGAACCTAATCGATGATATAGAATTTGTAGATCATAAAATAGTATTTCTTTCAGTTTGAGAAGTTGCAGCCCTTTACACCCATTTTATTATACAAGATGCAGCTTGATATGGGTGGAGCAGAAAATTTCCAACTTTAGTAGAGCAAGATCACAAGACAGCAGCAGGAAGCACTTACAAGTGGAAAGTCTGTGATGTGGGCTCTGCAAGCTGTGATTTCAGGGGGCTTCTTAACTATCCGTGTATAGATTATCATGACATTGGAGAACTCGGCTGCAAACCCCAACTGAACCTGAACACCACACTGGAATTCAAGGGACATACTTTCTGGAAGCTCTGCCAATAAATAACACATCATTACAGTCTAAATATAAACTTAGCATATGCATTTTTCAATCATTTAAAAAACAAGAATTAAGTGCTTGGTATCACAAATAAACATCTGCATCTCTGAAAGATTCTTCCTATATGATGAGTGGTCTTAGGAATGCCATCCCTGATGCTCTGCCCCAACTGTCAAAGAAGTTTAAAGATTTACTCCACCAAATTTAGGTGAAAAAGGTAAAAAGGTCTTAAACCCCACTGCCCTTCCTAAAAGGCTAGGAAGCCTGGAAAGCATCTTAGTCTTATTTTATTTTTCTTGGTTTTCTGCATTGAAAACTTCTTTTCATCATGCACATCTACCATGTGTGAACCATAACAGTTCACCTAGCTATTTTAGGTGATGATTTTAGAATGAGATCAGTGACATCTTATAAATGTCACTGCTAGACATGCAGTTCTGGGAGACTGTTCCAGAAGGCAGACAACCCATCTCTCCCCTCCAGTATCTGAGTGGTCTTATATATACTGAATATACATGAATTCTACACATCACCTTGTTCATTACTATCTCATGTGGGGGCAAACCCCAACACAAAAACTTCCAGCTGAAAATAGGAATGAAAATGTAGCTATAACCTTGAATTTCTTCCATTTCCATTCAATAGTACATGCTCTCCCTTCTCCCATCATGACAGCAGGATCATCTAAAAGCAGACTGTACTGTACCATGAGCTTTGGCCCACTGCAGGTTCCGTGCCAGGGACTCTGCAGAAGATGTGCTTTGTTGAACAGGATCAGTTAATGCTCTTTTCTCTGACAAGCTGCTGCGGATCTCCAGGGCTTGCTTGCCTTTGGTAAGGGGACACTTGCCCATATCTAAAAACAAGATGCAGAGAGGTTCTTTCAAAATCAATACTGCTGCAGTTCCAACTGAATTAAGTACCTTCCTGCAACGTGTGGTTGCTGTGGTTATGCCAGAGCCAGCACATCCATCAAGGGCTGCAGTTTCACAAGTATCCCTTGCTCAGCTCTTCCTTCCCTGAAGGCCAGAGCAGCTCTGCAGAGCCCCAAGGGGTCGCACACATCCTGGCCAACATCATCCCCTGTTCCTCAGAGACAGTCCAAGCAGCATCTAGCTCTGACTGGGTAAGGTCCTAATCAGAGTGACTAATTTCAAGAATGTGAGTAATTCCATTGGAGGAGATTATTCTAAAGAATTGAGGGCAAGGGGAGTATTTTAGTTTTAGATACAAGGGCCCAATATTGATTATTTAACAGCATCACTAATGACCCATGTGTCAGAACAGTGTACAAAACTTGGCAAGTTTGCAGATGATTAAAAAACTGAGAGGAGTGGCTGATACTCCACAAGACTGTACTGCTCTTTAGAGGACAGGCTGTGGAATTGGGCAGAGAGGAATGTCAGGAAGTCCAGTAACAGGGAACACCAAGTTCTGTTCCCAGGCAGGAATGATCCCCTGCACAGGTCTGCAAAGGGCCTGACTCACTGGGACGCAGCTCTGCAGGGAAGGACCTCGGGGACATGGTGGCCACCAAGCTGACCATGAGCCAGCACTGCACTCTTGTGGCAAAGGCACAGCAAGAACCACGGTGCCAGCAGGCTGCAGCCTTTTCCATGGGGCTGTTTCCATGGAACACCTCATGGGAACATTCCCCTGGCACTGTCTGCACAGCATCTGTGTGCTCCCCGACACCTGGGAATACTCACAGCACTGCTTGTCATGCTGCCTGACAAGTCAATCCCTACACTCTTGAACAGAACACAAAGCTCTGCAACCTGCAGCTGCCCCAGACTGCTGCACCCAGGGCTAATGCACCTACACACACCAGTCTGACACTGTTCTGTGCTTGGAGCAAGTGTTTGCACAGAACCAGTATGCTTTCCCTCCACACTTTAGTGCTTCTCCCATCAACCCAAAAATACAATCACTGAACCAGGCAAATTAACACAGTGCACTGCCCTCTTTACTGCACTTAGAAAACAAATCATTATCATTGCTATAGCACTCTGAGGCAAGTAGGATTATGGTAATTGTTTAAATGAACGTGCAAATGACTGGACTACCACAAGGACAGCTGGCACCACAGGACAGATGTGCAGTTTTGTGGATGGACAATTCAAAGCTCCATGCAGAAAGATACTCAGAACAAATAAGGTTCTGAGTAAAGTAGAGGAAAGTATAAAACTGAACGCTATTAAAGAAGCTCAGATCAGGAATGCTGTTAATATGCTGCCCAGTAGCACCCGCCACCTGAACAAAACACAACAATAAAGAGATCTAAGTAGTGTAAAACATTCACCATGAGAGGAAGGACATGGAAGCAAAGTTGTTTTCAGTAATGCAGACTGAGGAGAGTGTTAGTGCAGTAAGCTGGAGTTCACCTTCTGCAACCTCATCAAGCAGAACAGTGACCTTCTTGTCTTCTAACAAACGGTCCTTCAGAAACTTCATGAAGATCCCATTGGCCAACCCCAATTGCTGAATTTCAAAAGCTTCTGCTCCTTGGCACCTGTGAGATCATCATCAGTGGACAAGGAAAAAACACTGAAAAACCTGCATGATTAAGAGTAAATTTATATTGGGAATGGGGAAAGAAACCCTACAATTTGAAAACCAGATTGTGTCCAAGGCCAGCCTGCTCTTTGTGTTCCCTTGCAAGCAGCTGATGGAAGTTTCTCTTAAAATGACATCACAGACTACACCTGTTCATCAAAATGTTCATATGAGGAGCTTAAATTTATTATAGATGACTTTAGTAAAGCTCCTGACTACTTCTATTCTGCAGTTTTTGCACTTGAAAAGTGACCAAGGTTACTGGCCCACAGCACAGGTCTGAAAAAGATCAGCTATGCAATCTCAGTCATTTCTGTGGCACAGAAGAAGAAAAACTTCCTTACGTTGCATATCCAAAAACAATGTTGGCCGTAACCTTCAGAGCATCCAAGATAAGAATTGTGTCATCATATTCATTTCTGTAACAAATGGAAACACAAGAAAGTAAAATAGTAATTTCAGAACTAATAATGACAACAAATTCAAAATACAAGAAAGACCAGAGTTCAGAACCAGTAATTAGTTTCACTTCTGCAAGATTCTGGAATGAATCCTTACTGCTGAAATACAAAAGTCAGCACCATCAACACTCTGCCTGAGGACAGTGTAGAGAGAGGTACCATTATCCAGAGAAGGGCATACTGTAGTAACCAGCAGAATTTGGCTGCAATCTCTGCAAAACACAATTCTGATATCCACCCATTCCAGGTTATTTCAAAAATGGCATGTTTTTTAAAAACTTTTCCCCACTAAACATGGTGTTGTTAATGCAAGGCTTACATCGACAGATTTTCTATTTGGACAGCAAATTTCAAAGCTGAATTGAGTCATGGGCATTTCATTAGCAGAGAAGTTTAGAGGCTCCACAGATACTAAAGCACCAGCGATTTTCTGTTATGAAACATTCCTCAGAGACCAACTGTCAGAAGTGCTGACTGAAGAGCTGATTTCAAGTGCAAGTTTAATTGATCACAGTAGTTTCTCAACATGGAAGGAACATAGTACTTTGTGTAGAAAAATCCCATAAATCAGTTGGTTTTTAACCTCTAAATAAAGATACAACATCCTCAGTTTAGAATCAAAATCCATGACTCTTAAGAGTTCTAAAATAAGCACTTCACTTCAGCCCTTCTGCTAGGTTAACGTGCCTTGGATCACAGGGATTCTCCTTCCTCCCTGTAACATATGGATAATGATCCCAGGGGAAAGGGTCCTGTTTCTTCTTTAAGATGCCAAATTTCACTTTTATCTGATCAGTCTGTTTATAATTTTTAAAAAACAACAGCAAAAAAGAAAGAAATGTCATTGAAATCAAAAGGCAGGTATGTACCCATGGGGACAAAGTCTAACCACCAGGTTCACATCTCTGTCCAAGGCCACGGGCAGAAGTCTCTGCGTGAATCCTACCGTGCTAAAAGCACTCAGGTGCAGGCTGTGAATTCTCAGCCTACAGACTTCTCACCAGCACGAGGCCCAGCTTTCTGTTAAGATCCCAAGGAGCTGAGGTCAGCCCTCGGCACCCAGGAATGCAGGAGGTACCTTTTGCGGCACATATCCAGCAGGAACACGTTGAGCCCTGTGCGCTTGTCCTGCATCAGCCGCAGGATGTTGTGCACGCACAGGCAGTTTGCTGAGCGGTACGGGTTCGGGGCATCCACAGGAACCATGAAACTGTTCCCGTAGTTCTCGTAGCCATGGCCAGCATAGTAGAACAAACCTGAGTTCAAAACAGGGGTGCCAGTGAGCAGTGCATCAGAGACTTCAAACCTGTCGTGCACGGCCCTGACTGTGCACCAGGGAGTTCGCTGAAGCCACTCCAAGCCACACCAACATCAACTCCACAATACACTAGCACAATAAATTAAAAGAAGCACAAAAATCACACATGCAGTAGAATCAGTTAGATATTTGCAGAAACACACCAAGTTAAATACTCTTAAAATGCTCTAAGTAGCTATGACCTCTAACAGAGAGTCTGTTATGTGTATGTGTAACTCACAGAGAGGAACAAGGAAATGTGCCAACTGTAAAACATCTTCTCCACATGTGCAGTTACAAAGCTCTGAGCAGCAGTAAGTCTGCAGTTTATAGACAGGAAAAAAAACGCTGAAGAATTTGGTAAGACTCCAGAGCACATCCCCATTACCAAACTACCAACAGCTCATGTTCAGTTGATTGCAGCTGTATCTCCTAGTTACAGACTCATGACTCCTCTGAGTCTACTAAACAAAGTCTCTGCATGCTTACCTAGCCAGAAATTATTATCCTGCCATCATGTCCCTCATGTGTCACTACACAACAGTCCACAACGTTTTAAGGTTTAGAATCTTCAATAAAACATGCAGTATTTTTGTAGAAAAAACCCAACCCGATCAGGGAATTAAAGAAAGTTTTTCTCAACTCAGAGTAAAGGGAACTGCAAGCTAGGACTTAGATTTTCCTTATATGAATAAAAATGTCCAATATTAAAGTCATATAAACTTGCATGAAGATTAGATGATCTTAGAATCAATAATCTCTACCACCATAAAATGCAGTTACCAGAGGCTTGTATTATTTAATTGAATTTTCCTATTGCTTATTCCCAGTGCCGGTTTTCCTTAATGGTGTGAATACCATCTTTTAAAAAGAATTTTTATTTATCTAGTCAAAGCAATCTATGGGTCAGATCTGCAATTAGAATATAGTACGCAGCTGAATAAAAGTCAACAGAAATCTGATAATTTATGCCGGCTGGAGATTTGATATTCTTATGTTGTTATTCTTACTAAAATTTTCTGAGAAATTTAAGTCACTACAACACAGGCACATTCAGAGAAAACCCAAAATAATCCTCACCCTAACATACTAAGATGAGCTGCTGTTAATTTAGCTCATGGAGGTGGGTATGCTAGATGTTTTCACCTTTTCACTACAGACAGCTGCAAGAAATGAAAATATGAGGGCTACCTGAGCCTGGCAAGCTCCAAGAGAGCTCAAAATGGTATGAAGTGCAACTACATGACCTTGTGCCAGGCCCTAAGTTAAAAGGAAAATCTTAATATGATTTCCAGACCTTGGGTCTGGACCTAAATCAGGGTTATATTTGAGATTCTATGTATCTGAGCATATATTCTGTAAGTAATTGACTTACTGACTGACTACATTCCTTTTCTATCCTTGGCAGATGACTGTGCTGTTTGCCAAGTACCTGCAACAGTTAATATGCTGAGCTCAAGATCAGAAATAAACCTGCACATACCTGGGGTAAGTGGAGTAAACATGTTTGGAGGGCCTCAAGGGAGACTCACACACAACAATTTTAAGTAGGCTCAAGTTCCTCAGAGATGTCAGCATTTAAGTGGTATCTGCCTGCCTCCCTCTCTCTCATTTAAAAAGAAAGCAGCCTAAATATTTTTAGCCTCTCAAACACATGGGTCTGTGCTTTTACCCTGTGTGGAATACAATGTTAATTGCAACCTCCATTTAGAACAGCACAGACTAAGACAGCCAAGGAGACAATCATCATCACTTTGTTTACTACTCCTGCCCTTGAGGACCAGCATCTGAAATGCCACTTTCCTGGCAGTAAGCCAGAATTACACAACCTAGTAGGCATCAGGTTTACATGTAGCAGGAACTAAACAGCAGTAGTCACTATGCCTCTTCTATCTGAAGCTATGCCCACTAGAAAAGGCAATAAATCATTACCTCTTTGTGCACTGACAGCATCTTTTATAGGCTTTAAGCCATTAATAGCCACTATGCAGAAAGAACAAAGTGATCATTTAAACTGAAGTATTTATTGCCAAACACCACTGAAAAACTGTTCTGCTTACCTTTTATATCAACGGGCCAGAAAAGTACAACTGCAAAAATATGCCAGGTAAGAGCTTTCATATGTGCTGCTGAGAAATTCATTAAAGCCTTTCAGTACTGTATTTGCTACACTCATGTCCACAATTATTGAGAAAAACTGAGAAGGTACAAAAATCTCAAAGCTCACTCAAATAGATAAGCCCATTTATTTCCCAGGGAACAATAAAAGCAAACTGCTCTCAAAAGTCTCATGTTCCTACCAGACCGAGGCTCCGTGTCAGGCAGGTTTTGGCTCAGATATAAATGCCCAAATGTCAGAGCAGGCAGTTCTTCACAGGCAGAGCATCAGGTAACGCATCCGTAAAAAAAGTCATGCTAAGGAATAAGCTGACCTTGTGTTCCAAAAAGGGATCAAATAACGTTTTCTCAAATGGAGTTTTACTACAGGAGTTCTGCAATCTATTAAATAAGGGCCTGGGAAAACTTTCTGCTGTCTGTCCTAAATAATTTCTGGAGTTTTTTATATAATGTTAGCAAATACAATCTTAGAAAAATGACAAAATAGTGGCAGTCAGAGGAACACATAAGATCTTTTCTTACACTCCAAACCTTTTCCATGCTAGGCTTTTGCTCCATGCATCAATTCCATCATGCTCTCTCCCAGTTCTGTCTTGTGCTTTGTCCCCCAAAATCAAATCTAGGCAAGCAAAGTACTATCAATACTATCAAACAAAATAAAAGCCTGCCCTGCAGTTTTTGGTGCGGTTAAAGAATAAAGTTCAAATATTTGATCTGTTCTAAAAGTAAAGGAACAATAACATTTTAACCAAATTCAGAGGATAGGCTTGTGACTGCCTTTAACTTATTATTCCCATTCTACATACATCATATTTACCCTGAAGTTTGTTTAGCAGAGGCAAATACCAGATGTTTGCTACTTTATACTTTTGCATGTCCTTACCATAAACTCCTTTGTCCAGGAGAAGTAAAAATTCATCCACTGCATTTCGCATCTCAGACTCAGTAAGATCCAGCAAAGAAACTACTTTGAAATCCAGCTGCCTTAGCAAACTGGTCAATTCATAGACATCTACCATTGGAGCCTTGAGCTGGGGATGGTTCCAGTAGCTCATGTTTCCTATTAACAGAGCCACCTTGTCAGTGGCTGCCAAGACACACAGAGAAAAAAAAGTCACATTTATATATTCCATGGATTCAACACCTTTAAATTTAAGATTTTCCAAAGTGAAAAGAGAATCCAATCTCTCTTCGGGCACAATATTTTATGTGATTTTACACACCATCCCATATCAACAGCACAGCTCAACTCTTTTCAGCCTGAAGAAAAAACTTACCCACATGAGGGGGGAGTACTTACCCTCCCCCTCACACTGATGAACCTGAAAGAGCCATAAAATTCTAACAGAGGCCATCAGCCTTTACACCTGGTTTAGTATCAACAGGACAACATGCCTGACCACTCAAGTCAACAGTGCAAACTTAAGAATGTGATTAAAAAACCTGGCAACTATTCTTCATATGACATTGCTATCCATCTCTTTATGAGCTTCAGCTCAGCATCAAAGCATCCACAGGACAGAACAGGGGAGCTGAGCTTGCAAGGACAGTATTTCCTCAGCACACAGGACAGCAATCCTTTCTATCACATCATCCCAATACCTCACTCCAAGTGTTCAAAGGAATGGAGTAACACACTGGCTAAGGCCTAGCCACAGGAATCTGAAGCAGTAAACTGCAACAGATGAGAAGCTGCAGACACTTCACAGGGTCACTAAATATACATATGCCCTCAGCACAGTTTACTCCTGAAAGGGCAAGCAAGCATTCTAAAAGGACTACACAAATACCCAAAGATCTCCCTCCCTGGAGCTCTCTATTTGCCCCATACATCTTGCACTGGCAGTGTCAGCAGTAGCAGAACTCAAAAGCAGCAAAATTTGCCTCCTAGGTGTCAAATACATACAGTCATTTCAGCACAAAACTACTTACCCACAGGTCTGTGACTTGATTCTTCTTGTGGGTCTGCTTGAAATAGAAGAAAAGAGCAGTGTGGCAGTGACTACAAAAAATGAACTGCATCTTCCCCAAGCCATAGTCCAGTGGCACTTCTTTGTCTAATATTTTGCTAGTTTAATGCAAGAACAAGTCCTCTTTTTGTTTAGGTGGGGTTTGGGGGTGTTTTGTTGATATTGTTGTTTTTGTTTAGCAGATTCCCTTCACCCTCTTCCAGCAAACAGCCTGAGAGGATGTGAACAGCTAGTTCTATAGATGGAGAAAGAACAGATGCTGAATCTCACAAATTGCAAATTGACATTTTCAGTGACATCTGAACAGTTCACCCTATCCAAACAAAATGCAGACATGCAACGTGGGGGATGCTTAGCAGGGATTCCCATCTGGATGTGAAAACTCTTTTATTTTGTACTTCACAGACAGAGCGAATGCTGTGCCAAGAGAAACAGTAAGCAGTGCCAGAGTGGTACACCTGGATAACATGACACAGCATGACAGAGAAGCCCTTCAGTGACTGAAACTGAGACTGGGCAAACATAAATGTATTTGATATCTAACCCAGGAATCCATCTTTGGGAGTTGAGGTTTTGGGAAAACTGTATCAGGGATAATCCCCTCTGGAGCAACACTATAGATCTACACTTTTATAATAAATACCTAACAGGCTTCAAATCACATTGGCTGACTCCAACATGACTGTAAGAAATACACTATTCAACATATCATGAGTGATAGCCAGATACCTCACATCTCTTTCACCTAATTATCTAAGAAAGCAGCAATGTGCTAAAACTGAGAGTCCCAAGAAACCATGGACAAGAAAGAGAATTAATTCCCTTTGTATCTGTGTAAGTACATGTGCAGCCTTAGGTGATTTTACAAACAGCACCCTTATGATTCTCTATATGCTTCAAGTTAAATCTCCTGGAAGTAGGAAACTGTGCTGCTCTTAAGGTGATACCAGCTCCTATTCAATTCTCAGTTACAGATACAGTGAAATACTGTGAAGTTTATATTGCAACCCAGCGAGCCTTCAGTGACTTGGAAAATAAAATGAAGATGCAAAATTAAAGTTTTTCAAAACTTATCACTTACCTGATTCCTGAAGATCACTTAAATCTTCTGTGAAGGAAAACACCAATAAAATAATAGTTCAAACAAGGAGAACCCCCATTTTATTAGTAAAAATTTAAGTGCCATGCCAGTAATTAAACAAAGCTGAACACAGAAAAGGAACTACCTTTCTAAAATACTTTTGGCTTTGCATTTCTGCAAACCAAACCATCTGTGTTTATTCCACACTTAGAAGAGAAAATCCTGTAGCAATGCATTAACCTGTGCTAGACATAGCATTGCAGTACAGTAGATGTAAAAACAGAGGAGGGGACAGTTACAACACCTCAATCCCACAGGCATGCGAGTAGGTTGAAGGAAAAAGGAACAAGGTATCTGAATCATCCCACTGGAGAACAGCTATTTGAAGGGCTGCTAAAACAGCAACATCCTGAGCAAAAAATCTGATTTGGGGAAGCCATGGGTATTTAGAAAGACTTCAGACACAATCCCAAACATTCTAAGCTACCAGGGTTTCACCTCTTTGTTCTGAGAACACTGGAAAGCAGAGAAAAGACAACTAACATCTCTGGAGCACTGGGGCTCTCTCGGAGCAGCCTTGCATCACTGCACACAATCCCCCTGTGCTGTGAACATTGCAGACTCTCAGCTGCTCAGTAGTTGAGGGATGGTACCAACATTAAAGGTCAAAATACTCTTCTCCTTGTTTCAACAATGCAAAGGAGAACAGAAATCATCCAAAGGAAGTTGCGAGAAACACTTTTGCAGACATGGAGCTGACATTGGACCTAGATCTAGCCAGCTCTCAGATCACTTGGGTTCCTGAATATCTCCAGATTTTCTTGCTAGGATGTTGCCTGGTGAGTCCCACCAAAGAAATCTCCAGATCTTTATATTCATTTGAATACCACAAAAGAAGAAAGTAGCCTGGATCTTCTCCTGTGTGATCTAGATCATGGTGTCCAGGCAAAGAAGAGAGAAGCACATGCAGAAGGACTGTAGCATCATCCATCAGTGTTTTAAACCCCATCTCTTAACCCACACATGACTTTTAGCAACAACTCAACAGCCTGTCATCCCCATCACTGATTTATAAAATTGATTCACATCTAGAGGATCACATTACCTTCT
The DNA here is from genome assembly GCA_013397245.1 of Thryothorus ludovicianus. Lineage (NCBI taxonomy): Eukaryota > Metazoa > Chordata > Aves > Passeriformes > Certhiidae > Thryothorus > Thryothorus ludovicianus. The sequence continues at coordinate 90,289 of VZTB01004647.1, forward strand.
GTGCACTCCACTGCCACAGCTTTCCTTCCTTGTGTTATAAGAAGGGGAAAAAAATTGGAAGATGAGCTCTCAATTATGAGAGTTAGCACACAGGGTGGAAAACAAAGGCCACTGTCAAGCTGCTCTGCAATCTGGCTCACTTTAGAGCAGAGTAAATCTGCATTGGACATTACATTGTACAGTAATGATTCCTGAAACTCAAGAGCACTAAACCAGGGCGTTTCTTAGGTTAGGAAGTTACACAATAGGATTGCCAGATACATCTGGGAGCTACACAAACAGATCTGCTCCTCTTCAGCTCACTGCAAATACACATGAGCTGAAATGTGTTCATTCTACTTGAAATGAACAATCTCTCCTCTCCTGATTACTGAAGGACTCCATGTAAGAGAGTTTGTGTCCCCAGCAAGAGTTAAAGTGGTTTTTAGTTGTCAAAAAGCATAGATCAGCTTGCAATTTGTTATCAAGCCACATACATGCTTGGGGCCAAAAAGAGAGAGCACTTCTATGCTGGTTACCATAAAAACTCAGAGCTCTAAAATTCCATTTGCTGAATGCAAACACAGGTATTTTAATAAATGGATAAACTGAAAATATAGAAGGCCCGTGCTTGGCTTCATATTGAAAGCTTCAAAAATAAATTTTAGTCATGTGGAAGAAATGGACTAAGAAGCTGAGCTGTATGAAATAGAACTCCTTACCTATAATGACTTCTACTTTTTTGCTGTCTTCGTTCTCCTGGTCATTGAATACATGACACCAGTAAGTTCCTTGATGTCCCACATCCACGTCAGTTACCTATGCAAGCACCATTACAATCATCCCAACAGACCTCCAAAAAATACCCGCATCAGGTATTTAAGCCTTGCATCTAAGCCCCACAGGCAAGAAAGAGTAAAAATACTAAAATTAGCACTTCAAGTGAGCTCTTCATCAGAAATTATCAAGTTCTGGAGAAATTATTTTCTTCAAGGCAACTTTCTGTGGTAAGCTCAAGGTGGTCTAACATTAGCTCCAAAGTGTGTCCCACTGCAGTAACTTACCGTGTAGACATTTTTGCTCCCATTTGCCAAAGGAAATCCATTTCTGAACCATTGGTAATGAGGAATTGGGTTTCCAACAGCTCCACATTCTAGTACCAAAGTATCCCCCACTGTCAGGTTTTGTGGCTGAGGCTGATTACAAATGCACAACTTGTTTTCAGGCAAACCCATTAAGCGCCCTTAAAAAATGAAAAGGAAGTAACAAGAAAAGGAAGTGTGAGACAACCCAAGCACAGCAACAGGGACCCAAGTGCCTTGGGGAAGCAGGAAGGCACTTTCAGAAAGCATTTTTGCAACTCACCTTGAGGCATATCCCGAAGCTCACAAACTTCAAGGTGTGCCCACTGACTGAACGTGAAAGAGGATTCATTATTCACTCGGCAGATGTAAAAGCCAGAATCCTTTACACTCACTGGACTTAAAACCAGTTCTGGAGAATTACCGTGGGGAACCTGTGTCACAGGTGAACCAAAAATACTTCACTTTCAATTGGTTTAAATCTAAACCAGGATCAAGTATTGTAATATTTATTTCCAAGTCCATAACACCATCCTCGACTTCTTCACTTACTCAAAATTTACTGGTAGGCTGAGACAACTGAACTTACAGCTTCCTGTCTGCCCCATTCCACATTCACAGCCCCCAGGAATGAAGTGGCGTGAATATAAGGAATCACTGTTTTGTTTTAGTACCTTCGTAGGATCATTATCCACCATTTCTTAAACTTTCAGGTTTTATGGGTATATACAGCAATCTTCTCTCATTGTGAATAAGAGTCTTCAAAAAAGAATGGTCCAAAATCATTATGTGTTATTTTCACTGTTTAAAACCCCTGCGTTCTCTATGAACTCTTACCTCTTTTTCCTGCTTGAACCACTGGTAGTGCACAAATGGGTGTTCTGTTGCCCAGCAGCACAACTTGACAACCTGACCAGAGAGCACTGCCTGAGATTCTGGCTGTACGACGATCTTTATACCTTTAAGGCAGAATTTACACATAGGAAAGTTATGAAGAAATACAAGTCCGTAATTTATATTTGCATTTAAATTGCCCTTGGAGCAAAGAACATTTCTGTCATTAAATATATTTGAAAATAATTTGTTTGTGCTGTGTATATGCACAGTTCCAATTAGTTCTTTTACTTTAAGACATTCAAAATTGTCTTCCACTACACAAAATCCAAGCTCAGATCGACAGTACTCAATGGAGCTCATAAAAGATTTAAAGCAGATCATTCAGATATTTAATTTTAAAGGAAATAATATGTCTTGTGGTATCACGGATCACTTTTTGGAAAGATACTCCCAGTTTTAAGTGTTTGCTCACTCCCAACAATTTCTTTAAGCTGATCAGATTAAGATCCAGCCTGAGGGAGTCAAAGCAGTCAGAGTTTAAGTCCAACAGTGTGTTTTCCTGATATTGAGCTTGGTTTCAGCTTTATACCTCTGACTCTAGCAGAACACAGGGGTGAAGAAGAAGGACCTAAGAGAGGGCTCTGGTTTTGTACTACAGCAAGTAGCACTTGATCTACATGGTCCTACTTGTGTATCTCCCTGTGCTGCCCCATTCCTAGACTTTGTGAATAACCCCACCAAATCACACAATATCCTGAGTTGCAAGGGGTCCACAAGGATCATCAAGTGCATGCATTAACAGAAAAAAATCTAGTTTTATCCTAAGTTAGTTTGTCCAGTTAGCAAGCTGGACCAAATCCAGCACGTACCAGGACTGCCCTAATTGGACCCCTCCCCTTCACTTGGGCTAAGTTACTGACACCTCCAGACCCAAGTGCTGGCAGCACTACCTGTCTGTCCATCTCGGGTCCATAAGCATCTCCCAGAGGCACAGGCTGACACCAGACCCCAGTCAGCAGACAGAATGACAACACTCAGCACATCCATGCAGCCAAGTCCAAGTCTGCAATAACACTGCATGAAGACTTGGCTTACTCTTAACCTCAGAATCAGATTATTACCTTGGTAATCATCTAGATCCCAACTACAGAATTCAAGCACTAAAGATGCTTTTAGTTACTGTAGTGTTACCTTGAGTGTTTCCAGTCTAAAATCCAGGGCTGCAGTGAAAGCACAGCCCAGAACTGACCTGAATGGCTGAGACATCGGAGAGCCTCTGTGTGCTCCAGGGCCTGCAAGGACTCTGCCAGCTCCACCACAGTGCAGCCTCGATCCCCCAGCAGCTTCAGGAGACTCCAGCTGGGACTGCCTTCTGGCTCCAGCACCTGCAGGGAACACTGCTCCAGATCCAGAGGGCTACGGAGTAATGTGAGAAAGACACGGCACAGACCTTCTTAATACTCTTTTCTCAGAAAGGACCTGGGTTAACAATCACTTGTAGATAAATAAAACGATTTTTAAAAATAGAGACGCAAAATTCCTAGCTTTGGATTCCTAGATTTGGACATATAACCCAAATTCCCTTCAAGTTTCAGGAGTTCATTCAGGAGGCTCTTCAGAGACACCTCCACAGACAGAAACTGGTATTAGTGAGCTGGATAGGGCAAGACATGCATATACCTCACAATTCTCAGCAAATGTATTAAGAAACCTTCCATTTTTCACTTTTAAAGTCTCAGCATAAGAAGCAGTACAGCACCTTTCATTTCCATGAGTCTAATTCAGAAGCCGTGAGAGTGAGTCAGACTCTTCAAAGTACAGGAAGACCGATTTTAAAATTGTAACAAGTGACTGCTGGTGCCCAGCCTAACACACCGACTGTGCAGCATAGTTAATTGCGGCTGAACTTCAGAGTTTCAACTTCGGTGTTGTCATCACGCACTTTCCATTACAGCGGATTCAATCAACACAAACAAGGAAATAATGACACCTATCTAAAGGGAGCACAAGGTTAGGTGTTCCCGCTAAAAAGATTCATTAACGTTTCTTTGATTAAACCACAGTGCCACGCAAACCTGGGGGCGAGATACCTTCAGTATGTGGTGATATCTTATCAAGTGGACTTTCAATGTTTCACGAGATTAGAGAGAGAAACACCCGTCCGAGGCCCGCGCTCACCTCAGCCGCACCGTGCCGCGGCTCCCCGCTCGCTGCGCCAGCTCCCGCCAGCCCTTGCCGGGCGCCGCGCGGTCCAGCAGTTCGCTGAGCCTGCGGAGCAGCGGCCCGGCCAGGCGGCTGAGGGGCAGCGGCCCCGCCGCGCCGCGCTCCATCGC
>VZTB01004647.1:98959-140465 GCA_013397245.1 Thryothorus ludovicianus
AGGAGAGGAGAGGAGAGGAGAGGAGAGGAGAGGATTTTGTTGCAAAAGAATAACTCCAGATCCCAAAGCTCAGCCTGTGGAGTGGAGGCCGTAGTAGGAAGCTCAGCTGACAGTTGGGGCAGTGTCTCAGACCAAAAAGCTCAGATCAAGACAAGCAAAGCACACAAGCACTGACTCTCTAAACAGGATCTGTCTGCTGGGGAAATGTTTGAGGAACAGAAGAGCAGATTGCATGTTGTTCACATCCACAGCCTCCTCGGGTGCCCCTACGTACAAAGGAGGAAGGCTGGCCTTTTTGTGTGTACACGAAGTTAATCCTCCATCACTTCAGGCAAAGGGTTCTGACAGAACTGCTGTGGCCAGCAGCAGCTCAGTGCCTGCAGCCACGGTGCTCGGAGGCACACAGCGTTTCTGGAGCTCTCTCGTGTTTCGGGTATCCCAGAACTGCCGTCAGCTCCGTATAAAGAGCCCCAAGTGTTGGTTGATGAAGGCTATTTCCCACTGTGAACCACTGTGGCGTTATCAGTGTCATTGTCCCGGTGTTCTGCTGAGATATCCCCTGCGTGGGCTCACTCAGCCTCTCCCTCCCCGCTGCTTTGGCTGGGTGGGCGTGAGGCAGCTCCTGCTAAGGGGAGCTTTGGGGGTCGCAGCTCGGCTCCATCGGCAGGTGGGCATCGATCAGGTGCTCACCGTGCCGTGGGAACGCGTGGGACGGGAGCTGAGCCCAGGGCTGGGGCCGCACAGATAACGAGAGGCCATTGCTGGGTGGGCGGGCAGCTCCAGCAGGGTCCGGGGCGAGTGAGTGCTGCGGAAAGATAGGAAGGAATCCTTCTGAAAAGGGTGTGGGCTGGGAGGGCCTGCACACGAAACAGAGATTGCTCCGTGAATAGATCGTAAGAGGAAAAATGCTTCAGAGAGGTCATAAAGGGAGTTTTTCCACTGACTCTAGAGGACATGAACCTTACAGAAAGGCACAAATTCACTTCTGGATTGCTAAAATGCATAAGATGTCTGTATAAGTAATTTCTGTGAATATAAAATTGCTTACAAAAGACGATTTTAGTTTTGGTTATAATTTAATACAGTAGGAAAAAATGTGGTGCAACAGAAGCAATTTAATCAAGTTTAATCAAGTTTATATATTTTTGTCAGTTAATTTTTTTTCTGACAGGAGGAATAATCCCAGAAGTCCTTCTGAAATCACTAGAAGTGGCTTTCTCACCAAAACTACCTACAAAATATAAAATAATTTAAATTTTTTCTTTCCATCTTAAAATGTAATTCAAAACTCTTTTGGTCTCAATTGACATAAATTATCAAATATTGAACATATTTAATAACAAAAATAAGGTTAAAATTGGGAAAGGTGTCATTTCAAGGAAAATAATTTTGAACACTGCAATTTTAGAATTGGAATTTCAGACAATATTTTCACTCTGAATAGGGAATAGGCTTGTCACAACCAGTGTGGAATTATGACAAAGTGTACATTTTAAATCTCTTCTGAAAATTGACTTGAATTTGTTTTAATATGTGTTTGCCTTACAGAAATGTTGAGTGATTGTTTCAGCCATTTTGATGCTTTTCCCAGCCCTTCTTTTCTTACATATTATTTGAAACAGATTGTTTTTCACAAACAGTGATAATTTCCTGCCATCAAAGCATTTTGGTGAAGCAGCTCCATCTGCCTCTTGCTTCCTTGTTAATCTGACTGTTGCAGGTTTGCCTCAGTTCAATATTTCTCCTCAATCACACCCTAGCACAGCTGTCAGTCACTGTTCTCACGCCGCTCCCACCTTTGTTCTCCCTTAATCTCAGTTCCCAGGCACTGAGCTCAGGCAGCAGCAGGCCCTGCTGAGCATAAATGTGTGTTTCATTTGCCTCAAGGGCTACCATAATAATTCCCCATGGTTCTGATCAGTACGAAATGGAAAATCTGTTCCAGGAGATTAGAGAGCCAAACCAGGCACGTTTCCCACCATGACCTGTTCAAACCTGGTGTGTGAATTCCTCCTGTGTGGCTGTGCTCCAGTGTGTCCTGCTGTGAGTGAGCCAGGACATGATTCAGCAAGTAACAGCATTGGTTTTCAGAGTGAGAGTTGGGACAGGCAGCCACAACACCCTGGCATGTTTAAATGTTCTCAGGTCTTCTGCCAGCAAGTGTTTAACTCCCAGTTTATCAGGAAGCGAGTTAATTTTCAGGTCACTAGTCAACAGCTGATGGTAAATTATCATGGTTTCTCCCATTCCTCTTCCCTCTGTGAATTTCATTGTGCATCTTCTGTCACAAGCTTTCCTGATGAGATGATAGGGTATCATACTACAAGTTTTCTTTCCAGTTTCTATCTAAATTCAGTAATTGAATTTTTAAAAAATCTTAATACCTTCTATTTTCTTCACAGATTAAAAAAAAAAAAAGTCTCTCTTCCTCCTGGAATGTTCTTGTACTTTCATTTCTGTGGTTGTGTCTGACAGTGCATGGAAATCCAATATCATTTTCATATGGAGAAATCTGACAGCTCTTTTCCCTTCGGTGTCAGAGTGCAGCCAAACTAAGACAAAGATAACTGTGTAGTACAATGGCTCTAGTAAAGGCTCTTCATTAGCCAAACTGCATGTTGCAGTTAAAAACATGTTGCCAAAGCTCTTTTCAGCTGGGGAAGTTACCATGCTTTTAAAATAATTTACAGCCTCCAAAAAAGAGGAGAGAGACATCTGAATGCAACAGGAAACATTAGGCAAATGCATATTTAAGAGGAGAGGCTGAACTATGGAGGGTAATTCCATGGCAATGTCATGAAATGGATGAGGAAAAGATTAATCCCTACTGCTCCATTTTCGTTCTATTAAATATATTCCTTAGACTTGAAAAGGAAAGCAGAGTGTGATCAGAAAGGCTGGTCTGGTTGCCCCAGTTGTGCTGTTTATCTGTGCTTTTTGGTGTACACGGACTCAAACTCTTTGTCACACATCTAATGTTGTGTCCTTCCTGTTAACCAGCTTTGTTCCCTACTTTTCACCACCCAGGTGACTGTGAAGCGGTGTTGGTGGCAGGTTTGCCCAAAGGGAAGGAAGATCCCTCTGGTGGCTGAGTGCCCTCTAAGGACAGGCAGACTGCAGCCGGCCGTGCGGTCCCTGCTGTGTCACCGGCAGGCTCCAGCCCAGCTCCAGCTCTCCTTTGTCACAGCCTGCAGTGTCTGTGACATGGAGCTGGGCACGGGCAGGGCCCTGCCCGTGGGCCTGGAGGCACTGCTGGCCAGGGAGGGGCTGGGGCACCCGGACTGGGGCAGGGACATGAGCTGGAAACGTCATTACAGCAGAAGCACAGTGAAGGAAAAGGAGAAACAGAGTTGGTGTCTTTAAACGGCTTCATCGGATTGCATGGCAAGATAGCTTTTCCTGCTGCTCTTCACCAATTCTGGAATAAATGTAGTCACTTTTTTTCAGGGCTGTTAGTCTGGCATCCTCCAGGAGGTCAAATTTACTTGAAATTGCTACAGTACTTTTCCAGTGTGATCAATGCCACACCTTTTCCAAGGTGGCTGATGAACCAGAGTGCCCCTAGCTGTGTACAAAAATATCTCAAGTATCTAAAATCCTAAGCTAAGGAAACAAGGGCTTTGTTACAGGAAAAGAGAGATGATTCCACATTTATTTGGATTCAGCTAATGGAAGCTTTTTGGTGTATTTCACTTGGATTTTATGTGAATTCAGCATTGCCACGCCACCAAGCTACTGCACACCCTCTTGAGGGGAAAACTCATATGAGCAGGAAATTGAAGCCAACCTGTCCCATTTCATTGTTCTTGCAGCATAGGAATGGCAAATATCAATCCAGAGCACAAGAGAATTGCTTTAAACAGAAATTTCCCTATGAAGTCTAAGCAGGCTGGTTGTTTCTGGGTATTTCTGCAAACAGAGTTTGGGATTTATGTCCCTGTGATGCCAATTGAAGGAATAGCCTGCTCTCATGTCAGAGTGACTACCAAAACAGCAGGTAGCTGTAGCAGTGGTGTAAATGTACATTGTCTGCAGGTTCCTGTTTGCATTTAGAAAAGTTGAAAGGCCATGTGCTAGAGCCCCTGTTGAGGTGCCACACGGATGTGTGGGTGTGCTCAAGGATTTATTCTCCTGGCACAGATCACTCCAGGCAGTTGCAATGTGCTGCCAGTAAGTGCCATTGCATAGACAGCCAGGTAAGGGTTACATAATGTCTGGTCTTGCCTCTTAAATTATGATTTCTTGTTTTGAAAGTGCTTGCAAGTATGTGTCAACTGAGCTCCTTTTAGAAAATACCTATAGCCATATAGGTATTTCAGATGTAATTTTAAGCTTTGTGTTTCTTTTACTTGCAGGTGTTCAGAAAAAGATCTGTACTTCATTGACACCTAGAATGACTTTTCTTGACCCAGAACCAGATACAAAGAACACAACTTGCCCGGAATTTGTTGTTGTCCTAAACGAGATTGTGGCAGACTTCAGGGTAGAATGAGCAAAATGGGAAACATTTTGCAGAATGCAAGAGTTCCCCTTGTAAAGTTGAGCCTGTGTTGATTTCATCAGCTTCTGACCCTTCAAACATCGTTCATTTACTGCTAGAGAAGCTCAGCAAAGCAGGGGTTTTGTCTCCACTTGTGAAATCCCTTCGTTGCTTGCCTAACACAGAAGACAGCATGGATGTTAAAAATGTAGTTAAATCCAAGGCAATTTTTTCCTGCCTAAGGGATTTGTCAGAGAATGGTGATGGTCTGCTTCATTTTAATGATATGGTTGATGTCACTGCTGGAAGAGCAGAGGAATACTGCAGCAGACAGGTGCCTTCCCACCCCACAGCTGTAACCCCTTGTCACAAAGGCAACTGTTGCCTTAACACACAAGACTCTGGATCTCCTCAGCCTCTGGCAGATGTCCAGGCATGTAAAACCATGGGGCTGGGCAGATATCTAACCACAGATTCCCTGCTCGATGAGCAGGCAGACACTTCCGTGGGTAATCACACCGATTTTGGAAAAGAGGACTCTGAAAATTCTGCTGCTGTTCTGGAGATTTATGCAGAGAAAGTAACTAGTGTAAGTGATGACTTTTCTGATGATGACCTGGAGTACTTTGAATGTTCAGATGTGCTTACAGAGCATGAAAATGAAATCTGGAAAAAGAAATTACAATTTTTATTAGAGAGTGATGATGAAGATGATCTAAAACTGAGTAAAGATTGTGATGGGTGTGCTTACTTCCTCAGTGAAATGCCTTGTGTGTTCCAAGTGTCAGATAACACTACGCCTATGGATACCCCCATTGGCTTCTGTGAGCATCAGTCAAGAATCAAAGGAGTAAACGTAAGGAGAGACCCCTCTATGTACAGCCAGTCAGCTCTGCAGACAGAGATGACTCTCACTGTTGGACACCACCGAGATAAAAGTGCCATTTTGAAAGACAAAGAGAAGAATCAAGTGCCTGTTGCTCCTGCAGCCGCTGGAAATGAACATCCCAGAAGTGAAGAAGAGACCAATGGAAGTGGCCATCTGCCTGCAGGTTCCTCAAGGGACGAACCAAAGCCCACGGACACTGTCCCTGCCCAGGTAGACTCCTCTGCCAATGGCACAGGTGCTGCTTGCACAGATCAGGCTGCGGGGACAATGGCAGAAACCAGCCCTGACGGGGACGCGCTGGGGGAAAGCTCACTGCTGCTGGAGGAGGGGGGAAGGAATGTGCCAAAGGGAAATGCACAGCATGCTGTCTGCACCTTAACAGAAAGTCTGAGAAGAAACCTTTTCAAGCTGTTAAACCCTTTAGAACTTTGCAGATATGTAAGTACAATAGGACAGTCTCTCCAGGCAGCCGCAGAGGGTAGGGAATCCAGAGCTCCGTCTCCCAGGCAGGAAGGTGTCTGTTCAACACAGATTCCTGAGGAGACAGAGAGCGTGCAAATGCAGGCTGGTCTGTGTCCAACAGAGACAGATAAAGACAGTCCCTGGGAAAGGAAAAGGACTCGGGGCATGTCTGAGCAAAACCAGATGCCAGATGAGAACATCTTGTTTGGGGTAAGTAACGTGTAGCATTTAACACAAAGAGCTGCTCTGCTGATCTCAATGCAATTTATTCCTGCTTGTCACAGAATAATGTAAAATCAAAATTACTTTGAAAGATACTGTTCATGTACTTCTGAATGACAGCTACGGCTGGGAGGGAAATCTGGGTTTAGAAAAGGCCCAAGTAAAGCCTAAGCTGTTCTAATTATAGAGTGAGTCTGATAATGGTGAGAGGCACTAATGGGCCTCTGGACAGCTGGATAGGGAAATGTGATATGGAGGCTATTGCACATGTCTTAGCAAAGTAATGCTTCTTTCAACCCAGAAAGTTTCTCAAATACCTGTTGTGAGCAAAGAATGCTTTGACTTACTTTCTTTTCAATCTGTATTCAAGAAACAAAACTGTCCTCCACTTAATGGTGCCAGAAATGTAAACCAAATCAGCAGGGGTTTGTCTGGCTTTATAATAATGAAGGGAATTCAATGCAGAGAGTTCATGTTACAGAGGTGAATGGAGCTCTGTGATTTTTAAAAATAAAACAATGAAAGAGTTGGGTATTCCAGTTCAAATGTGCAAACCAATTAAAAGATCAAACCCCTGTGGTACTGTCCATGTACTTGCATGTTTTATGCTGTTGGTAGAAAATCAGCGTGAGAAATCACTAATTGTAAAGACTGGTATGATGCTTTACCAGTTTTCTGAAGTGGGGAAATTGAATCATCATTTTTATTTCACATAGTAAAGACTCAAGATATGTAAATACTATTAAATCATGAATAATCTTATTGTCAACAATTTTTCTGATTTGAAGGTGTGTGGCTAATTGCAGAGAAAAAACCTATTTGTCATAATAAAGGTTTTTTCCAGTTGCACATGCTTTCCTTCATCTGATTATTTGGGCAAAAGCATCTCCCAGTTCTGGGTGTAGAGTCACCACAGAGTGACTTTAATCCCACCACTGAGGTGTCTTCAGCAGTCAAAAATCACTGAAAAATGCTCATAGGTTTCTCTGGTTTTATGGCACATAAAATTCCAATCCCATTTGAAGAGCACATGATGTCCTTTTGATGGGGAATACCCCTCACTGGAATTAACCTCCTCAGAGCTTCCTGACAGGGTGTATGACTGTGGCTTGCCAGAGGCCTTGTTTGCTTTTTTTTCCCCAAGTGCAGCACAATAATTTAAATCCCAGAGGCCTCTCAGCCAAGAGCAGCTGTCAGGTGCCTGGCATAAATTTCAGAGCAGCCAATTAGACTCTTGTTGTGCATAATCAGGATGTCTGCATTTCCACGGCCAGAACTGTGCATTGGATAAAAATGAGCATTGGTGTGCACAAAAGGGTGAGAACTGGGCACAGACCAAACCCCTGATTTTAAACATGTGTTTATGACAGTGAATTCCCACCTGAATACTGCTCCTCGTTTTGGAGCACTAGAAAAATGTGGATTGCTTCTCACAGTATGCAGATAGTGAGCCAGAAACTCCTCACAATTCTGCCTGTGTAATCTAAGAGAGTCAAGAAAGAATCTTTGCTGCACAGGGTTTCTGTAAAAGTGCCCTGGGGTGTCTGCTGGAGCCCAGGTGAGACAGCTCTGCAGGAGCAAGGGGAGAGGCCCACAGCAAACCCCACAGCTGACTGCTTTTGGAAGGGTGTTGTATTTTCCCTATCCATGTGGGAATCAGGTCTGCTGAGGGGTACAGAGCAGCCACGGGATCACAGCACTAATGACCCAAGGATTTACACTTCCCCTTAGTGCCAAGTGCTCGAACTGGAACAACCTTTGCAGTGTGTCTTGTGCAGCGCCTGCTGTGCTGGGTCACTTCTCCTTCCATTAGAGAGTTAAGGTGGGAGGCTCCTCACTCCTTTCTGGACCTCATGGCCTAGCCCCACGTGAAATTTTTTATTTGCCTGGTGCTTCAAAGCAGCTTAATTAATAATAGGTCCAGGACACCAACAGTGCCAGCTATGTGATGTTACATAGTGTACAGAGAGCCAGGAGGCTTTGCTGGGTGTCACTGGGGAGATGGTTTCTCTTGGCAGTCAGCCAGCACCCTGTCCCTGTTCCCTGTCCCTGTCCCTGTCCCTGTCCCTGTCCCTGTCCCTGTCCCTGTCAGTGGTCAGTCAGCACCCTGTCCCTGTCCCTGTCAGTGGTCAGTGGTCAGTCAGCACCCTGTCCCTGTCCCTGTCAGTGGTCAGCACTGTTGGTAAAAGGTGCTGGTGTCACACCTGGGTTATTCTGAGCCATTATTCTGATTTTGTTCATGTCAGAACAGCCTGTTCACATAAAATCTGAGAGATCTGTGGTTTGACCTTCCCGAAACAAATTTAAGTCACTTTTAGATCATTTCAAATTTTGTTACCCAAAAAGGAAAGAAGCAGAACTGCCACAGAAGTTCCAGGTAATTGGGCATCTGGCTGAGAGGAGAGCTCGGCATTGCCAGGGAATGGTCCAGGCCTGAGCCATGCCAGAGGGGCTGTAGCTCTATGTCAGAGCAAGCAGGGGAGTCCTGGTTGGAGTAACTACAGCTCATGACACCAGCCCTGCTCATTCAGTAGAATCTACCCTAGGAATGGCAGATAACATCCCATTTTGTTGCCCATGTCTTAAGTTGGCTCCAGTTTTTTTTTTGTTTTTTTCTGGGAGACACACCAAGAAAAAATCCCTTACAAAATCTGTACCACTTTGGAGCATGGGCTTGGGACAGCTGTGGATGGTCAGCCTGTTGCTCTGTGTTGTTGGCAGAGAACTCATGTTCCATCCTTTAAAATATTATAGTTCTTCTTCTTTTTCTGCCTTTTGAGCAGGAATAGCAGGATGCTGGCAGGATGTGCCTGTCAGTCTGCAGGACAAAGCACAGCTCAGGCCTTTTGTTTCACCTGTCTAAGGCAGTTGAAATAACTACAGATATTGAGGTGTTTCAGCTATTCCAAGGCAGGTGTGCCATTTAAAGCAGAGTGTCATTTTAGGAATTTGAGTGGCATTGCATGAAAGAGGGAAGTGGAAAGATCCACTAAGGTGGATTGCTGGAGAACAGTGTAAAGTAAAAGCAGTCCCAAATGTTGTGGATTTGAGGCAGCTGAGACCCAGAGGCAGCGATACACTTTTTGTCTGTATTCTAGGGATGGTTTGTTACACTCCATTTGTACAGAGTTAAAAATGTAACATGGGGACTTGCAGAGGAGAATTACCTTGCAAAACTGTTTCTGCTTAAAAAACAGTGAGAAACTGTGAGGTAAAATTAATTAGCTTCATTACGAATCCTTCTCTAAGGAACAACACTTTCAGACACAGACACAGGAGGCTGATTTCCATCCATTATGTTCATAGTTGCAAGTCAGAAACTTGACTGTTGACAAAAATGTTTAAAAAAAAAATTTTTAAAAAATTTAAAATTGCAAGCCTTCAGGCCTATGTCAAGCTGTAGTTCTAATTTTTAATTACATTGCTCTATTTTCCTATTTTCCTATTTTCCTTGTTTGAAGAGTCAAGCTGCTAATCTTAAAAGCGTTACTCAGAATCGTGAGAACCTCTGTATGGAGCCCAGAACAGAAAAGGAAGACATCTTCAGGGCTTGTGAGAGTGCAGGAACCAGCCAGCTCTCTGCTGAAAACACGCTGCAAGTAAAGAATGCAGATTTACAGACCTCTTCTCTTCACTGTGCTTCTTGTGAAAAGAGAGAAAGTTGTCACCAACAGCTCTTCTCTGGACAAGAAATTATTAGTAATGGCAAAAAGTCAAAGAATGACATTTCCCCTTCTCCTCTGTGGGATTTGGACTCTGTTCCTGATAAACAGGAATGCTTGTGTGCTGTTCTCTCTTCTGCAAAGCTGTGTGATGAGCCAGGGGAGGGAGAGCAAAGGTCTGGGCTTGACATACGTGATAGCAGTAACCCAGATACTCTCTGCAGCCCGTCAGCCAATGAGGCTATGACTGAAGCTAATTCCAAATCAGTCCTGGAATCTGGAGAGCCAGAGTGCAAAGGAGATGCTGATATATCTGCAGTGCATGACAAGCTGTGGAAACTTCTTCATGAAGATGACTCAGACCATCGAATCCCATTTGACAACAGAGGCATCCCAAGTTTAGGTACGAGGCTCACAGATATCAAAGTCACAGAACTGAACTCTATGCAGGAGACCTGTTCTGATCCTCCTTTGCCAATGGATTTGATGGAACAGCAGGAACCCCTCACAGGACCAGCTCATAACCCCAGAACTGAGAAAGCTGCCTGCACTGTTTCTGATATCCTCCTGCAGAGAGCTGCAGCATGTGAGAATGCATCCATAGGAAACATTTGTCTTGCACAAGTGGTAGGAACAGATGGTGTCTGTCTAGATTCTGGTACTGGGGATGAGAGGGAAACACCACCCGTTTGTGTTTCAGCAGACAGTGTCCTCTTCAGTACCCAGGAGTGCTTGGAGCCAAATGCAATGGCCACGGACAGGAATGAATCCACTGGGGCTTGGGAAGGGAAGCTTGCTGTTAGTAATGCTGCCCAAACATGTGAAGCAGATTCTCCCCAAAGGTTACAAAATGCTCAGAGTGGCAATTTAACAAATCCCAAAGCAAACCCAGATATGTCACATGGGACAGATGGACAGTTACTTCAGACTGAGTACAACATATCCATGATAAATGAGTCTGTGCCTAGAGAAGGCTGTTATTTCCAGGGCTGTTACCCAGCGAGGGCAGAATTGGCTTATTTCCCTGAAGAGGAAGACATTTTCCCCAGTGAAAATATCAGTCAGTTTACACATGCAGAATACTCTTCTGTTAACACCATACATAAAAGTTATGAAGCGAATTTACAAGAAAAAGGAAATCACTCAGGCTTGAATGCACCAAATGACACTAATTCTGACAGCTACCATCTTTCAAAGCATAATGGCTGTCAGGATTTTCAAATTGTTTCTAATGCACAGAAATACAGTTATGTAATGCAATCACCTACTTTAATTCAGATTCATGAAACCATAACACATAAGAATCTACCCCAAAATACAGACCAACTGACAGAAATAGCAAAACAAGAAGAGGCAGTCCCTCCCCCTTCTGGGGAGCCATTTTTAAAAGATTTTTATCTAGAAGTGCCCAGCTGTGAATCATGTAAACCAGGTGGAGAACAGAGAGAGATTTGCATACCTGAGGAACAGAGGGTTGAAACTTCCTGTGACTCAGGAGTTAGTCAGGTTTCAGAGAGTCAGACTGCAGCTTCCCCCTGTAATACTGCGGAACAACATTCATTTTTTGTTGACAGCACCTCCAAGTCTGATGAAGATCTAAAAATAGATTCTTCAAAAAATCCCCCCTATGCAGCTGGAAGTGTAACATCAGCCAGTGCCCCACTGCCCAGGGAGGATGAAAGTGAGCAGCACAGCACGGCAGGTGGGGAGGGTGGAGACAGCACGGCAGGTGGGGAGGGTGGAGGTTTCGGGGGTCACCTACATTCCCAACAACTGCTTGGAAACAAAACCCTGCCCTTCCTCTCACCTGTAAGCCACTCAGAGGGACTACCCAGTGAATCTGTAGTGGCATGTCCTGGCACAGGAAGTGAGGGAAAAACTGAATCCATACAAACTGGAGTCGAAATAAATGAAAATTTAACTACATTGGAAAATTCCTGCAAGTCGTGGCAGGGTCTGTTGCAGATGGTCCCTGAAGAAACCAAAGGGGAAGCAGCCTTGTGTGAAAATGAACATGAGATTCAAAAAGCTATTGAATATAACCCAGATGAAGCTGAAACAAAGGCTCCTTTGCATACTTTGCCTGGCTCTCAGGCTCTGAAACAGATTATGAATATTAGCACAGAGCGGTCTTGTCCTGACTTGATCCCTTCCAGCAAGATAAGTGAGGCTGAGCATTCAGTTAAGTCCACTGAGTATAATAAAAAGGAGGAAGTCAGGACAGCAGAGAGTGTAGTAAGTGGTTTAGTTAATTTGCCACCAGTTGATTCAGGGAACGACCAGTGTGTCCAAGAGCAAGCACCCCACAGAAGAACTCCATCATTCTCTTTGGCATGGACCACACTTGATCCATTCCCAATCAGCACAGAAAGTCAAAGACATCAGGAAGGGTCAAAATCCTGCCAGACACCACTGGCTGCTGCAGAGCCTGAGCCCATCAAATGCAAAGAGGACACAACAAAGAGTGGGCATGTAGCTGCTGGAGCTAAGAAGAAATTACCACCAGCAACTCTGTCCAAAAAACCCCGGCTGGAAGAGAGGGGAAGTGTCAGCAAGGATCCCAGCTGCGTTAAAAAGTCTGGGAAGAGCGAGGGAGGCGTGATTCATAAAGAGGATAGAAAAGAGCAAAGGAAACTCATTTTGAAAAAGGATAGCAAAGGTAAGAGAAAATACATTTTCTTGTCTGTCTTTTCCCATCATTCTGGCTACAGTACAAAATTCAGATTATTGAAAGGCACTGCAAGCCTCTTTCAGACTGACTCAGTAACTAAAGGTGTCCTGCCCTCATGGAGCTTTATTTCCAGATTTGTGCACTTAGTAATGACTGCTGTGCCCATGCCACAGAGATGAGCCCTTTTCCCAGCTGCCAAGTGTATTCAATTCATGAACTTTGTAACCTATTTGAAGCAGTCACTGCCTCATTGGCCTCTTGGAGTAACTTTCCACGGATGAGCAGGATAATGGTACCACATAGCTGCACACCAGGCAGCAGCTGCAAGCCCAGTGCTTGTTCTGTTCCCACAGGGCTGTGCTCCCAGTTATGCTCCTGCATTGCAGCTCCCAACTGCAATTGTCCCCTCTTGGTTACCACAGGATTTATTACTAGCAAAGTGTTATTGTTATAGCAGTAGGGTACCACTGATAAACAATGTTTGAGCACCTATGTGCTGACTTCTGACTGGTTCTGCATTGGTTTGCCCTGCTGCAAAAATGATGCATGAAATGAGCAATATTAAACTGATATAGGAAACACTTAATTGAAAGGAGATCCTGTCAGTCTCCAGAAGGCTGCTAACACTGTAGCAGGATTGTGACAGCTAGGTGGATGAGGGATTTGTTGTTTCTATGGGTAGTTTGCAAGGACCAAGGTCTTATTTTTACCTTTTGACATGATGTTTCACATTCACATCATAAAATGATTTAATAGGTCAGAGCAAGACTGAACAGTGACTAAAGGTAAGCCATACGTCTGTGGAGCTTTTCACACACACTAATTACTGTGTGGTCTCATGAGACTTCTACTTTTCTAATCACATTTTTTAAAAAATCCAGATTTTTCTCTATTCAAAGATGTGTCCTTTGCCAGAGAACCAAATGTGTGGGAGGAGAGACACATTCCTTCAAAGCAGAGCAAGCAAACTTCAGTGACTGTGCAATGCCTGACCTGTTTCCATTACTTGAAGCTACACTTGAAAAATGTTTTAAACATCGAGGCTGCATCAGATAACACTGAATTTTCTTCACCTGTTTCTGCTCTGCCTCAGTCTCGACTGAAGTATGTCTGTGCTCTAGAGCATTGTTGTGGCCCTTTCCCTGTCACTGTGGGGAGGCTGGTTTGGTTGCTGTGGAATATACTCAGTGTTCTTTTGCATTATTTCAGCTGCAGGAGGGAAGACCTTGGCCAGGGCAGGAACCTGGAGCCATTAGTTCCATTTCTAGAGCTGTCCTGTCCTGTCTGTGTCACCTTAGCCCTCATACAGCAAGGTTCACATGGCCCAGGACTCAGGGACTGCCAGTCCAGGGGGGAGACCTGGACTGGTTGGGGCCTGGAACTGGGAATGGGGAAAACCACAGCAGCATGCCTGAGCCTTCAAGTTGGATGTTACTGGAGTATTACTGCAGGAATGGGATCCCCGAGGGACACGTGCCATGCTACCTCATTCAGAGTGCAACAGCTCAGAATTATCACCGTAGGGAACAAAACATCTTGCACTTTACATCTCTTACATTGAGAGAGGATGTGTCACTTGGGGGGGGGGCTGTGTTGTGACCCCAAAACCTTTCTCTAAGTATATATTGATTCCCTTTCTTTCCAAGTCCCCTCCAGCCCCCTTCTCACACCATGCCCGTGTGCAAAGACACTGGAGCGTTCTGTGAGGCAGTGAGAAGTCATAGTAAAGATCTGGGCTGGCAGGACTTCTGGGACTTTCTCCCAGGCTGTGATCAGCTAAAAAATTCTACTAGTTATTAGTATGGAGACACCAGAAGTCATAATTACTTACCAGAGATTTCAGCGTTCATATTCTTAACACAAAATGTTAGAATGCCAAAACATTATTATTGTCTTCAAATCCTCAACTGTGGTTCTTCTGCTGCAAGCCCCCAGGCTGCTGAAGAAGATCCAGGCAGAGTTATTCCCTGACTGCTCTGGAAGTATTAAACTGTGCTGTCAGTTTGGTGACATTCATGGTGACTCCACCATTACATGGACTAAAGATTCCAAGGTACTGGCTCGGCAGCAGAGAAGGTAAGGGACTTCTGAAGGACTGGGAGTTTTGGGGAACTGTGCTGATCTTCTCACAGTGCACTGATAGTGGTCATTGTTTGTGTTCCATCACCTTTACAGCCCGTGTCATCCAGATTTCAAAACAATACCAAAAGAAGTCTGGACCTCATTTAACCTAGAGAAGGGTGGAAACAGAAGTTTCTTAGGGCCATTAATGAGATCTACCTTTTCTATTTTAATGAAATGAGTTATTTTCCTTGTAGCAGTAATGACATTCTGATCTAAAAAACTGTTTAGAATGTTTCGAAAATACAAAGTTAACATTACCCAAAGGAAAATAATAAGATATTTCCATCAGAATTTACCCTTCTGAGAAGATGAAAAATTTTGTAGGGAGGATTATTCTTAGATGTTCTAAGTGGAGAGAAAAAGATGCATGAATTGGTTAAACGTTGCATTCTGATTCTTCTTGTTTTATCTCTTCTGATTTTGATTGTTGTAATATGCATTGTAGTATTAATACATATCATTATCTGCTAAATAATTGTGCTATGTTTTGACAAATAAACAGTGCAGAGAGATCAAATTTATCAGTTTTACCAGTGCTAACAAGTGAAATATGTGATAGCACAAAATGCTCTGTTTCAGTGCCCAGGATGACTCTCCCGTCTCTCTGGCCATAACTGAAGCCAATTACCAAGACCAGGGAATGTATTATTGCTGCTTGAATAACATGTATGGAAAGGTGACTGCTGAGTTTCATCTGACTGCTGCAGGTAAGCCTCAGTTTACAGTTTTGATGAATAATAACGACAATGACAGTTTCCATTCAGAGTTTTCTACTACAACATTCATTTATTTGTTTCCTCCTAGTATTGGAACGTCTGTCAAGTTTTCAGAGTTATGAAGGTAAATATAAAGTGAAGTAGCATTGCATGGCATCATACAGAGACACAGACACACACAGAGCACTGGCAGCTCTTTGGCACAAACGCATGGTTCTTGCAGGTCACCTGCTGTGTAACTGTACTCCAGGAGAAAGGCAGGCATGAAGCTTTGGAATGCTTTCCCTGTGTGTTAACTGGTGTTCAGTGACACCTGGCATGTGTCCTGTGCTGCAGCTAAAGATAGTGCCTTGCTAGTGGGGTTGTCATTCCTGAACAGCCTGCAGAGATCCAGGCCTTCAGTTGGCATGGTGACCTTTCTTTTCCTTGAAGAATTAAAATTAAGCATTTATTTCCTTGTGCAGATAAAGACAGGACTTTTCATGTAGTAGCACTGTATAACTTTTAATCAGAGATTTTTAGGTGGAATTAAGGAGTGTTCTAATTCTGGCCTGATCTGTGTAGTGTTTCCTCTGTGCTTTGAAGAGAGGCAATAGTGTACAGAGGCTAAATCAGAGGTACCTGCAAGGGGCAGCTGCAAGCACTTCCTTGTGCAGTTCTGTTCTGCTATTTATCTTCTTTACTGATGGTCCTTGAAATGTTATGATTAGAGACCCCTGAAGTGCAGTTAGAATTTTTTAGTTTCTCTCAGTGCTTAACTTTCTTTCCCCTTACGATCTTTTTGCATTTGGATTCCAGTGATCATTTAAAGGGGTGAAATCCAGAATCTTCCTCGATTTCATCTGTTGTTTGCTACACTGTCTTCTCTCTGTATGATCCTGAGCTGCCACCTTTCTCCGTGCTGGCTTAGATTGTACAGGCAAGCAGCTGCCTCTCAGGAGCTGCTTGGGGTCCCAGCCCTCAGTAACACAAGTTGTGCTTCCACTGAGCATTTTTTCCTCCCCTCTGGAGATGTGTCTGCTCTCCCATGCCCACTCCTCCCTGTGCCTGCAGAGATTCCTGTTATGTTTTAGGTGTGGAAGAAATCGAGTTCATGCAGCTGATGTTCAGAGAAGATCCCCTCAGCTCCAGCTACTTTGGTGGGACACTGCACGGAGCAATAATGACAGAGGGGCTGCACTTTGGCGAGGGCATGCACCGCAGAGCCTTCCGCAGCCGCGTGCTGCAGGGCCTGGCCCCCGCCCTGGCCCCCGGGCACGCCTGTGTGCTGAAGGTGCACAGCGCCCTCACCTACGGCACCAAGAGCCGCGACGAGCTGCTGCAGAAGAACTACAGTCTGGCACTGCAGGTGAGTGCCCCTGGCCTCTGTAAGTCACACCTGTGCGCAAAAGATGTCCTCATGCTCAAACAGATGATCTGTTGAATGTTTGGAGCAATATTCCCTTAGGCATGTCTGTTGTACTACAGGAATGCTATGTCCAAAATACTGCAAGAGAGTATGCAAAATTATATGCAGCTGAAGCTGAAC
The DNA here is from genome assembly GCA_013397245.1 of Thryothorus ludovicianus. Classification (NCBI taxonomy): domain Eukaryota; kingdom Metazoa; phylum Chordata; class Aves; order Passeriformes; family Certhiidae; genus Thryothorus; species Thryothorus ludovicianus. Next base: position 115,714 of record VZTB01004647.1, read on the forward strand.
CCTTGGAAGGCTTTGGAGAAGTACCAGAGTGAGTATAAATATGTATTTTATATACATATATGCTTATATATACTGTCCTGTGCCATGGCAGCCCACTGACTGCTAGGACTAAAGAGGAAGGAAGAAATCTGGGAACAGTGTTACAGCTCTTCCAGCTTGGCTTAGAGCTGGTAGGTGGTCATTCACTCTCTGAGATCACTGGCCACTTTTGTCTGGATTTTACCCCCTTACTGAAAGAATTCTCAGGATTTTATTCGTTTCTATCCCTTGATTTCAGAATCATTCCGATTTTTCTTATTCATCGCCCTGCTAATAACATCCCCTATGCCACAGTGGAGGAGGAGCTGGTTGGGGAGTTTGTGAAATACTCTGTCAAGGATGGGAAGGAAGTGAATTTCCTGAGAAGAGACTCAGAGGCTGGCCAGAAGTGTTGCACCTTTCAGCACTGGGTGTATGAGAAGACCAATGGGAACTTGCTCGTCACTGACTTGCAAGGTGAGTTGTCTGAGTAGGGGCAATTTTTATCTAGCTTGTGTTCTTGCAAGAGGACAGTTTGGAAAAGAAAACCAAACCTTACACTCTTAACGGAAGAGTTGTTCTTTCACCTTAGTGAATCAGGACCCTCACTATGAGTCAAATCTGGCTTTTTGTTTCACTACCCGGAGATTAATGAAATAGCTGCTGAGTAAAAGGCTTCAGGTGTTAATGACACCCTAGTCCTCCCCTTTTTGTTGTATTTAAATACTCAGCAGTGGAATGTTCCATATTTGGGTCCAGGTTGGCTTTGAAGAAATATATTCCTTCAAAAAGAAGAATAGTGAAAAAGCACCCTTGTGTTTGCTGAGTGCTACCTCAGGTCCCATGGGTGTGACTCTTCTTCAGTCCTGCAATGTACTTGGGGCAGGGGAAGGCAGACTCTTCTTGAAGAAAAACAGAAAAAGCTGGAATCTTGGGAAATATCCTATATTCTTCTACAAGTGAAGGCAGGAAAAATAGCAACAAGGCATCTAAACAAGATCCCTGAAGTAATTTAAAGGGAGGAGAAAGAACAAAATCCTAGCACAGGAAACAAGCTGTGCTGTTGATCACCCTGACAGTTGTAAAATAGTGGCATAAGCCTGACTTCTAGAAACTGCTGGTGACACAGAGAACATCCTCTTCTTAACCGTGGTGCTTTAAAATAAATGTGACAAATAATAAAAATGAAAAAGGTGTCTCAACAAATAACATTTAATGCCTCCATATGTGCAGATCATCCTAGAAATTCCAGTGTAAGCTAAGCTCTGTGTTTCCTTGCTGCCTTGCAGGTGTAGGGATGAAGTTAACGGATGTTGGCATAGCAACCCTGGCCAAAGGGTGAGTGAACGAGATGTCTCAGCAGCTTGGCTGTGCTTTACTCATCTGTCTCTTCACAGTTAAATGTGGATGGGGGAGGGTGCACTGGAAATTCATTCTTGCTTTAACTTTAGAAGAAAACAGTCCTTATATAAGTCTTTTAACGTCTTCATGTTCACCTTATGGAAACCTGCTTGTAAAGGAAACACATTTATTTGGTTCTGAAAGAATGGGGCTACCCTGTAGATTGTCTTTGTTTATCCTGCATGCCTCCCTTGAAACGAGCTTGTCCAAAGGGCATTTCACAAGTGACATGGAGGGTTCTGGTGACAGCAGGTAAGGCTCCTGGTGGTCCATCAGCTGGAGGAAGGTAGAGCTGAACACACAGGACCAGCACTGGCTGCAGCCCAGGGTAAAAGGCAAGCTGGAATCCCTCCTGCTGCCAGTAAAAGTGCCAGAGCTTTGGGATATGCATTTGTGACACAAGCTTTTATAAAGACTCTTCTCAGTGGGATGCTGTGTACTGGCCACTTCCCTGATAAAGAAGGACAGTTGTGAAGGGATTTGATGGTATCTCTCCCCTTTCTTTCTGAAAAACAGCAATTCTGAGTCTTGACAAAAGATTATACAGGGCATTTCTAGGGCCTGTTTTCTAGTGGTGTTGCAAAGGCTTCAGCTCTTTTGGGGAGACTTAAGCATCTGTGTAAAGATGCAGGCCTGTAATATTCTAACTTTAGTCCACTTCTCTTAAGTTAATTGAGGCTTCTAGTTATACCACAGGCCAGCAGAACTGTGGGTAGGAGTAGGCAGTGGCTGCTGGACAAGGAAAGGGAATGGGGGTAAACTTCATATTCCCCTTTGAGAATCTGGCAGGAGAAAGAAGATCTGGTCATGTGTTCAGCCTTTATTCTAAATTAGACCTTGTCTGTATACCTGGGATACCAGAAGAAACCTCACAAAATCTTCTAAATTATTAAAAATATGACTCTAGAATATTCTGGGAAAACCCTGAACATTTGCAGGCTAGCATCCATTGTGTTAGACTGATACACACTTGCAGCTGTGAATCCAAAATAAAAGCAGTTGAAATGAATGTACATCATCCTGCTACAAACCAAAAAAGTAATATATTTTTTAGTTAGGTGACACTATTCTCAGGAATCAGAAGATTTATAAAAATGCTTTACTGAATGTTGTCCAGCTTACTGTGGGAAATGATTCCTATAAAAACACACATTGTGCTGGGGAGGATGAAGTGAGCACACAATGCAAGCTGTAGTAAGGATCACCTCAGGCATATAGAAAAGAAAAAATTTCCCTAAATGAACAGCCTCCTGATAATGTTGAGTATAATTTTGTTTGTTATTTAGCTAATGGTATTCCTGCAAGATGACAGATTTTTTCCTGGTCCTGTATTTTGTTTTCATGCTCCTTTCCTGGAAAGAAGATCTCTGTATTAATGTCTGCAGCTGCTTTTTAATTCTATGAACGTGGGTGGGGAAAATCAACTAAGTGCCCAGAGCCCCTGAGTGTTGCTGGGTCTTGCTGCTTTGGGCTGTGCTCAGCCGAGCTGCTGAGAGCTAACCTGGTCCCACGAAGGGAGAGCACAGGGTCCTGCTGAGCCACAAGTGCAGAGTGGGACTGGTGTGGCTTCAACTGTGCTGGCACGAGGACACAGAGCATATCTCTTTTGTACTCCAAACCAGAGTCTGCAATGTGTGGAGGAAGCAATTTTGATCTTTTGTCCTTGCCCTGTGTGTTTTGCCGGGGAACTGGAAAGCAGAGGAGCCCAAAGCAGTGCTGTGGTCAGTGTGCTGCAGGAGCTGCAGTGCAGTTCTGTCAGGAGAGGGCGAAGTGGACCAAGGAACAGGAACGCCTGGGAAGTATTTTTAATGCGGCCACAGTGCCGCACCTGAGCCTTAAAATCGGCTACTCTGTAGCTTCTCTGGCGAAGGGAAACAAAAATACCACAGCACAGTGTGTGGCCTTGTGCACGCAGTCAGCAGAGTAGAACCGTGTGTGAGGCCCAGGGATTTATCCAGGAATGGTGCACACAGAGGAGGGACAGGAGCACAGTAACCCATGGTTATGGTCATTAACAGGAGTGCTGGCTGCCAAGTGTGGATCTGAAACTCTGCCTGGTTCCAGGGCACTGACGGCTTTAGCTTTACCCCACATGGTAACAAGAGGTATTGGGGAGTTTAAGCCTAAGGGCAAATCCAACATTTCCCCTTCAGATTTAAAGATTTGGTTTGGTTTGGTGCTGGATAGAAGAGATTCCCTTGCTGAGGGCAGGTGTGTTTGCCTGTGGAACTCCTGTTCTGTGTGTGTATCTGGTGCATCCACCAATGTAACACATACCTGTGAGCTCTTGAGAGCAGCTCAGTAAAGTCTGAAATCTCTGATTTCTCCAAGGGAACAAGAGAACCATGGATGATCCTGCTGAACTCCAGGATATAGTCTGGGGTAACAATGACATGCCTCTTCAACCTGCTTTGATTAAACACACAGCTTACTTGGAGAGGATGGAAAATCCCTTCGAGGTTCACCTGCTGTTCTGAGTCAGCTGAGAGGGTCCTCCAGAGCAGGGCCTGTCAGCAGGAGCCTGACCTTCTCAGAGCAGCAGTATTCTCTTTAGCACTGTACAGTCTGCCTGAGGAAGGGAGTTCTCTGCATGCTGAGAATAAGCATCCTCTGTTCATTTCAGTACTAAATCTTGTTCAGTTGGTTTTGTGTAGTCACAACTCACAGTTCACCTCTGAGGACACTGGATGTCTGGCAAACCAGGAGAACAGGGTAGAACAGGCAGTGATTAAGGTTAAAAAAAGAACAGGAGCACTGTGGCCTTTCTTCTCCCTTCTCCATCTTGAGAATTCAACCAAAATTACTCCTTTGAAGAGCAGGTGCACCTTTAAAATAAGCTGATGCAGCTTAAAAAGCAGGCCCTGGAGGACTGTCAGCAACCAGAGGCACGGTGAGGAGAAGAGGGATACACAGGCCTCTCATGGTAGGAGGTACAGTGGCAGCTTGGGAACTGTGGAGGCTGGATGAGGGTGCCTTCCTCAGGAACATTCCTTCCATCCTTCCCTGAGGGACTTGAGATCCTGCAGGCAGCCAGGGGAGGGGAGCAGCATCACATGGAAATGATGTACATGTTTAGATGGAAACAGCTTCTAGTTCTGAAATACCGTGTGCAACAACCTTGCCTCTTCACGGTGGACAACAGAACTGTTCATAGAGAATGGTGTAGCCTGGATTCCTTTGTGTGTTACTGAGAAAGGTAGCCAGCAGACAATTTTATTCCCAACTTAATGCCATGAAAGACAGTGCCAGGACCTGGCCTACAGAGCTTTGCCTCTAATTTTCACAGAGCTTTTCCCTCTTCTGTCACCTCTTGTTACCTGGCTCCCCTCACCTCCCAACGACTCAGTCTGGGTTTCTGTGGCAGTCAGTGCTTCTCAAGCCAGCATGGGTAGAAGAGACTTGCTTAATGTTTTCAAGTTGCTTGTGAGTCAGCAGTCATACTCGCCTCCCTGTGCTGAAAATGAAACTTGAATTCCCATTTGGGTTTTTTTTCCTCTGTTACTACAGATACAAGGGGTTTAAAGGCAACTGCTCCTTTTCCTTCATTGAACAATTCAGAGCCCTCCACCAGTGCAATGAGTACTGTGAGATGCTGGGGCTGAAATCTCTCCGAACCACTCATCAAAAACAGAGGAAAGCAACATCCACTAAAAGCAAAAATCTGCCAAACTCATCAACGGTAAAGAAAATGGTGCCAAAGAAGGCAAGAGAACCTAGAGACTTCATTTCTTCAGAGCACTGAGTCTCACTATCCCACCTTGTGAAACTACTCTTGAGGACATGGAGCAGTGACATGCACCAGTGACCTGAGGGGATAACTTTAGTCTTGTGCTTTTTGACCTTGTTTTGGAATCATCCTGATGCTGATGCCAGCAGCCAAGGAAGGAGCTGATCCTGTGCTCTTGATGCCTGGGGCTAGGTTTTGAAAACAAACTCTCTCCTGGGTTTTCTAACAGGCTTCTGTGGATTGGTATTGGAGAAGAACATTTTCTCTGTGTCTACATCCATGGCCCTGTGGTTCAGCTGCTATGGAAACATCAATATATTAAAGATACCAAGTACAAGTTTTGCACAGTATTGCATATGCATATGCATGCTGGGTTATTTAGAACTAGAAGTCAGGAAAGGTGAAGTTTGGAACACACTGATGAATATTAAAGTTACCACTTCCATTGCAAATCAGAGCATAACATTTTCTGATCCTAGATCTTGGACTGTTTGGTGGGATATAGGCTTTTTAGTGCACTGCTGGTATCTGGCTTTCATTAGGCCTTTGGAAGTCCCTATAGGTGATTCCTATTCTTTACAATGGTGTTCAGAATAATTTCTGTGAGGACGTTGTGACTGTTCCCAAAATAGGAGGTTTAGAACCTAATGCAAGGGGCTTGAGCTTGGTGGGATGGGAGCAAAACTAAAAGGATTGGATAAATGGTGTTTCAAGTTAGAGGCAATAGATTTTTATCACAATTTTGAGAAGTGTTCTGTTTGAAAAATGTCATGAACAGCTCAGCCAATTAATATTCCAAATGTATGTAGTAGTTTGGTCCCAGAGTCAGAGATGGAGTTTCACTCTATTGGCTAATTGCCTAGTTTTATTGTCCTAGTCAGTTCAGTGAAAATCACAAGCTGACCTCTCAGATGTAAACACAGCCCTATTAATGCCAAGGAAATCCACATTCCCAATGATGACAGTAAAGTAATGATTCTTTAAGGTGTGCTTTACAATGGGGATATGGAAGTGCCTGTGTCAGAGTTTGGATTTCTCACATATTCTGGTGCTTTTGTCTCTAAAAGAAGGAGCAGAGTCATTCTGCTGTGCTTGTACCATGGCTGTTTATTCCTCAGCACGGTGGGAAGATGTACTGCCAGAGGTCCCAAACCTTCCTGACCTGATGCCTTGTCTGCCAGGAACTATTTAGTGTGATAATGGCGTTTGATAGACTGGACACAAACACCATTGTCACACTCCACAGCTCTGGGAGCAGATCCTTAGCCCATGGAAGGAGTGATGGAGGCACAGTGCAGACTTCAGCAGAGGGGGTTTCAAAGACCTGCAAAACAGACACAAGACCAGGTTTGTGCATTTTTATATGTGGCACATCGGAGTTCTAACAAGGAGGCAGGACACGGGTTCCTGAGCTGCTTTGAGGTGAATATTGTGTCTAAGCCAGCTGTGGGAATGTAAAAGCTCAGTGTCTTTGCGTGCCCATACAGCCAAGGGAGATGGACAGCACCTGAGAACGTAATCTGTACTATTCTAGAGACAAATTCCTGAGGAGATGGATGAGCCATTTCTGCAAGGGTCTCTGTCTTCCTCTAATTGGTGGAGGCAGCCCAGAGCCAGCACCAGGCTTTTATAGCTATGCCAGACCTCAGGAATTACAGTGCTGGGGATTATGTTGGATTTTCATATTCTTGTTTTTAGCAGCATTTTTGAGTAGCCCACACACAGGACAGCCAAGTTGGTCTGTACTCCGGGTGCCACTGCCCCTGTGCTATTCCATGCGTGTTCTTCTGGGACACATCAGCACCTGTGCATCAGGGAATTAAGCTCTAGGATCAAGAGCTGTGGTGCTCACCTCTGCACAGGCTGGATGTTTCAGAGTGCTTCTCTGTGTGTTTGGCTTGCTAGCCAAATAACCTTATTGCAAAGTCNTCTCTGCACAGGCTGGGTTTTTCAGAGTGCTTCTCTGTTTGGCTTGCTAGCCAAATAACCTTATTGCAAAGTCTCAGTGAGTAGAAAACATCCCATTAAAGATTGTGTGGATTAAAAACACACAAACATTGCTGCAGGAATTTGTAACCCGTAGAAATTCAGTTATATGCCATCATCACATATGAATGCTGCATAGAGACAGAGAAAACAGAGAAGGAGGAGCACATGGAAGAAAGGAAGCTAGAAACCAGGGGTGGGGTGAACAGCAGTAGCCTTTATTTTTGTAAATACTGAAAATTGAACTTTCTGGCTTGAAAGAGATTCCTCTGTGGACTGTTAGAAGCCCCTTGGGAGAGGATGCAGCTGTCTTTTTGTGCCAAGAGGTGAGAATGGGACATCTTGCTTTTCAACTCCCCTCTCATTTATTTTTATGCTCAGAAATGCATTCCCATTTTACATACTGGGGAGAATTTTCTCCCTATGTGCAGTAAATCCAGACTCTCCAGTAGTCTTCTGAATCTGGTTCTGCTTTAGCAACAGAGTGTTAGGGAAGCTAAAGCCCTCGGAAGGCTCATTCTCAGAGAACTCTTCCCTGAATTTAGCCTTCTCATCAATCCCTTTTTGTGTAGGCAACACAGTGCTCACAAATCAGCCCGCTCAATTCTACAGCATCAAACGTCAAAGTGCCTGCACAAGGCACCCAGATGAGCTGCTGCCCACCTAAACCACCAGCCTGCTCTTTACAATATAACAGGGGTCTCCTGACCCTGTGATCTAACTTTATATCTTATCTGGATCTTCTTCCCAATTGTAATATAGTTCAACCAGTGTTGATAGGTCAGGGCAGACTTAGTAGGGCTCTAGATCCATTTAATTCCTGATGTACATCAAATCAAACCTCAGGGGAGGGTTTGTGATAACTCAGTGCCACAAGCTGGCAGTAGAAGCTGGGTTCTGAGTGCCCTTTGCTGGTGGACAGAATAGCAGAGAAATGGACCTTCAGACTCTGGGAACCAGATCAGGCTGTTTCATTTCTCCAACGTTGATTATTACAACAGTAATTATCTGGCATTCCCATCCCTGCCATGAAAGCAAGCCTAGGAATGCTTGGGCATGGCTGACATCCAAAGGATTTTCATGTCCCATTGGTTCTGTCTGTGTTTTGAGTCTGTGGTGCTGCAGTGGGACAGAGCTGAGCATTCGAACACACCCACAAAGGCACATGTGCAGATCCAGAGGTCAGGCTCCTGTGCAGTCCCAGCTACGAAGGAGACATCTCTGAAAGAGGGAGAGGAGCTGCAGCACACCTTGAGCATCACATGGCACTGAACTAACGCTGGCAAAGACCCAGTCATTCCAGAACATTCTGCCAGCAGGGATGCAGCTGTAGCCCTGAGGTCCGTGGCTGCTGTTGGTAAATGTGCCTATGCTGCAGCTGGTGGGAGTGAGAAATGAGTGCCAGAGGGTCAGAGGTGCTGTACCTGGCTTTCTAATTCACCTCAGTGTTGGTGTCTTCCCTTACCCTTCCCCATACACATTTTACCCAGCTTTCTGTCTGCAGCAGAGGGGAAGGATCAGGCAAGATCCTACTAATGAAGCACCCTGAGGAAAAGCTGGCAATCCTGTGCAGAGCAGGAAAGTCCAGAAGTCCTGGCAGGAGGACTCTGCAGAACATGTAAGGAGGAAGCAAGGCAGCTGATGCCACAGCAAACAGGTAATTCATGGTGTCTCAGCTACGTGGAAGCTTCCAGCAAATCAACAGGAATATTTCCAAGACAAAATATAATGAAAGAAAGAGAAATGGCCACTAGATTTTAGTACTGCAAAGGAAAAAAACCTAAAATAATGGGATAGTTACAGGGAGAAAACTAAGCTTAATCATCAGAGAAAAAAATGTTGCTTCTCTTCTGCTGGACATTTGTGTAAAGAACATTATTGGGATGTTCCAATGCAGAGGAGCATTGTGAAGAATGAGAGGGTTTTCAAGAGGATTTTTCAAGATGGGTCACAGAACCTGTCCTTCCCATACAGCCAGACCTGGAAGCATTCCTGGTCCCCTGGGAAGTCTGTCAGCTTCCCCACCACCCCATTTTTTGAAAACAATAAACATTCAGGGTTGTTTGCACTGCCCCAACAAAAGTCTAATCTCTTTCCAAGTGCAGGTAGAGATCCCTAGGTCCAAGACATTAAATCCTGTTAAATTACACAGTTGAGCCCTGGGCATGTGTGGGTATTTTGGTATGCTGAAGTGCTTAGGGTTGGAAATCCACCTGCACTATTTTCTTTTTCTTAGTATTTTTTAGCATTTTTACCAGAAATTTCACATGAATTTTGCACAGGGAGGCACTTACCATCAGAGAGAACAGCCAAAGGATCCTCTGGTGTGTTGTTAGGGCTTGGCAGAACCAGGATTCTCTTGCAGGACACTTTGCTGACTGTCTGTATGCGAACCTTTGGAGTCCTGGCTTCTTTTCCGAGTTCCCAGCAGTGGGCAGCTGCTGCAGGCCTCTGCCTCCAGTGGACACCTTTCCCTCTCCCTTTATGGGATCCTGAGCTTTTAAAGTAAACACTTCATTCTTGTTCTGATAAGTCATATTAAAATATTGATCTGGGGGAGGGAGATGACCCTTGCTGCACTGAGCCAGAGTCACCTTTAGTCAGACTAAAGAATGGAAAAAAAGCTCTGAGACCTCAATTTTCCCTGTTCCTTCAAAGAGGACATGTGGGGAGGGAAAAATGCAAAAGATAAGGGGGTTTCAGTTCTTTGTTTTGCTGAACCCTGAGATGAAGAGTGTTTACTCTGGCTGCATATTAATTGCTTACTTCTGCCAGTGAGACTGATTTCATCAGTTCCTCAGGTCACAGTGCTCGTCTCATGTTCACTGCTGGGGCTTGTCAATCTTTTTTCTTCCTTAAATTTTGATGTACTGTCTGCTTTGCTTGGAAATTTTCAGATTTTACTTCTCAGCACACCTGAGGGAAGGTAGGAGGAAAAGCCTGCTTTGGCTGAGCCTGCCTGAACACCACTGGAAAATCCAGGAATGGTACACACCTCCTAGGACCTCATCCAACAATGAGACTGTTGCATAAACCTCCACATTTAGGGCCTGATGAATTTCACGTTGTTTTTTTTTTTGGTGAAGGCTAAAATAGGATTTAAACCTGAGATTTTCTCTGAACATAAAATAAAGTCGCATTTTGAGTATGAGAACCCTTGCTAGTTAACTAACAGGTGTTTCATCACTTACCTACATTACTATATACTTTTGTTCCATTAGAACATTTTGGAACAGTCTGAAGTAATAGTTTGGGGGTTTAGGAAGCAAAGTTTTTAATATAAATTCTTCACAAAAACAAGGAACCAGGTGACTTTCCTGTTTTTAGCTGGATGTGTCCATCCAGCAGCAGAAAACCACCATGAAATCAAATCTGGAAAACATTCTGTGTCTTGCCCTCTCCTCCTTACACCCTCTTTGTTTCCAGTTGATGACACATCTTTTTTGCTTAACACTGTCTTGAACTGCAAATCTGTCAAGGCAAGAATAATCTACTGTTTCCTAAAATGCTGATTTCTTATCCCAGTCCCGCTATGTAAATAGCAATTCCTTGTTTGGGACTGGTGCATGCACACAGTGTAAAAATGACAAAAATACCACTACTACTACTAGTTCAGAGTAGTAGTAGTAGTAGAACAAGTTTTGGGGAAGGTAGGTATCTAAAAATGACCTGTACAATTATACCAGCATCCTATGTGCAAACTCCTTTTGCTACTCTGAAAGTACAGATGTGCATTTGAAGTCTACAAAAGGTATCTGACAATATACTTAATCAGAAAAAGAGAACAAAAGACCTCATATTAAAAAACCCCAACCAACTCAAAACCAAAATGCTGAATGTTGTCCAAAACTAGCAGAGAAAAACTAAAATGTGCTACTTTTAATCACAGCAGAAACACCACTTACTTGGTATTTGTGGGTTGTGTTTCTGGGAAAAAACCAGCAGTTTCCCTCAAAATGGGGCTCTGCAAGTGGAGGTGAAGCACTGGTCACTCCACAGGGAGTGTGGGGAAAGTCTGGAGCTGCATTGCAACATCCAGTACTGCTGCAGACTGGTTGGAGTCCAGTTCTCTGAAATGAAATGCCAAAGTATTGGGAAATTCCTGGAAAAAGAAAAGGAACTGGTTTGTTTAAATGTTTCTAAAGGTGACACAAGGACAGATAATGCAATATACGTTGCACATACACCTGAGGGCCAGATTCTACACTTGGAAATATGTAGCTGTGACCCCAAGCAAAATCATCTTTCTTTGAAGTGCAATCTGTGAGGCTAGCACTGCTCAGAGCAGAGGGCTGAGTCCTGCGATTTCCAAAAGCACCTTCCAGCCTAAATTATTCTGTGCTTCCGTTTTATGTGCAGAGCTCCTAATGAGTAAGGTGTCACAAGACAAAGGACACAATTTGATCCCTAAAAGGTTCTTTCCTCTCATTTTTCTTATGTACAGTGTGGAGGATGTGTTGAGGGAAATGGAAGTCACAAGGATGGTGTCTTTTCTGTGTGGAAACAGTGGGAGAACAGCTTCAAAACTGAAGGAATAACTGCAGGGGCAAAAACCTGAGCTGTATCTCTGGCTTTACTCTAGCACATAATCAATACTCTTCAGCTGATTTGGGGCTGGCTATATCATCCATGGAAAAATCCTGTCAGAGTCCCACCAGCCATGGGCATGGCTCCCTTGGCTTAAACTTCCAGACCAATCTGGGTCAAAGATTTAGGCCAGAATCTTTTATAGAGAAAAATTATACATATCTAATTTATCCCTTTGCTTTCCTAATGTCAGTGACTGTGCTGACTCACATCACTTTTGGATATGGCCATATAATTTTTGAGAGGATATTGCTACAGGAATTTTTGGGCTCAGAGGAGACAAAAGTGGTGTTTTTCAGCTTATCCCAGAATAATGCAGCAATCAGGGGGCACATTTACCACGATTTCATAGACAGAGGTAAGGGCTACGAGTGCTGGGACAGCTCAGATCCCAGAGGAGAAATGCTGTGATCCTTGTCATTCAATGGCCACCAGTTAAAGATTACCTGTGCTGGTCACTCCGATGGCTGGGTAGGGAAAGATTAACTCAGAGCAGCAGAAGTTGAGCAAAGGTCTTTAACCTGGAAGCCATGATCTCTTCTGATTTCTGCTGGGGATCAGTAAACGAAATTGATTTGAATTTCCCAATCATCAAAGTCATTACATCAGTTCTGCATCGTCCTGGCATTTCCTGTAACCATTCACCCTCTGACAGAGAGAATCCGGGTTGGGAATTATCTTCAGATTAGGAGAGTGAGGTCTGGCTGACAATGTACTCTCCGTGACATTGCTGATTCCCCAGCAAAATAGTTGTGGGCAGAATTTCAGCAATTTTGCTGTAAGCAGAAGGCTTACACGAAAATCTTGTATTTACCAGTCCCTCAAGGTGACTCCCCTTGCCCCAGGAGACCTGCTGGCTCTGCAGACAGGTGTGCTCGGCACATGGGGGTGTGAGGGATGCCCTGTGGTGGGTTTGAGGGAGCACTTCCAGCTCTGTTAGTGTCCCCCGAGCCACACATGAGGACAAGCAATTTGATTAATTTTTTGTCTCTGCAAGTAAAAATCCTGTTTAAATCCACTTCTCAGAACTTGAAGAGACTTTAGTGACCTAACTCTGCCAGTCCCTCATCCAGTCTGTGCCTGGGGCAGAGGGTGGCTCTGCTGAGGGGCCCTCGTGTGTCCCTCCATGAGCCCAGCACCAAGGCTGGGGGAGGTCTGAGGCACAGTTTGGTGTCCTTGGCTTGCTGCAGCTAGCTGTAATTAACTGTCAGTTGTTTTAATTGCAGTACAGCCAGGAGCAGTCCCAGTGTGGCTCAGGAGACGCCCGTCAGCATCTCATGGGGTCCTGGATTTGATCTTTTGAGAAAAGCAAAAAATCCAATTGGCCCCCTGAAAAAGCACAAAGACAAAGATTTTACAGTGGTTTTGTAACTCCATGCTGATGTTCTACCCTGCCTGGCCCAGTGGTGACTGGAGGAGCTCCTTACAGCTAGCTTGGCCACCAGAAGGGCTTAAAGTCAGGGCCAAGAAGTAGCCAAGATAAGGCCAGTTAAGCTGGACTTGGCTTTCCTTTTCTATATTTATCTGCTCTTAATTCCCCAGTTACACAGAAAAACAGTGCAGCTGTGATGGCAGTGTTTTGGAGACCATGCTAACAAAATAACGAGGAATGAGCCATCAAGTTTTGTGTGACATTGGTGGCATTTTCCTTCCCAAATGGAAACTTCACACAGATTCCATATTTAGTCTAACCTGTTTTACCAACTCATTTACCACTCTCTGTAGCATGAAATTGCATTTCCCATTGCTATTCCAGTCCTTTGCTATGGCTCTGCTGAGCTGAAGCCTTTTTCACAAAATCCTGATTTCAAAACCTCAGAGAAAAAGAAGCTGCTATTTTTCCCCAGCCTGTCCCTGTGGGTAATCCGAACCAAGAGGATTGAGGGGCAGGCAGTGGCTGCTCAGGTGCAGCTGGTCTGTAATTACTTAGGTTGGTGCAGGTACTGAGCATCAGACATCGTTAGGTGTTCAAAGATAGTTTTGAGTGAAAAGAAGGACTAAAGTGAGGAGGAAAGTAAGCCAATAGCTTTCCTGAAAGAACTGAAGCGCTGTCTTTCCACAAGGAAAGTGTTTGTAGCATTGGTAACTGGAGAGTGCTCCAGAAAGGATTTGCATCCATGGGGCAGAGGCTGGTTGTCAGTGGCAGCCCCAACACTGCTTAACTGGCCAGGGATAACTGGGAAGTTTCCATGTTGAAACTAGGGAATCCTAGAATGGTTTGAGTGGGAAGAGACCTTAAAGGTCATCTCATTCCACCCTCATGGGCAAGGCTGCCTTCCACTCTTCCAGGTTGCTCCAAGCTCTGTCCAGCCTGGCCCTGGACACTGCCAGGGATGGGGCAGCCATGGCTTCTCTGGACACCCTCTGCTAGGGCTCAGCACCCTCACATCCTAGAATTTCTTCCCAATGTCCCACCCATCCCTCCCCTCTGGAAGTGGGAAGCCATTCTTTGTGTCCTGTGAGTCCAGGCCCTTGTCCCAAATCTCTCCCCACCCCTCCTGTGAGCCCTTAGGTGTTGCAAGGCTGCTGTGTTGCATGGAACCTGCACATAGAAACAGTAGGGGAGTGAAATATGGATCTTGAGCTCAAAATAAAGTGAGCATTGGCAATTCCTGACTTAGCCCTGGGAATTGCAAGATTATGTATCAAAAGAATGGAAAGAAGAATTATTAATCTTGTGTACAGGCTGTAGAAACAGGCGTGGGAGTTACACAGGTGTTCAGGCACGCTGGAAGGTAATTAGTGTAGATTAGGCTCAGGTGTGAGGGTAACGGACTTTGTAACGGTTTTGTAACGGTTTTTTAGTCTAAAGTGATTCTCACTGTGGTGAGGATTTCAGAACTGGTTCTGTCAAGTTGGGGAAGCTTACCCATTGCATTGGATATTAAATTTACTGGATAAAAACAGCTCTGGAGTTCCTGAGACTGCTCTTCTAGACTGACTCACGTGGAGAAACTTAAAACTGACAAGTAAGTGGACTTCTAGTTTGTGGTTGGAATGGGATGAGTCTGGGGTTCCTGTCCTCTGCAGTTAAAATTGGTGGTGGTGTGCCTTGGCATGTATTAGATTTGGTGAACTTTATAGAATGACTATCTGTTGGAAATGTGCTGGATCAGAAGGAAATCACCAGAAAACTTCACCTGTCTGCCAGCATCTTCACGCTCTCTAACGATAGCTTAGAAATAGAAAAATAGAAATTAAAAAGGGGGTGGTTAGTGAATCTGAGGTGGCTTTGTGTTTCAGCCTCTGGATGACCAAGGGTGATGGTGTCTGGATCCTGGACACTTCTGCCTGTTTTGTGTTCCAGGGTTTTTTCAACATCAGCCCTTGGAAATCAGTGGGTTTACCCTGTGCTGAGTACCGTGGCAAAGAGATCCCAAAAGTATTTAACTGAAATGTAATCCCAAGCACTGTGTAATGGACTAGGTTAAGGTATTCACTGGAAACCCCGTGTGATGTTGTGCCAGCATCTACAGCTTCAGGGTGTGATAAACGGGACCAGTGTGAGCACTGGAGTCCCAGCAACTGGGACGAGAGGTCCCTGTTTTGGAGTCCTGGGCCGCAGCGCTGGCGCTGTGCAGTTCAAGGGTGGCTGCAGAGCTGTCACCAAGCACCCACTCAGGGTGTGCTGGGGGCTGAGGACTGGGAGCCCTTGCAGGGTAGGCTGTGTCAGGGTGTGCTGGGGACTGGGGCAGCGCTGGGAGCCCTTGCAGGCCAGGCTGTGTCAGGGTGTGCTGGGGCCGGGGCTGGGCTGGGAGCCCTTGCAGGCCAGGCTGTGCCCCAGGCTGTGCCCCAGGCTGTGCCCCAGGCTGTGCCCCAGGCTGTGCCCCAGGCTGTGCTCCAGGCTGTGTCAGGGTGCTGGGGGCTGGGGCAGGGCCCGCGTGGAGCCTTGTGCTGCCCCGGGGCTTGTGGCACTTGCCTGCTTCATGGGGCCAGGGCGACCTCGCAGGCTGCTGGCTCTGTCCCCGGGGCAGTGCGTGCTCCTGCGGTGAGGGCTGTCCGCGGCTCCAGGGCACGCGTGTGCCGGCGTTAGAGAACAAAGAGCAGCCTCTCCTGTCCCTCGCTGTGAAAACAGACACAGTCACTAACCTGGTGCTCCGTGGCCGCCTTTGTCCCGCACACCGTGGAGATGGCACTGGGCAAACGGGGCTGGCCGGGGCTGGGCTGGGCTTAAAAGGACACTTGTTCTTGTTGGGTGAGGAGGGGAGGAGTGCCCAGCTCTGTAAGGAAACATCTGGCTGTCTTTAACCACTAGGAACTGCATGCTCGACCTGCCTGTGTAATCACATACCAGCTCAGCTCACCAGAGCTTGAAATCTATTGCCAGAACCTCACAAGGCTTCCCAGTTACACAACATTGTCCTCAGAATACAGTTGAAGAAGGATTGTTTTGAGAATTCCTTTTTAGTGTTTCATTTCTTACTGCTTCACAGTGTTAGTAGTGTTACAAAGAGGAACTAGTTTTCTGTTTGTTTGTTTGTTTTTTTTTAATGGAGAAATGAGATCCAAAAAAAGTAACCTTTTTTTAAAGAAACACAAAATAAGGTAGAAGGGAGGAAAATTCTGTTTGATTTCTGGCAAATGCCCACTTTAAATATCTATGTATAGACATTCTTATTTGGAGATACTGCTAAAGGTGTTTCAGTAATTTTTTTTGGACCAGAGGTACCTGCTCTGTCAATCTGTATCAGTCTCACCAGGGGTTACATGTCACAGCCACTGGAGAGCTCTTTTAATGATGTGTGGGACCCCCCTTTTGCTGAATCATTGGTATTAGCTTGCTGTGTAAAGCTAAAACTTTCCACTGTCTCTAAAACAAAACACTTTCCAGCCTCTCGGAATTTTTCTGTTGTATTGGAGAACAATTCAACACATGCAATTCTTGTTTTAGTGATCTCAGGGAATTAATTTTTATTTTTATTCAATAGGAGATAGAATGCACCCATTTAAAGATCAAGAAACAAGTACTTAATTTCATGTCCAAGTGAAAACTCTTAAACAATGCAATTTGCAGTCATTTCAACATTATTTGCTTCCAAAGCTTATTAAGGGATTCAGAGATTGTTCTCTCTGCTTACCAAAAGAGAATAACCTTTTAGTTAATGCTTGCAGGATTAATTGTGTATTTACTGAAGTTAGAACTCACCTGCTGTTCCTAGAATACTCCTGAACACTTGGTTTTCTTCCTCAGAAGTTTATTATGACTGGAAAAAAACAAAACACCACATACACAAATCTGAATCTTTATCCCCAGTGGAGTTATTTCCTCCAGGTAGCAGCTGATGCTTTTCCAGCTTACCTGCGAGCTTCCTCCTGCTGGCCAGGCTGGGCAGCTGTCCCTGGCACGGGATGGGGTGGCCCTGGTCCCTGCCAGAGCCGTGGCTGTGTGTGGCTGCAGGGCTGGACGGGAGCGGGGCCGGGAGGCTGCCCCGGCTCTGGCTGTGCCGTGGGTGGTGTTTGCAGGCTGGCACCTGGGCTGCTCTGTGCCCTGGCTGTGCCAGGTGGCACCGGGCACGGCAGGGCCTGTGGCACAGCAGTGTCCTGGAGCTCTGTGTCACAGCTGCTGGGGACACGGGGGCTTGCCTGAGAGGGGCTGTGACTGTGGGGTCTGACCAGGGCCAAGCCAGGCTGTGCTCGCTCCAGCGTGGCAGGGACACAGATGTGTGGGTGTGGGGACACATCCTGCTCGTGGCACAGCTCGTGTGTTCCCAGTGTGAATTAAGGTACCATCTGCCCGTGGCTGGCACATTGGAGCTATTTCACATCCGTGAGCTGGAGCATGTTAAACATTAATCATTCCTCTCGAGCCTCTGCGAGTGTGGGCCAGGGCTCTGTTTTACACAGGTCAATGAACAACGCTCTGGGGCCACGTTTGAAGCTAAGTGGTCGTGTGGCAAGATTCCGTTTGTTGCACAATTCTTAAATGCTGGTAGAACATTCCCGAGTGCTAGTGGAATGAAAAGTCCAGTTTTAATTTCGGATCAGTGAGTAACTGAACTAGACATGAGTACCATACTGCTGTGACAAGCAGTCTGGGAAATTGCTGAAGTTTGTTGAGGATAATTTCTCATCACAAGTGCTCAGCAAGCCAACCAGGAAAAATGCTCTGCTACGAGGGTTTGTGAATAGAGGACTCATGGCAGCAATGATGGTCCTGGTCACACTGACCATGAAATGACTGGATTTAAATTTTTTGGTGTAGTTACAAAAAGCAGAGTTGTCACCCTATATTTCAAGAGAGTGAAGTTTAAGCTGCCAGGAGCAGTTGGCCATGTGGGGCTGCCTCAGGGGGCCCTGAGTGCTGCTCAGGTTTGAATAGAACATGTGCAGGAGAGGCACTGCCAGGCAGGTGGGGTGGGTTGCCAGCTTGGCTGAGCTGGGCACACTGCTCTTGGCTCTCTGGAAGCCAGGCCAGGTGTCACAGGAAGAGGAGAGGCTGTGCTTTGCCAGCAGAGTGCTTGGGTCTCAATCCAAGGGCTTGTGCTGTTCAGTGCTGTTATCCTGGGTCTGGGTGCACGAGGGAGTTTGCTGAGGATGCTGAAGTGGGAGGAGCTGTGGGCTCAAGGGATGAGAAGCTTTGCAGAGGGATCTGGGGAGGTGGAACATTGGGCAATCACCGGGGGCAGGAAATCTGACAGAAACAGCAGCACTGCTGGCAGAATTCCTGGTGCTTTCCACAGGGCCTGGATTTCACCTAGTATGTACTAGTGCAGCACTTATTGTGTGAATTAAAGGATTTTGCTGAAAAGAATAAAGATTAATGACTGTACCTGCTGGGAGCATGGGAGCATGGGGCAGAAGTCAGTCAAAGTCACACAGTGGCAGCCACAGGTTTGTGAAAACTGGCTGATTCACCACACTGGGAATTTTTCATCAAATTAAGTTTTCCTGAAATGCATAATTTCACAAAATATTTCAACTTGGCTGAAAATTTCAAACTTAAAAAAGCTTCTATTTAATTTGTAACCACATTTTTATTTAACTCCTGAAAGCTGGCATGAGTATGGCAGTTTGAATTAATGTTGCTTTTTAAGTGTTATTTAAAGTTATGCTTTTATTTACATGAAGTCTTGGGGGTTTTGTGGTTGGTTTTTTTAAGTCAGCTTTAGATAGTATGGTTTGAGCATAAGAATGGAGGAAGCTGAATGAGGGTTTCTATGTATTGCTTATGTGTGTTTGCTGATCCAGCACCTAGTAAAGTAATGGGTGCTGGATTAAGTAGTTTTTTTTTCCACAGCACTTTCTAAAGGCACCCTGTTATTTTCAGTACCAGATTAATCATGATTTTGATGTTGTGCTACATGTCTGAAATTATATTTTACTGACAGGAAAGTTTCCCCGGCTATGCTAGTAAACATGTCCTGGCTTCTCAGGGGTGGGCAGGTGTAGGAAGGCCTTGGGTTGCCTTGGTTGCCTCTCCTAGGCTGTTTCCCCAGCAGTCCCCTTCCCTGCTGATCTAAGCTGAGAGGTCAGGAGTGGATGGGGCACTTCCTTGGTGCCTTTCTTCTCTCGTGGTGCCAGGTGAAAGCCCTGAAAGGTGATGTTAAGTAAACTTGGGAGGAATGTCAGAGCCAGGCCCGGCTGTGCACTGCTCCAAGTGGCTGCCTGGGGAGGAAATAGGGTTTTATCATCAGAAAGAAAAATCCCAGCCTGGGTACTTGTGCTGATGCCGATAGAAGACTGTGACTGCCACAAGATAAATGACAACTTGGTAGTAAAAATGACACGAATTGAGATGATTTGTGTACTCCACAAACCTCTACTTGTTTCCAATAAACATATCACTATATAGTGGGTATGTATTACCAGACCATGCTTGAGATGAATGCACCAGAGGCCAGAGTTCAGGAACTGCCTTGGAGCTGAGTTTCCTGACTCCTGCATTCAAGCCCTGAGAGACACTAGACAGAAAAGCACAAAATCCTTAGGAAATGTGGTCCGTTAGGAAAGCAGGGACAGTTTTTGTGTTTGTTTGTTTGTTTTTTGTTTTAATCTGAGACATTAAATAAAAACTTGCTTCCGGGAATCCACATTGGTGGAAATCCAAATTCTGGTCCAAACTTGTGCTTAGAAGCAGTGACTCTGCCTCTCGCTAGTGTTTGTCTCTGCACGGAAATCCTGATTAACTTCTCCAGGTTCTAAAAGCTGCTGAAGGGATAACAATACTGCTGACAGCTCACCATGAGAGGTGTCCTTGCCAAACAGGACATCAGCAGCTCTGAATTTAGAGAACAGAGCAATCTCAAGGCAGCTGCATTTTCGTACTGGACTGCAGTTCTCACCAGTGCTTTGCTGTGCCACAAGGCTGCTGGAGCTGTTACCAGGACCTTGCACCACACACAAACTGCTGCACTCGGGATGCTCCTGGCACTGAGCTGCTGTCCCTGTGTAGGGCAGGAACATCTCTCACATCTGGGTAATTCCTCAGGAACACTGATGTCTCTTGGGCTGCTTCCCTGGCATGTAACTACACCTGTCTTCTTGGGGATTCGCACTCCCAGAATATTGGCTAATGTGCAAACTCTTGTGATGGGCTTGGCACTGTTGTTACAAAGCAAAGGCAGAAAGAAGCAAAAAAAAGATGTTTCCTGCCTCACTATCAAATAGGAAAGTGCTTTATAAAAGGAAAAAAATGGAATGGAATGCTCCTATTTTTTTAAAATCTCTCTTTTCTTTTTAACCTGTGGGCACAATCAGGGAATGCTGAGTCCAAAATGTGTGTGTGTTGTACCCAGCCATAGGTAAAACATAGAAGCACAATTTGTACTTAAATTATTATTACGTAATTGGAGACAGTGAACCAACTGCTTGCTTGCTGAGGAAAAGGAACTGTTTCAAACTTGACAATTTTCTTAAAAGTTACTGTTCACAAAAGTAATGCACTGGGGCAAAGGAAATCACTGGTATGGTAGGGAAGATGTCACTTCTGTGAACAGGTGGCCTGCAGTTCCCTGAACTCTAGGTGGGCTGCAGAGAAAGGGAATTACCAGACTTTTATAAAATGGTCCCCCACTTTGAAGCAGCCAGAAGTGATTTAATGGTTGTGTTCCGTAAAGAACCCCTTAAAACTAAATATCTGTGCTGCACCAGCACCGAAACATGTAGAGCTACACCACAGAGGTATCTGCCCGTGGCATGCAACTAATATTTGCCAAGTATTGATCCAGTGTGCATCTCTTATCTTTTAGCTGTAGTCCAAGGTTCAAAGTTCACCTTTTGTTTAAAAACTGATTTCACAGGGAGGTCGTGTCCTTTAGCTAATCCAGCAGCAATAGAGGTCTATAAAATGGAAATTGAGTTTACCACTACTTGGAGGAAAGCCTTGAAGCCCACATGCAAAGTCCTTGTGGCATAGAGGTGTATCCACTGGCATGGCATATGCAGAGAGCCTGGACAAGTGACAAAGTGGAGGAAATAATTACTCTGCTTTGGAATGTTATAGTGTTGCCAGACCCAGCCTCAAACCACGAGAATATAAGCCCTGACCATTTGTTCCTGACCCAGGCACACCCATAGCCCTTCCCAGGATACTGGTCACTTGTCCCCACCTTCATATTTTCACAACAAAGAATCAGGTGAAATTATTCCCAAATAGCTGAAGGCCCAAAGCACACTGGGAAAGGCAGGTTTACCACAAAATAAATGACCGCAAGGAAATAATAATCTAATTTAGCAGAGGGTATTGGTTTTTACTTCCAGTTTTCCTTCATGAAGTTATGTGCATTTTTATATAACAATCTGTAGGTAGGGGTGAAGAAAATCTCTCTCTTTAGAGGCAGAATTCTTGATTATGCACCAAGAATTTACTCACCATTTTAAAACTGAAGCAAGCACAGAATAGTTCCTGTTCACAGCAAGTTCAGTGCCTTTCATTTCTAGGTAAGTGACACTGGCCAGGGCTCTCTCTGTGTCTCAGATGTTGGGAACTGCAGCAACCAGGGCTCAGACAGCCTGAACTGATCCCTCTGGATCAGCAACATGCTGGGGACAACTGGGGACAGAAATGAGCAGAAACCATCAGCCTCTGGGGCTGGGACTTCATTTTAATCACACAGATCACACCACATGTAGGCATGCAGCTCCTCAGACCCACTTACCACAAAAGCCAGATCTGATCCAGTTCTCACACCCTCCACAAAAACCACAGGAATTTGAATTCCTGGGTACTTTTACAAACTGCATTTCAGCTTTGCAAAAGCCAATCCCTGGAGATCCCTGCCTTCCAGAGCACCAGTCAGTGCTGAACTGATGTTCAGTTCCCTGAAACACCTTCCTCAGCCCCAGTCTGGGCCAGCTGCAGCTGCAGCTCAAGTCTGGAGAGGTCGGAGCCCTCCCCTGGACTGCTGTACTTGTACAGCTACAAAAGGAGCTCTGGAAACAGCCTCCAACATGTTCTGGGATCAGACCTTTAAAATGGCTCCAAAGGGCAACAGCTCCAGCATGAGCCCTCATCCCAGCCCTGGCTCACACACACAGAAAGCCAGTGGTCACACAGGCCCTGCTTGCAGAATTCCTGATGCAAACCCTCGCCTTTCCCTGCTCAGCGCTGAGGGAAATCTGACAGAGGATTAATAAAGAACCATTGCTGAGAGTGGTCATCACCCCAAGCCTTCAGGTTTGGCAAGATTTTGTAGTGAACAGATCCAAATTCAATTCCTAAATCTAAATCTCTGTCAAATCTTGAAAAGACTGCAGAAGGAATAAGTGAAGCTTTTTCATGAATAACAGAAGTTCCTTTCTTCCCTCATCAGTCTGGGACTGTAGGACTGAATCTTTGCCACCAAGAGACAAGGGAGTCGTTCTTACCACTTAAACCCCTCACACTGGTATTTCTCAGAGAACTGGGCCAGTGCTGAGTGCTGAGCTACTCCCAAGTGCTTTGGGGAGGGGCAAGACCATGTCCCACTCCTGTCTGGAAGAATTTCAAGATCATATAAAGTAATTTCCCTTCTCTCTCTCTGACCCATAGCGCTGTGGGAAAACGTGGGGTCTGTGTTGGGGTTGGGGTCAGGCGGCCTTTCTGTGCCATTTTCCCAAAACAACACTGCCATCTTCGGAGGGACACGCTGATCTGTGAGCAGGGCCACGGCTGGGGCACATGGTCAGGAACTCCCACCTTCCTCGTCACTTGGCTCTGACAGAAGCCACCTCTGGTCCAGCTGCCGTCCTTGCTGTGGTACCGCCGAGCCCGCCGGTGTATTCCCAGCTCTGCCGGGGTGGTGCAGGGCTGGGTGACAGCCTCAGTCTCTGGGTGACAGCTTCCGTCTCTGGGTGACAGCCACTGTTTCTGGGTGACAGCCGCTGTCTCTGGGTGACAGCCTCAGTCTCTGGGTGACAGCCTCTGCCTCTCTAGGTGACAGCGTCTGTCCCTGGGTGACAGGCCCTGGCCCTGGCAGCAGTGCAGGTGAGGTTGGGGAGGATGTGGGAGCGATGGGAGGAAAATGAGGGATGGTGCTGAGCAGAGCACTCAGCCTGTGCTTGTACTGGTGCAGCTGTGCAGGGCACTGGGATCTGGGTGGAACTCCTGCTCTCCTGGTGCTCAGGGGCTGGATTTACCTGTGGCTTTCCAGGACAGCCAGAGGAAATGTGGTGCCAGTGCTGTGTCCCATATGTCTAAGTCTCCCTCTGAGGACAGAGTCCATTCCTCTCTGGAGAAGAGAATGAAAAATGGGAAAAATGAGACAATGAGTAACAGACAGGTAGGGAAAATTGTGGGAGTAAATCTTCAGAAAAGCTCCATTAAATAAATATTTTGGAAAAGTAGGGGAATTTTGGGGGATGAAACTTGAAAAAAAATCTGAGAATGAGAATTTTTTTGGGTAAAAAATAAGGTAATAAATTGTAGACAATTTGGGTTGTAAAACTACAGATAATCCCTAGAGTAGATGATTAATACTTTCTTGTAAAAATGAGGAAATCAGAAGTTGACAGGGAAAATTTGGGGGGGAAAGTGAAACAATCCCCAGAGATTCTGGAATGAATATCCTGAGGTAAACTGAGGTCATCAGTTGTGGACATGGAGTGAAAATTTTGGGTGTAGAGATGGAAGTTTTCTCTAGGATAGAGAAGGAATATTGTGTGGGTAAAATAGGATCACTGGTAGTAGACAGGTTGGGAAAATTTGGGGGCAAAGAGTTAATTTACATGGAATAAAGAGGGGATGTTTTTGAGGGAAATTGGGGCAGAGGTGAAGGTCAATCTAAAACCAACCCTGCTTCACCTCTAAATCCCAGGATAAATTCTACAAGATGCCAGATGAGGGTCTAAAAATCTGTAAAAATGGAGCCAAGAGCATTAAGGTTTCTGGGAATCCCATCCCAGCGTTGTCATTGAATTTTTAACAGATCTTGAAGCTTTTGGTGACAACAATGCATTTCTCTGTTGATTACTGCCATGGACCACGTGAACCCTCAGGACTTGTTTTGCTCATTTCTCCCTGGAAAAGGACGTTGCACTTTCCAAGCCATTGGGGAAATGCCGGAAAGGGCAGGAATTCAGGGTTATTGGAGGAGTTCTGTGCTGTCATGTCAGGTGCTAGTTCTGCCTTAGAGCCGTTCAAGGGGCTGCTGTGTAAAACAGCATTAGCAGAAAAGAAGGAGCAGCCATTCCCATCCCAGCCCTTTCTCGTGATCCCAAGATTTGCTCAGGTCCTGAGAATGTCAATATTCTGAGTTCAATCCCTAAGTGGGCCAATCACTTCTTATAATTTAACTTGATCCTCGGGGGTCTTTCCAACTCAGAATATCCTGTGCTCTGGAAAGAAAGAGGAAACCGTTTTCCCTGGCATTTTGAACCCGGAGGTTTTTCCATTGGAGACAGTGGGGGAGAGGAGGGAGAGAATCAGGTCCCACCCGGCAGGTGTTGGATGAGCGGGCGGAGCAAGGCCCCGCTCGCGGTACAGAGCGGCAGGGGAGGGAGCGGCTCCTTCCGCCCGCGGCGATCCAGCCCCGCTCGTCGGCAGCGTTCCCCGGGGCTGCGGCCACGGGCGCTGCTCTGCCCGGGGGAGACCGGGCGGTGCGGGGCCGGGAGCGCG
>VZTB01004647.1:144597-233524 GCA_013397245.1 Thryothorus ludovicianus
CCGGGAATTAAATCACCTCGGCCCCGCCCCGCGCAGCCGCCCCGGGGTGCCCCGCACCTGAGCCGGCCCGTCCCGCGCACCTGTGTCGGGCCCGGGCCCCGCCCCTTAAACCGCGCCCCCGGTACCGCCCGGCCCCGCCCGCAGGACTCTCGGGGACCGCCCCAGAACCCCGGCTTCACCCCGACCTCCGTTCCAGGCCCGCAGGACCGAGAAGGGCTCGGGACCGGGATCGGCATCAGCCGAGTCCGGGGCTGCCCCTCCTGCTCCGAAAAATCAGTTGTGCCAATGTCAGTGGGAGTACCTGGATTTATTTAGTCTACCCCCAGAGCCAAGCAGTCAGTCCAGAATTCCTGTCTATTCTGATGCCAGCCACTGTCTTGTGTTCCAGCTTGCTCCTCAGATGGAAAAGGTCAGGCAGGAGTGTCAGGAAGCACATTTAATAGAGAAGGAATCTTGAACCACATTCAAGTGCCGTCCTACTCTTCCTCAGGACTGTTACTGGCAGTAAGGCTCCTTCCCAGCTGGGCGATCCTGTATCTGTATCCCAGGCTCCGCTGGACACACAGGTAAGGCAAGGGCTCAAAAACTGTTGGCAATGAGGTGGAAGTTTGTTTTGGCAAGTGGTGTCATCTTACTCGGATGCCGGGGAACAGGCTGGGACTGAGCTGCGGGTCAGTGGAACCAGCCCTGCTCCAGCAGTGCTGTCACCATGTCACTGCACTGGGGCAAGCACAAATCTGTCACCTTTAATCCGCCACAAAACAGATGCAACTCAGACATTATAGATTAGGCATGCAACATGTCATAGGTAACAAAATGGATTAGATAGCAGTGTATATTAAATAAATCTTTGTAAGTAAAAAAGAAATCACAGAAACAATTGCTGAGGAACATGTCTGCAGGCTCAGGTCTAGAGCTGGTTGGGTTTTCTCTTACACAGCGGCAGCCAAATTCACCATGGACAGATCTTGCACCAGAAGGACATGTGCCGTGGGAAGGAGTAAAATTCCATTATTGTTTATGCTCAAACCAGGTCTGCCCTCCCAGTGGTACAGAAAGTGCCTTCAGAGTCGATGCTGTTAGAAATTAACAACCCCAGTGTTAATTAGGTTCATTAGCAAGTGCACACAGACAGGAGCATGAACAGAGCTGTGTTCCAGAGTGCCAGATTTCATTCGGAACGCCTCCATTGCAAAGGGGAACGAGGAAAGGATGGAAACCAAATCACTGTACAGAAGAATGACAGGGTTCAGCACATTCTCCTAGAAGGCTTAATGCCAACCCCAGCCCAGATGCTTTGTAGCACATGTACAGCTTGGCAGTAACGAGGCAGTTTCAGTAGAACACATCTGGAGATGCTGTGTCAGGTCTCTGCTGTGCCTTGACACTCTTCCAGTACTTACACAGAAATGCAACATCCAGCCCATACTTCTGGATACAGAACAATAGGTGGTGGTGTGCTTAACAAAGAGAGGTGCTTTTCCCGTGGAGAGAAAGCTTCCAACAGAGCTTTCTCCTCCTCTCCCAAAGGTTTAGGAACACAAGGCTCAACGTGCTTTGAAAAAAAGGTCTGGTATGAAATTAAGAAAAATGCTTATTTTTCCAAGTATATGATATTTAATTGTAATGAAATAAAATCTGAAAAATGTCTAAATCAATTAAGAAGTAAACATGAGTTGTAATACTATACCTGTAAAATGATTAATTCCATTCATTGTCATTAGAAATTGTGTAAAATATTTATTAAGGGCTTTGCCTACAGAGGCACAACATAAATAGAGTAAGTCCTGCTGAAATGTGACCAGTTCGCAGCTGCTGCGGGAACATCAGCAAGGCCACCCCAGGTGACAGTCCCAGCCTCGGGGCTCGGCCCCCCGCGCTGCCGGGGTTTGCTCCAGAGCCCAGCACCAGGCAACTGCTATGCCACAGCCCCCGGAGTCCCTCGGGCAGGTGCCAAAGCCAGCAGAATGTGCTTGGAGAGGGAACGGGCACTGCAAAGTTAATCCACCCCTTCAAACCCTTGGGCGTTCTCCACGGCCATGAGGAGCTTCTCCCGCAGGTCCTCAAAAGATTCATACAGAGGTAAGTCTAGGCGGTTAAAGCTGGAAGGGACAAGGAAAGAGGCACTTAATAACCCGTGGAAAAATAGAGTTTTGAAGAATTAGAAAAGATTAAATAATTAGGGGTCTTGATTAAGAATGCAGCTTGTGGTACAGTGTTCCCTGCACACCTCACACCTGCCCAAGGTGAGCTCTCCAGTAACTGCGTGCTGCCCTCCTTTGTAAAGCTGGAAGCAGGAATTCACTAAGAATCACTTAGGAGAGGAGAAAAAGCCAACAGAAAGCCCCTCACTATATTTAGATGATGGAAAACAATTTTTATCAAAAGACCAATTTCTTGAGGCTCAGCAAAGATATTCTGGATTTAGAGAACAGATCCTTTGCTCTCAGGGGGGCAGAAGATTAAACATCCAAGAGAAAATTTTCCAAAGGTAAAAGCTAGCAGAGAATTTGAACCTAAAGAGGATGAGTTGATTTGGGAGCGTTTAGGGTAGTATTGTTGAGTTTGTATTTGCTGGGTTTTGTGCTTTTGTTTCCAGGTTTGTTTTTTTTTATGAAAGCTCACTATCACATAGCACGATCAATTTCACAGAAAGATCCCCAGTCTGTACTGACAGTCTATAAAATAGTTTTCCAATTCAGCACAATTTTTCTTTTAAAAGCCACATTCCTGAAATGTAACAGAACAAGTCAAATTTGTACTGACTGCTTTCAATGTTCACAAAATCTATAAACCAGGGTTAAGTTACAGCCTTACATTTGTTTTGAATTCTCCAATGATTTATGGGCTTTCTATGGCTGTTTGGTGATGTCTGACTTGCTGTCTATGTCCACTCAGTAGGATGTGGGAAATAAAATGATATCCTTCAGTGTCTCAGTTTGTGAAAGCACTGGGGACCCACAGGATCAAATGCAGAGCTGAGCATGGCCAGCAGGGTGGCTCTTCTGGCAGGAGCAGCTCTGGAATTTACGCTTTGGTCACTTACCAGGTGTGAGCTCGGGGCAGCTTATCAGGACTTCCCCACTGCTCTATTGTAAACAGCTGAGGACCATTTGAACCTGGGTGAAAATGAAAACCATATTGAACAGAAATTGCTGGACACTACAGAGCCTGCCTAAACACTACTGTTACCATGAAATGTTAGCATCAATTGTGGGCTGAATTTTTCACCTGTTACAGGTACATTAAAGCAACACGAACGTGGTTCTTTCTTTCCAAGCCCAGTGAGTTGGTTTCAGAGCTTGCGTAATGCCAAGGAAGTGAGCTCAGACATCAGCATTTAGAACTCAGAGCTACGTGGGGGTCAGAGGTTGGCTGGATTCCCATGGTGCCACGAGCAGCTCACCATAAAGTTCAGCAAATCCGTTCATAGGCACACGTGACGTCCCGGTCACAAACTGCAGGAGCCGGATCCGTTTTTCAGCGTCCATCAACAGAACAGCCTGGTGGCAAAGGGACACCATCAGCCTCCTACCCTGGCCTGGATGGACAGGGCTAAAGAGCAGCCCAAAGCCAGCATCAATCACCTTTTGTACGAGCCAACCCTCAGGATACAATGGACTGGCTCTGCTCCAGCTCCCATCTCTGGGCTGCTCTGGCAGGAGCCACACCTGCCCTCACCTGGGCGAGGTGGGAGCAGGTCCTGCCCCCAGCACAACAACCCCCATTCTCAGCATTTTTCTTCATTTTTCATGAAGAAAAATGATTGCAAAAAAGGGCAGTAACTTCACTTACAGGACCAGTCAGAGGTGGTGCCCAGTCTTACCTTCCAGAACCACTGGATAACGGGGTGATTTGGGCAGTAACCATTTTTGTAGATGGTGTGTTGTCTCCAGTCATTGACATCGACATCACCAAGGCCACACATCAGCAACTGCAGGGAAACAGAAGGGTGGATGTGAAGGTGTGTTTCCCTGCACTCCCAGGGTAACAAGGTGTCAGTGCCCCTCAGGGCTCTGACCTTCAGTCACTGATGCACACACAGGGCAGGGGCAGGGTGGGGGCTCCTTCCCGGAGTACTCCAGGTGCTGGAGAATGGCTGCACACTGCCCTAACGTGACAGCAACTTCCACGTGACTGGCACAGGCATGATGGCACTGAGCCACTGAGCCACTTCCAGGCTTTCAGAGGCACACCCCCAGCCACCTCCCTGAGTAAGTGCAGTTCTTTGCATGTCATGAATAGATTTATTAATTAGGAAGAAACATCTAATTTCCAACTCTGAGCAAGGCAGCTGTGTCTGCACATTCCCTTAGGGAGAGGGATGGATGAAGAGCCCAGAACACGGCACATCTGTCAGAGAACTGATGTCAGCTTGGGGCACCAAATGGACTCACCTCCAGTTCATTTTCATCAAAAATTTTAATCAGATCAATAGGAAGCAGTTCTGTGAATCCCTAAAAACAAGAGCAAAGTTAAAACTCAGATCCTATATAAATTCTAATTAAAAACATCAATGACCAAATTACTTCAAGCTCAAATAATTAAACTTGAAAGAGAATGACCTTATTCACATAAGGGAAAGATTATATATTTTTAAACAAGGTAAAACTGTAAAATCATAAAACATAAGTATTCTATTTGCATTTCCTGCCAAGCTCCCCAGTCCCTTTACACAGACACCAGTGGGTAAGAAATCTGTGCTGGAAAAAAATCCCTATTTTTGTGAAAGAAAGGAGCTAAAGAGCCTCACCTCCAGAAAGGCATTCATTTGTTTCTGCACTCTGTTGACAAACCGCCATTGGATGACCAGGCTGCAGAAAGAAACAAAACCCCATCAGAAAAACACACCCATGAGCAGCTCTCAGCCAAGCGTTCAGAGGTTTCTGCAAGCCCAAGTGCTTTCAGTTTGCCATTTTAAACTTCAGCAAGATCAGGTAACAAAGCAACTTTGACCAGTTGTTCCAATTTATTGGCTGGTGACTGATGGAATTTTGAAGAAGCAAACCAAAAACCCCAGTGACTATGACCAAATCACAGTGGGAATACTCTCACTCCTATAGGTACCTACACGAGCAGACATTTTATTCTTCCAGAGCACTGAGTAATTAAAAATTCCCAGCAAAGTCTGCAAGCTCTGAGGAGAGCTGTCAGGACATAGCACCTCGCCTATAAATAAAGAAATAACTGCAGCATCAAAGGGACACCTTGCTTTCAGTACCAGCCACCCACGGCACAAACACCTCACAGGTGCAGGCATAAAAAATCAACTCCAGGCATGGAATTGGTCCAGGTCCAGGCATTGGAAATTAATTCCAAATTTGCATGAATGTAGCAATTTTAATGTCTTTCACCTTGGAAAAGGCCCTGATTTAAAATGCCAGCAGGTATAAATGAATTTAGCATTTTACATCCTGGTAGGCGGAAGAACTGAGAAAGCTGAAAATTAGACCTAATTTCAGATTTGGCCACTTTTTGGTAGGAATGCTGGCACTGGAATCCTGGCTGGTCTGTGACTGGCAGAGGAGGACAGTGGGATGAAGGCCAGGCTGGAGAGCACATTCTGGGCTCATCTGAACTTGAGCCAGATGTTGGAGAAGCACATTTCCATGGGTGGGGAATTTCAGGAGAACAAAGCACGTAATTTAATTTACTCTTTGTTCTTATATCTGATTGGATATAACCAATGTTAACAGTAAGATATTTTCTTTTTCCCCCCAATGATCCCTGATGCTCTTGTGCAGTACAAACTACAGGAATTGCAGCGAGGTCAACTCTAAGTAACAACTGCTCTTTATTATCCTCAGGCATATTCCATAATGATACTTACTCAATGTATTCCCGCTTGTTTTCATTTGTTACCATGATTTCAGACCCATTTGGCTTCAGGTCCACTTGATATGTCTGTATTTCAGAAGACCAAAAAACTTATTTGAGGACATCTTTCTCCCAGAACTCTTTCTCCCTGAGCAGTGTTTTAGAAGCAGTATCAGGAAACCATTAGTAAATTGATTTACACTGTTGAACAAACTTGCACTGACAGAAGGGAAAACTGGCAGAGAGAGGCTATTTACTGATAATTCTATAATAGTTATTATTTATAATAAAAGAAGCTAAATCACATTTTGAAACTGCCCAAAGCCAACCAGTGTATTACAAAACCTCTCTATTCTGAGGCTTCAATACTGTCCCTAGTTCTGCATGTAATCCATAACTTTATGTTGCTTCAGGAAAAGGGCAGTACACACTGGAACGTGGAACAGAATGTTTTTGACGGGGCACTGAGCGCAGGGTTTGAAATGCTGAAATCAGTTTTTATAAAAGGCCTTATAGTCCCCAGGTCCAGTTGTACCTGGAGCCCAGACTTAGGTCTCAGAAGTAAACAGAGGGAAGATGCTAAAAAAGGTCATAAAAACCTCTAAGCAAATTAAATTAATGTCTACAACATTTTCATTTGTAATGGAGAAAGATACCCATAGCCTGTGACCCTTTTAGACCTGGCAGCTTCCCCCTGTTGTAGCAGCTGCCTCTGACAGGCACTACAGAGACCTCCCTGGCATCACTCTGCTGCTCTCCTCTGAGAACACTTCAACCTCAGAAAGCCCAGCAGCCCTGGGCTCGGAGTGTGTTCCAGCTACACTGGGGGACACTTTCACTCCTCCTCGTTGCAAGCATTTTACTCAGCTGCATGCCCAGCTTATCCCGGAGATGTCACGGCTCCCTGACAGGAGTGTGGCACCCCCAGTCCAGCTGGGAACACAGTGAGGTGAAGGCTGCTCAGTGCTGAGGTACTTGTTGGCAATAGCCAGTCCTAAGGTGTAAATAACCTTTACATACCTGTCCAAAGTTTTCCTCGTCTATGCAAAACATGAGATCCAACTCCGTCGGATCATTTTCCAGGATCCACTTCAGAGAGTTGTAGTATTCACTATCCTAGGGCAGATCACAATTAGGCAGTTTGAAAATGGGCAATTAGTGCAGAGCTGGAGAAACCCACAGGCCTGTGGGCACTGGCATGGCTTAAATGGGGTCTTACCACTGACTCCATGTCCTTCAGAGTTATGGGCTTCCCCAGCATCATCTTGTAGAAAGGTCTGATGAAGAAGCCTGCGAGAGAGAGGAGAGCATTACCTGTCCTGCTCTGCACCTGCACATTCCATAAAGGCACAATTGCTCAGGGGCACCATCCCTGGCATTTCCTGTTACCTTCTGACTGTAACAGTCCTGTAACTGCAACAGCATCATCATCAGGTTTATTTAGGCACAGAAAGTCAAATTTTTCAGTTTCAACAATTATCCACTAACTACCATACTCCACTGACCACCCTAACATTAATGGCAGAGAGAGTCAAAAGCTGGGGAACCGAGCTCAGGGCACTCTACCCCATTTAAAATCACTACTCCTCTCTCCCAGGAATTGCCTGAAAACCAGGCTGGTGAGCTTCCTCTGCTCAGGACTCCTCTGCTTCCTCTGCTGCACCAGGAAAATCTGGGCAGTAATGTCTGCCTGATGTGAGATTTCAAAATGCAGCAGAAAATGTAATTAATTCATTCAGCAATATTGTCAGCATATCAAAATATGCTGCAGTTGACCCCTCCTAGTTTGGCTGCAGGTTTGCATGGAAATGACTGATACAAATTCCACGCCCTTCCTCTGAGGACAGTGCTCATGCTGGTTCTGGAGTCTTAACGAGTGGAGAAAGGAGAAAAACTGTGTATGAAAGCCACTTGTTGAGTAAGCCACCGTAATTTTATGAATCACCATGCAAATCTCAAGAGTGCCAGTCCCAGAGTGTCCCAGAACCCGGGGCTCTCAGGAGCAGCAGCAGAGCAGGACTCACCGTCCAGCAGCTTCCCGTGGTACACGGCCAGGCCGGCCACCCGGCCAATGAACGTGAAGTACGACAGATGGTCTTCGTTACAGAGACCTGAATTAGGATTAATCTGAAGTGTATAGTTGTCCCTTTTTTGGGGAAAGAAAAAAAATAGCTAAAGAACCAAGCCTTTAAGTAAACAGATACTCAGAAATTTTAATAAATAACTTGTGCTTAGGGGCATCTCCCTTCAACAGCGTTGTAGGGCTGTGTCCAAGTCCTTTCCAGTCTGTCCCACCACAGAGGCACTGAGGGCTGCAGGGCTGACACAGCAGCAAACCAAACCCACCGTGAGCAAGAGATGCCCTCTCTCCCTAGCAGGCACTAATGGACTGCTCTGAGATTTTAAAGCTGGCAGCCCCCAGCTGAAAGTTCTGGGAGGCCACTGCTGGGGAACTCCTGCAGTGTGAACGAGCAGCTGCGTTCTGAGCTGGGACTCTGGGCAGCAGAGGAAAGAGGCTTTTCTGTGACACTGGTCCCTTCACCATTACTGGCCTCAAAAACTGCAGTTTTGCTGCCCTGGATATTGTCTGAGCAATGGAAATGTTTTCTGGGTTCTCAAGGACAATTGCAGAGGCTCTCTGAAGGGCAGCAGGAACTGGGCAGTGGGGCTGCCCAGGGCACCCCGGGAAGGAGGAGCTACTTCAGCCCAGAGCAACTTTGCCTCTTATGCAAAATGTAATGTACATCCCTTGAAAATACACATATTTAATGGACACTTACGTTGCTGAGTATTCAAAGAGACCATAGTAAGGGTTAAACATCTCCTTGGACAAGAGAAAAAACCATTCTCTGGCCACACCTCCATAGTCAAGTCCTTTTTCTGACTCAAATTCAATCCAGAGCCTGGCTTTTAATACATCAGGTCTCTTCACAGACATGATTCTTCTGTAGGACTCCTCAAAAATGTTATTTCTGTGTAATTTCATCTCAAATCTGTTGGGTATGTCAGCCTGTGTCAAAGAAGATTAGATTATCCTTGTTAGTCTCAAGAAATAAGTCTTTGGGCACATTACTGACTGGGAAGGGCTCGGTGACAGATCAGAACCTGATGTTCTGGTTCCCCATGTTTTTATTTCCCAGGCTGAGAGCATGGGGGGAACTGGGCCAGTTCCAGAACAGTGCTGCAGGCTTCTATGGTAAATATTTGATGAAAATGACAGGAAAAGTATCAAACAAACCAACCAAAAAAGGAGAAAGATGGACTGCGCTCTGCTTTAAGAGCATTTGCATTTATCTAGAAAAATATGAGTCTTAAAGAGTTTGGAAAGTTTTTTGTTGAGAAGCCCATCAAATTCAAACTTTGCTTCATGTTTTTGGTTCCTCTGTGAGCCCTTGAGGAGCAGCACCATGGAGTAACCCGGCAGGTGTGTCCTGCACCCCCCGTGTGGTTCTACTCACAGGTTTCTTTAACTTCTTGCGGAAATAGTCGTACTTCTGCTTGAACTCCCTGGAGTACGGCACTGCCTGTTGGGAGCAGCAGGAGGATGGGTCATTCCAGCCCCTCAGCAGCTGCACACCCCTCAGTATTTCAAAGGAAATGTGCTCTGGGCTCCCCTAAACCCAGCCCTGAGGGACAAGATCCCACAGCAGTACTTACTGGGCCCGTGATGGCTGGGTTCTGCAGCCTGGGGTCTTCCCACTGGGTGATTTTATTATCTGCAAATAACAAAAGAAACGATCCCATGGCTTCTCTGGTACCACACTGTGAATTTCTGTTGGTTTCTTTGCCCTAGCACTGCTCAGTTCTGTCAGGGTTAGCAAAGGCTTGTGTCTCCCCACCCTCCCCAGCCCCAACACACTGTTTAGTTGAAAACATTCACTCAAAAACACAGAACTACCCCAGAACCCAGGGAATTTGCACTGCTTTGATGGCAACGTCTGCAGGAGTGGGATTGGATATACATGGCCTGACAGGTCAAGGAACCCAAAACTTTTGGCAATGACACCCCAGGTTACTGTTTGGAAATTTTGCATAGACAGCTGAAGTATCATTCTTCTAAACTTGGAGGGAATAACATTTTTCCTAGATTCTGATTTAATGAGAATGTAAAGGGAGGCAGAACTGTCCTGTTTTGGTGCAAGAGAATCACCCAGTTACGACCAACGGAGATGCTGGCAGTGGCACAACACAGCCCAGCTCTCTCCATCTACAGCTTTGAAGAGCACCAGGAGGATGACAGGAAAGGTTCTACAGGACTCCCCTTCCCTGCCTCCAGACAGCTGCTCCTCCCAAGATTGGAACATGACGGAATCACAACAAAACAATGGTGTTGCAACAATAAGACAATGCTCCAAACCCCATCCCAGGTGCCACCTGCAATGGTGAGGTGTTGGTCACCCAAGGCCTGCCATCCCTCTGCTTGTTACAGACACTGCTCTGGCTCAGGAACTGGCTAGCAGGAATCAAGATTGCATTTTCCATGTTTTTAGAACTGAAAAAGCCCTGCAAGTTTTGAGCATCCCAAGCTGGTTTAAGAGGGACTGGGATCTGAAAGGTGTCATTCAGCAAATGTTAACTGGAGAAAATTCTAAAGGATTGCAAGCACATTTCAAGACATTTGATCTATTAGTAAATTTAACAGTAAAATACTATTTTATTTCCCTTCACACATTAAAGTTGTTTATCACCTATGGGAATGCTGGAGGGCTGCCAGCCTGAGCTGCAGAGATGCTGCCAAGGTGGGACACCCAGCCCAGCCCTTTCCATTTGCAACCCCTACACTGGAATTTCCTTCTACAAAGCTCTCTGGTCACCTTCTTGACACCAGCAGCCACAAACCACAGCGTGAGTTTTCTGTGAAATCAGAGGTAACACAACTGGAAATGACTGACAGTGTGTCAGCTCTTTGCTCTCTGTACTTCAGAGTGTGCGATGACACCAACAAATCTCAGCCTAAGTTTCTTTTCACAGTCTCACAGGGACTTCATATTAAAAATGGTGTTCCAGGGCTACAAGGGTCTGGCATGAACCACTCCACCTGGAACTGTAGCTCAGGATTCCCTGTCTTAACCCAAGTGGACGCAGATAACAAACTCATTCTTTCTGAAAAACATTTTCAAAAATTTCAGAAATTTGAATCTTCCCACCAATACCATCCTCTGTCACAAACCAGGATCTCAGGCCTTTGAGGATTCTCTCTTCTCCCTGCCTTTGCAAGGGGCTCACTATTTCATAAAGTTTGGGACCCCCTGCCAGATGCAGAACTCTCACAGCCAGACATTCCCAGTGCTGATGGCATCAGAAGGGTTACTCCAGGTTGGATTTAGGCACTCCTGTCAATACATCACAGGGTGAGATCACTCGTGACCCTCATGATGGTATTTTTCATGCCCTTTTCAACCAAAATTCAACTGATTATTCCCACTGTGAGTAACACTGCAATTCTGCATACACAGCCTCTTGCTGCACACTGCAGTGGCCAGACTCACTCTGACTCCCCATGCCATTCCAGTGAGCCCCTCTCCCCTCTCCTGCCCTGCTGCACTAAGGAGTGCTTCCCCCAACTCCTCGTGTATTTTGTGACTGTCACCACGTGCTGGTGGATGTGGACAGACTTTGAGGGGAACCCACTCAGTGTATCCATCCCCTTTGGCCGTGAATCAGTGGGAACTGTTCAGAAAATGGTTGCAGAACGGTTGTTTTCCCTTCTGATCCCTTCCACCAGGTACGTAGTACGTGCCTGGGAGGCTCCCAGGAATGCAGGGAACAGGGAACACCGGTGTGTCCTGGCAGGATGGGGCAGCTGAGGGCCCAGAGAGCCAGGGCAAGGGGTTCACTGTCACACACAGCCTCTGGTTCCACCAACAGCACTCAGTGTTTCTGCTCCCAGGGTAACAGCAGAGGGGCCGTGCAGGCTGCAGGGGACTTCTGCAGTTTCTCCCAAGGATGAGAAAACCATTTAAAAATAGGACAAATGGTGCTGAGAACTATGCAGCAGAGTAGCAGGGGAGCAGGACCTGACGAGCAGCTGACTCTGCCAGGCTTGTCCTGCTGGTTTTGTGTCCTGGCAGTGGCACAGCCCCTCCAGGTCCCCCAGCCCAGCCACCACAGCAGTGCTCCAGCACCAGGCTGGGTCCAACGGGACATTTGATGGAAACAGGCTGCATTACTGAAAGCTTCCCTAAACTTTTGTGAAAAATGCCATATAAAAAGCTAAATCCACTCAGATCAAAAGAGACTAGAGGGAGAATTCAGAGGCACGTGAATTTTGCTTCCTAACAAATTCTTTGAGGAATTCAAATTAATGTATGACTTCAAGATTGCATTTTAGGGACTAACGCATGCTCAAATAGCTTTAGGAGACTGACAAATTACAGAGTTTTAAGAGAGACTGGGAGGCTCAGCAGTTACACAGGTGTTTCAAATGGGACAGTTTTATCCTGTGACTCCTTAGCAGCAGCAGTTTAGAATCATTGCCCAGAGTTACTTTTCCAGATCTCTTTTGGGAAAAACAAGTACAGAAAGGATAAAGGATAATAACTCTGTACTGAAGTTTGGAAGAGGTTCATGGGGTGCTTGACAAGTGTATTATTTCTAATGTTTAGTTAAAAGTATTTATACCATTTCAAAGTTGGTATTACTTTAAAGGCAGTCTTTTTAATAATGCCTTAATCCTGTCATGTCTGCGGATGAGCGTGGGAGTCAGTGATACTGAGGGACAAACCTAATTCTGTCAAACACGGGTAAGTTTAGGTTTCAACTCTCTGTGCACCCTCCTCTGATAGCTATGAGAGTTAGCTATGGCTGTGAAGAAATGTCTCATTATAAGTCTTAAAAGCTTGAAAAGAACAACCAAAGAAAAAAAAAGTAAGAAGACCCAGCCCAGCCTTTGTGGGCTGCTTTGTTTCCAAACACCAACAAACTCACACAGCAGTTCTGAGATGCTCTAGGAAGACAAATCTACAATGAAACATCACTTACACTAAAACTCCACTAACAGAACTGGAGAATATTAATGGGCTGGTGCAGTTTCACATGCTCTAAATAGGAAATAAGATCAGAATCAGCACTGCCACAGACCTGAAAGCAGAGGAAAGTACTTCTCAGTGCTAATTGCTCCACTGCCTATATGTGGAGCTGTGGCTACAGGATCTTTTCTCATCTTATTTTCTATTCCTAGTGTATATTTTAATTTATTAAGTGCAAGTAAGCCATGGGATCATCAACAACAACAACAACAAATCCAAAATATCAACAAGAACAAAAGAAACCACAGAGAGGAAATGTTAATGCTTCACAAGTCAGAGAGGGACAAAGCTTGATGAGCCAATTAAAGCAAGCTTCCAGTGAATGTACAGTACCGTAGGAGGGCACTAAGTCTCTGGTATCAATGTCTCCACATATCAACACCTGGCTTCCTAAATGAAGAGTAAAATCACAAAGCTTTCACTTCAATACTTAGCACCTCCCTTTGTCCATTTGCTCTAGTACCTGAGTGCTTACTTACTATGGTCTATATAAAATGTTCTTCCATCCAGGTGGATTCTTTCCTCCCAGCCAGGCTGGAAATGGGAAATAAGAACAAAGAAAAGAGAGAGTGAGTGAAACAGTACAGGTCTCACACAGCCTGAAGCAGTGCACTGCCCACACCTCCTGGACTTGTCTCAAAGATGCTTGAGGCAGGAAACCCCACGTGACCAGATGCAAGGCCAGAGATCCAGGCAGACTCAGACCTAGATCTTATATAGGTTACTGCATCCCATGCAGGGAATATTTTTCTAAAGCTTGGAAGTGGAAACCCCTTGCCTCAGGATTCCCACCTATTTCCTGCTGTGAGCAAACAATCACAGAGAACAGATGGTCCATCGTGGCTTAGTTTGAAAGTTTCTGCTCCTACTTCTGAAAGCCATGTGGGTTATTTACGGTAAATGTGTAACCCAGGCTCCCTGTACAGTGGGACAAGAATGTCCTAACCTAGTCCTCAGTGCTTCCCTTTTCATCCAGTCCCTTTTCTCATGTCCCAGGCGCCTGCAGTGCAGAAAGGAGAGCGGATGGCAGGCTGTAGGGACAGGCAAAGCTGGCCAGCCTGGGCTGC
The DNA here is from genome assembly GCA_013397245.1 of Thryothorus ludovicianus. Classification (NCBI taxonomy): domain Eukaryota; kingdom Metazoa; phylum Chordata; class Aves; order Passeriformes; family Certhiidae; genus Thryothorus; species Thryothorus ludovicianus. The sequence continues at coordinate 158,510 of VZTB01004647.1, forward strand.
CAGAAAGCACAGAGGAGAAATTATTTCACTTCAATCTCGTTGGAGAAACTCGTGTTCAATTCTGTAGTCATCCCAACCTCACTAAAGCAGCAGGTTTAGCTGAGGTGAAATCTGTTACTAACAATCTGTTGCTAGTGACAAGTCAGGCTACCCTGGCTTCACTGCATGTTTCACCCCTTGCAGTTAACAGAAGAAACTGTAACTGGCTCTCCAGTGCCTCCAAGGTTAGCACACACCCCACCCACATACCTGGACAACTGCAAAGGCACAGCTGTTTCCTAAAGCCAAAGAGCATTCCTGCTGCTGTGACCAGGAATATGTCAGCTTTTACACATTACTCTCTGCCTCTAAGGTCTGGGAGTATTTTAAAAACAAAACAAAGCTCTGCATTTGACATATCTGTAAATCCCCACGTTACTTTGATTACAAGTATGACAAGACTTCTGACATTAAGTTGATGATTTGCTCTGCAAAATACGGAGGTTTCATTAAATGCTAGAACATGCTGGTGCACTGAGAGAGCTTGCTTGGCACAATCTGCTGTTTTTCCTAAGCAGTAAATGATTATCTAAAAGCACAGTCATAGACACAGCCCAGGTAAGTGAGTGCAAAGCTCAACACTCCAGCAGCACAGAAGAAGGCTGTGAGTTAGAGCCTCCTGGCCTGGCTCTGGAGGGCCTGAGCAAGCCCCAGAGCACAGCAGAGCCTCCAAGAAGGGCTGCAGCAGAACCTGTGCTCAGAACAGAGCAGAGCCCTGGGACAGCAGGTGTAGGTTAGAACACAGGCACAGCGTCACTTACAGGAAGAGGGCCCAAGTCATTGGGGTTCAGAGATGCTTTGGATCTCAAATGCACCGGAAACTTCAGCCGTGGATCCTCCTGGAACACAGATATGCAACTGTAATTCCAACACATCAAGGCAGATCTACAAAGTCAAGCACAGACCAATCTGGAAATCCTCCTACATTACAGTTATTCTTTTATTTTCAGAGAATAAAAAAACCATGCCTTATGAGGATTCCTACAGTGTAATGAATTTTCCAGTGCTGAGTGAGTTAGGGTGACTTAGACCTGACTTCAATAAATGCGTGCTTCAAAAACCACAGGCCCGTTATTAGGATGCCTGCACTCCACAAGGGCTTTTACATCCACGTGCACATTTTTGGCTCTTACAAAGACAGAGGCAAGTGTCAGAAGCGGGGGCAGGAGCACAGAGCGTGGCTGCAGCCCTTACCCAGGTCGTGGTCTTGGTGTTGTGGTCGATGAAGAAGGGGCGGCCGTTCGGGGCGATGCGCATCTCCCAGCCCGGGGGCAGGAAGCTCTGGGCCCCCTTGTGCTGGGGCTTGGGGGAGTTGTAGGGGGATGGCTGAGGGGACTGAGGGTTGGAGAGGGTGTCCTTCACCGCCCTGCGCACCGGAGAGTCCTTCATGCCCTGCGGAGCAGGAAACAGCACCAGTGCTCACTTGGGGCTGCAGAGCCAATCCCACTTGGCTTCACAGCAAGCAGCTTTTCATTCCACGTGTAATTAATACTAGATTTAAATGCTGGGACCGATTTACTAGAACTTAATTAGCTCTATCCGTGCCTTCTAACATGCCCAGTCTTCTGCTGTGAGGGACACAGTGTTCTGTGCCTTCCTCTGCAATGACAATGTCCCCAGTATTTACACCTGGTTGTACCTTCCCCTGCACCTGCCCTGGATGTGTCCATATTTCATTGTATCAAGGAAAAGACAAAAGCAGTGTTTTGTGCCTCAGGGGCAATGTACCTCCTTTAAAGAAAGCCTTTGAGTGCAAGGCTGTGTGAGCCACAGCTCTTCAAACTCTTAAGTGTGAAGAGGAAATCTGAAGAACTGGCTCTCTCCAGCACAGCCATGAGTAACTGAGGCAAGAGCTTGAATCACCACCGTGAGAAGTCAAACACACAGAGGCTCTGATTATGTAAGGAGCCACTTCAGCTATTCTTTGGCCATGTCACAGCGAACATCAGTCCACAGCATTTGGAATTTGAAGGTGACAGATGAAATGCAGCCCCTGTTGGAAGGACAAGGGCTGAGGAGGGCTCACCTCGAGCGGCGCTGACAGGGTGACAGTGGGGGAGCTGAGGCTGCGGGGCCGCCGGATCTGTGGCTCGCTCAGGTGGTTGCTGCTGCTCGTGCCCGGCCCCACCATCCCGTCCTCGGCGAGCTGTGCCAGAGCAAAGGGTCACAAATGTCACAAACACTGCCCGTGCGTAGGACACGTCAGAACTGATGCCACTGTTAGCATCACTACTGTTCCTAACCGTGTTTCCTTAAAGGCCAGGTATTAAATGCACTTCCACTGGAAGGGCCTATGGTTCTATTAATGGCTTGAGCCAGCTTTCAAATTCGACCCAAAGAACACATCTGCCTCCTTTTAAGAGCACTTCTGCACCTCTGGAAAATTCCTTCCCTTGCAGCAATCACCTTAACCTGAAAGAAGCAACCAAAACCATCCCAAATTGCTGCAGCTTTCTATGATCCATCTGCATCGTCATGACAATGCTTAGAATTTTCCTTTCTATTTCAGATTTGTGGAAGCTGCTTGAACTGAACTGAGTCCCAGGCAAGGCGAGTGCTTGCTGGCAGGATGCAGCAGGTACCTGCATGATGGGCCGTGTCCACGTCGTGGTGCGGTTGTTGTGGTTCACGTAGTAGGTCCGGCCCTTGGCGTCCTTGCGCTCCTCCCAGCCCGAAGGCAAGCCAGGCGTGGTGTGCACGTAAGCCACAGAAGGCTGCTCAGGCAAGAAATCACTGAATTCTTATTTTATAATAGCTAAAAAACATTTTAAAGTCTGTTTGTTAAAAAAAACTACTTGTTAGACTCTTCTTAATCACAACCATATGGAAAAATCCAGTTTCTGATTTAAATCAATTCAAGCTCTTTGTCATGTGCCTTTGAATCAAGTAATTTTTTTTTTCTCCCAAGAGATCTTTTGGGTCAGTTTGACACAGATTCAGCAAACAGACAAGTTTATATGCCCTCAAACATTCTATTTTGGTACACATAATGACAAAAAGGAACTCTGTTTTAATGAGTTTTCCTAAAAGGCTGTGGTTTCTTCCTGTTATCCAGGATGGATAAGTAAGAGTTAAATAACTACACAGTCAAGATCTCCCAAGTCTTGTTCTTTTCTTTACCCAAGGGTGTCTTGAATCAGTTGCCAGAAACTACTGTGGGTTTAGAAAGTTAATTTTAACCATTTTGCTCTGTCACAAAAGCTGCACTCAGGGCTCTGTGTCCCGATGACACGAGATAACCCCAAACTGGGGCCTCAAGTTCAGCATGACGAAAACTTTTAGGAAAAGCTGCCCAAGTCAGAGCCTGTTCCAAGGGAAGCATACAGGTAACAGAAGAGTCACGTCCTTTGCCACAGGAACCGTGTCCCTGTGTGTGGCTGACATCCTCTTGTGTCCTTCCTCTCCCCAAAAATACCCAAGCACGAGTTCATACACATGAGCTAGGAACTGCAACCAAGTGGGACGAAGGACCTGCATAATTCAGATGCACTACAAGCTCTGGGGTTTTGCCACGAAACAGTGAAGACCTCTGAAGGCTCCTGCTGAAATCCAGGATGCATTCTCTTCCTACCCTCTACATCCCTTGCTCCAGCAAGATAATGAACTTAATTCTCGTTCTTGCTTCATCCAGAGCAATGCCAAAGGCAATGAAGGTGCTGTGTCAGAGCTGACACAAGGAACTGGACAGCTGAGGGGATAATCAAGAAAGGAAAGGGGAAAATATACTGGATGTGTCAGGAAGCTGACACACTCCAAGAGGGAACAGAAAACAGAGGGACAGAGAATCCAAGCACGGACTCTCAGACTCATTGCTTTCTCTCCTGGAGAGCCAAGGGCTATTTTCCCTGAGCTGGCTCACAGAGGTGGCAGGCAATGAGGAAAACACCAGTGATTGCCAGTCCATCAGTCAGGGGGCAGGAAGGCCCCAGGAAGGGCTGCAAACACCCCCCAGTCTCAGCTACAGCCCAGTGTGGGGAGGAGGACACTGCAGCTGGGCCATAGCCTGTGGGTGCTGGGGGCTTTGGAGGGATTCTGCATGCAAAACCAAGGTGACCAGAGACTTGTACTGCTGCTGTTCATCTGCAACCTCAGGTGCCCAAAGACCCCAGAGAATGAATGCAGCCTTTGAGGACAAAGGATCTGAAGCATGAATCCTGTGTAAGTCCCAGTTCCTCCAGAGATCTGGGACTGTGGCTGCAAATGCTGAACAGAGACAAGGGGGGATTAGTGACTGCAGCCTGCGAGGTGAAACAGCTCGGTACAGCTGCACGAATCATGAGTCACCCATGGCTGAACTCAGTTATTTGCAGGAAAATATTAATATTTTCCTGTAAAAAGCCTAACCAAGATGAGATGCTCTGCCAAGGGAGTACCACTGCAGTGCAGGTTCATCTAGCACAATTTACTAACTGCTAATGAGTCAGGCATTTTATTTAGACTTTGCTATGTGCAAGTGTGCTCCTCTGGTTCTAAAATTAAAAATCAGTCATTATAGACAGAATTACAGAATGATGCATCAACACCCAAAGTAAGACTTATTTCTTTCCCAGATGCAAAGAGCGATTTATACCAAGTAGAAATTAAATTTTTCTCTGAAACAAATTCTCTAGGAGGGCATAAATTCATAAAAACCATTTATGATAGTTACTGTGAATGATTTCCATGAAATAGCTCACTTCAGACTGGCAGATAATTAGGTTAAAGATTCAATATACATAATTTGGTTAAAGTTCAATATAGATCAAACCCACTTTCCTTGTATTACACTTTCAGCAAAGCACATCAAGAACTTTATGGGATGATCAAACTACAGTCTTGGACTGCTGAGGAACTGCTGGAAAATGAAACTGGCTTTCAGTAAGACCATTAAGAGCTCTGTGCTGTATCACTGTACCCCCAAGGCTCTCAAATTAAGAGCAATGTTAAGAATTAAAATTAATTAGTCTAATGGAGAGTAAGGGAAGACAGATACAGGATGCAAACACAGTTACATGTACAATGATTTGATGTCTCCAGTCACTGCTGCTTCTAGTATCCCTTTTTAAAGAATTAGCTGCTGTAGCTTTCATTTTTCAGGAGCCCATAGCATTTCCTTAGTGCACAGCTTCATCATAATTCAGTGTCACATCCATGTTCCTAAACCACGCCAGTATCTGAGTGCAATTGCAGTGTTTTGAGAAATTTTGAGAAAACGGAGAGAAAAATATCTAAGTTTTCATTAAATAGCTGTATTTCATTCACCACATGGCTGCTTTAAAAAAAAAAAAGTTCCTCATTGTACAAGACCTAAACGTTCCCCCATTTTATTTAGAGATAGTGTTTGATAAAGAGTTTTATTACCGTTGGCTCCTCTCCCCCTGTGACAGTTGAAGAACGAGCTCTCCTAGAGGGACCATTCTGCTGTTAAATGATAATTAATGTTACACATATTTACTGAAGAAGGTCACAGGTTACTGTCACATCTTTAGGAGCAAGGCATCAGACACATTTGCCAAGAGAGAGCAGTTAGACAATAATAGCAAATCTGAAAGTCATCAGTTGCTGGTAAGCAAGCCAGAATCCCAGAGGAGCGCTGGATTTAGGAGGAACGTGTACTCAGCTGCCAGAAGAGAAATGATCATCAGCTCAGGAAGGATGGAAAGCAGTTCCAGTCAGGGCAGATGATGTCTTAGAGCACCCCTCAGTGCTGCTCATGTGAACTGTGCTCAGAGCTGTGTCCCTCAAGAAGCAGGAGAAAGGCCCCTCATGCCAGTGCCTGCACAGCCCTGGCTCCAGCAGAGCTGAGCTTCAGCTCAGCAGCCCTCGAGGCCCTGCAGGGAGCCTCAGGGAGCAGCAGCCACTGCTCACCCCAAAAAACTGCCACAGCAGAAAACCAAACCCCTGCACTCCCTGCAAACGCCCCAGAGCAGCAGAGAGAGCAACGCAGAGCCAGCAGCTTCAGCAACAAACTCCCTGGAATGCACAGAGCTCTATTTGCAGATTCATATGGGACACGTTTATAACTTTGAAACATGAAAAAAAACTCCAGGAAGAAAAGCATAACCTTTCGAAATACTCTCTTGCAGTCAAAAGCACCCCTTGCACACTCCTATTTTGAGTGGTCTCTGCCACCTCTGCCCCCCTTGCACGTGGGATGAAGGAGAGGCACTTTCTGTCAGCTAAACAGAGTGTGCATGGTTCTGATGGGAGAGAGGTTTTGTTTACAAAACATCTTTGTATCTTTTCCTCTTTGAATAATCCCCTTAAATAAACCTGCAGAAATTGCTTCCTTTTCACTACAACCAGGAAAAACATCAATCCTTTGGGATTTTAGGCAGATTTAAATATTGCAATAAAATCAACTTATGGGCCACAGAAATCCATCAGCTGTGAGAGTCCTGTGGCTGCTCCAGTTGCTTCTCCTGCCCTGTCCTCCCCTCAGCTGGGAACACCCCTGAGTGCACACAGGAGTGCAGTAATCCACATTTCCACAGCAAACAGCTGAGGAGAGGGTGACCTGCTCAGTCTCCCAACACTTTCCTGTCTCAGGAAATGTCCTCCTTTCTTGGCTCACCTGAGTTTGCTCTCTGTCACTGTCTGGGACAATCAGATTCCCACCCTGGTCCCTGCTCTGTGCCTGACTGGAGCTGAGCCAGGGCAAGGTGCAGTTCAGAATCAGAGAACGGCCACCCAAAAAGGAAGGACTGGAAGGCAGCTCTGGCTTACCAGGGATAGCTGGGACTGTTCAGCGACTGTGTCTGTCACACTGCAGGACCTCAGCCGGGAAGAAGGTTCTCTTTGCTGCAAGGAAAAACAAAACAAAGATGTCTCCAAGTTAGGGTCTCTTAAAATATAATGTTTATCCAGAAAATTCAGTAAATACAGATCCTAATCTCTTTGTAGCAAATCTCCTGTAAACAATGACCTACTTTTACCACAGAGTGGTATTTCCCATTTCTCTGCTTCCTATGTACTACCCAAAAAAGGGCCCATCCATTTTCCTAAAGGAGAAATGTCAACATGAACAAACCCATGAATTATTGAAAAAATAAGGCATTAAGAAATATATCCAAAATTAAATACTATGAGTGAGAGCTCAAAGATTTACTTAAAAATTTATGGTATTTCTGGGGGAAAAAAAAAAAAATCAGCTTCAATTTTACTCTTTGCTGCTAACTTTTGAATTAGCTGTGTCTTTTCCCAAGACACATCCTACATGATTGTGAACTAGAAACAAAAAAAAGCAGACACACTTCATGTCTGATACTACAATGTAATTCCTCCCTAGCAGTTCAGCCAGGGCTGAGCAGTGTTCAGGGAAACACTGACAAAGCTGCAATAAAACCAGTGGTGGCTACCAAAATTGCAGTTCTCAACACAAGCCCAAATGTCTCTGCATGCAAATCCAGCAGAGCATCAGGGCTGTCACTTGCTGACCAACCTCCAAGTGACATTCCCATCAGTCAGAATCCAATTGCACTGGCTCTTTGGGAAAAATGCACCTAATCAAGATTGTTTGATGAGAACAAGAGTATTATCTCTTGAATTGCAGAGGTACCTTGATAGCATCATACTAAGAATTAAAAAAAAATAAGAGCATGATGTCCTGTTTAATATTTACAACGATTTATGTCAAAGAGACATAAAACATTCCCCCACTCATATGTGTATTATCCTGACTTTTTATGGTATCTGGCTAATGGATAACACAAATACAAAGACCAGTTTTTTGTTTTCCCCTTTCCTTTGGATATTCCTAGCTTTATACCCTCTACTCTCATGTATTTTGTTTCACTAAAGGCTTAACAGTAGCAGAGTCCAAAGTTAAACTCACACAAAAGAACTCTTGAAATGTGAACTGAGGAATTCTGTTGTCTGAGGCAGTTTGCTTGATGGTGATGGGATGCATGTTTTGGAAGGAATTTTAATGGCATGCTCAGGTTTTCCTGAGCCCAGCAATTGCTCCCCATGCACGAAGTGATTCAGGTTATGCCAAATTTCTGCACTAGATTTACAGATCACACATTACATACAATCAAAGAGCCGAGTTGTTCCCCATTGGAGTCAGGAGTGACCTGGAGTCTTCTGCTCAGCTCCTCAGACAGCTCCTGAGGACTGGTCCGGGACACTGGAGATGCAGGAGGAGGTGGCAGCGACAAGCTTAAGGAATCCCCACTGGCACTTGCCTCCTCTGAAATGGTCTCCCAAGGCTAATGAAAGAGAAGAAACCAAGTTCAGGTTTTATACAGACCAAGTCTTTTTCCCCTTGCCTTCTGTGTGACCAACACACAAACAACAGCTTCTCTGCACTCTAAACCAAGGCACCACAGAAAACTGAAGCACAGGCCAGTTCCAGCCAGTCCACTTCCTTCCTTTTAATCATTTATTGCACTGTTGTTCAGAGCAGAATATCAAAGTGCTTCTGTCAATGTATATATGCCAGGCAATTTGGGATGATAAATGTTTCTCCCAGCATTCACACAGGACTCAGTGCTGCCCACAGGCCACCAGGCAGTGTGGCTCTGGCTGCATTGTCATTGTGCTGCTGGCATCTTCCCAAGGCAGCTTCCACAAGTGCCCTGTAAAAGCACGACTCGGTGTTGTGCAGCAATTAGCTGTAATTAACACGCAGCTCGGTTTAGTCAGCTCCTTGAGCCCAAGGCTTGGGCATACCTCAGGAATGTCTGCACTCTCCATGGGCTCTGGCTCCAAATCCTCGCTGATGTGGCGCCGCGAGCGGAACCGCCGGTGAGCTGCCTCTTGGTTTATCTGTCTGATGTTGTTATCTGACTCGGACCCCACATCGCTGAGGGACGAGAGAGGAACAAGAAAACAACCCGAGTTAAACCAACACCCCATTTTGCCCACTGCCTTCAAAACCTCAGTAATGCTTCTGATTTTAAAAATCATTATTCATGCATGTATCAAGCTTCATCATTAGGAGACTGTTTAATCCTTCAGTTGAAAGAAAATAAAACTGGAAGCACTTCACAAATATCACAGAACAGCAGCTTGGGAAGGACCTCAGGGGTCATCTGGCCCAGCCTCTCCTGGCAGGGGAACCATGGCCTAGAGGAGATGGCCCAGCACTCTGTGGAGCCCATCCTTGGACAGGTCCAGTGCTGAGGGATGCAGCACTTCCTTGGCCATGGCTAAGCAGTGGCCTAGGCAGTGCTGGTTTAAGTACATGATCTCAGTATAACTCTTAACATTGTCACTCATTCACACTCTGTAAAATGTAAGCTTGCCACAGCTTCCTAAATCTAGTCTTGAGAATTTATGGCCATGGCTTGCAGACCTCTGACAGCACATCCAGGGAATGAAGCCTTTTCACAGAATAATAACCAGGATCTCATCAAAGCTAATCTGTTCAACTTCATTAAAACTTAATAGAGTTGACTTTATTCCTCACCTCTTCAACAGTCTCCACAAACAATGTTAAATTACTGAAAAATTCCTTCTCTATCTGTCTGCTAATTCTCTAAGGTGCGTAGTTAATGCGCTGCCATCCCAGATTTCCTGGCATTTCCCAGAACTCTGTGTCTGTGCCCTGCTGGGGGTGAGCAGGTCTCTTTGAGGCACGCACAGAGCGCGTTTTCCTTTCAGCCTCTCCACCCCCAGCCCTGGCTGCTCACATGAGGCTGGGGCGGTGCCACTGGGTGGTCCTGTTGTTGTGATTCACGTAGTAGGTCCGGCCCAGGTTGTCCACCTTCTCTTCCCAGCCGGGAGGCAGCGGAGGAGGCGGCAGCTCCTCCTGACGTTGGGATGTGGCGTCGCTGGAATCCACCACATCCCAGCCATGCTTAGGAAAGAAGGGAAAACACCTCTGTGGTTACAGTGTGCACCTCATTTCAATGAGAAAAGACAAAAAGCCACATCAGTCTATTAAAGAGGGATTTCCAGAAGTGGCTGGGTGTTCTCCTGGTGGCTTGGTGCCAAAGAGAACCAACCGCCAACCCTGTTCAGGGCTTTATCCTTCAAGTGCAGCTGACTCCACAATTTTTCTCAAATTCTTCCATGAGGATTCAGCCTTACCTCAGAGTCATCCCTCTGATCACTGTTTTCTTCCTCTTGGCCACCATTTTTGGGCATATACGCCATCTTTAGTCTCAAGAAACCCTTCACACGAGATTTGTGGCTATAAGACAAGGAGATGTTGCATTTAACAACTCTTAAATATTTGCAAATTTAAAAAATCACAATGTAAGAAATGTTTTAAAGGTCCTTCCTCCCACCTTCTTGGTCTGAGGAGGAAATCCTTAAATGTGTACGGCCTCTCCATGGTTGGGTCTTCAGTCTGTAAGCAGTGGAGAAATGGCAAATTAAAGGGCTTGCCCACAAGTCCAGCCACATAAAGAACATTCACACATCAGGCTGGACAGATTACATCTCTGACTCCTACTGAATCCTAAGCTTCCTAAAACCTGCCATCTTGGAAACCTTCTATCCCTTGAGAATGTCAGCTTTCTTGCCAAGTAAGTCACATCCTTCACCTGTGTGAACCCACAGCTGCTGTAGGTACAGATCTAGGAATTTCAGATGCCAAAGGAAAAGGCTGATGAATCCATACACACACTTGCTCTGCTGGATTGTCTGGGGAACTTCATTCTAAGCTTGAAGTCTGGACTGTGTTATACTTGGCAGCCAAATCCCACGCAGCCTCTCCTTTCACTGCCTGACCTCTGCCCCTGCCAGTGTCCCCTTTCTCTGGGGGACACTGCCCCTTTTGCTCAGAGCTGGCAGATTTGAACGAGCTCACCAGGACACCAAGGCACTGCTGCTCAGGGCTCAGCTGGAAGGGACGTGCTCCCAGTGAGGAGCTCCATGTTTTACCCAATTTTAACAAATTCTGCCAATAGTAATTAGCTGGTATTGGAGAAACAGGACTTTGGCAAAGACAGCAGGATGAGAACGCTGATTATTAATTTGTTAATAAACACATCCCAATGGCTCCTATGGAGGTGACTGGAGGTGTCCAGGGCGCTTCCCTGAGCCCGTGTGGGGGCAGGAGCAGGCAGGGAAGTGCCCGGGAGCTCCTGCAAGGTCACAGCTGCTGAGGGAGGGACTGCTCTGAGACACAGCAGCTTTGCCATGGAAAATGGCTGAGGGGTCCACCAGGGCTCTTTAGATATGTCTGTGCACAAGGGCACATAAATGGAGATATCCACACAAGGGCTGGGATAACAAGAGCTCCCAGGAGAGGGGAATGATACATCTGTCACCACAAGGTGTTCCCAACCTTCCCTTGCAGCTTTCCAGTGTTAGTTTGTAACAGTACTGTACAGAAGGGTGTTATATACAGTTATAAACTCAACACCTGCAGACTCCACATCAACCATAACACATTTAAACAAGCATCGTGTAAATCATTACAAAGCCATTTTTCACCTACAATAACATCCAGCAATAGCAAGAAGTCAAACTCAGACACAAAAAGACAGTTATGCTCAACTGACACCTTATTTTGATGTAAACACTGCAATAATTTCACCCATTCACACATAAAAGAGCCCTGCAAGGTCACAGATGTTAACATTAATGTGCACAACGTTTCAAAAATATTAACTCCATTCAGCCAATGTCAGTCATCCAAAGAAGTATATAATATCAGAAATGTTTGTACCAAGGCTAAAGCAATCACTGCATATACGTACATATATATATTTATTCTTATTTATAAATCTATAAATAGAAATTGAACTTCATTTAGCATCTAACTTTGCAGCCCATGCAGAATCCTGGCTGCTGGGGGGAAACCAGACAACTGGAGCTTTACAGAATTACAGAACCAACTTTACACTGAATTCCTCCATTAATTAAGAAACAGAAACAAACATTACCACCCTCAAACCAAACACCTCAAATGTCTGCTGACGATAAAATGATCCAAATCCTGTGTCAAATACTTTCAACTGATTGCTACTGAACTCTTACTGCTGGAAAAGAATTCAATTTCAGCTAAAATAATGACTAGATGACATAGTTCTGGCAGCCTTTTGGTTCTTCATGCAATTCCTGAAGCAAATCTGCTATCGTGAAGCTTTTTTTTTGCCCAGAAACTCATTTCCCTGTCACTGTGCAGGTGAGGCTTGGGTGTCCATAACAATTTCCTTGCTTTAGGAGAATGCAAGTGGTGTGTGCAATCCACTGCACGTGCCCCCAGGGCTCCTCCTGGGCTGAGATCTGGTGCTTACCGGGAGGTGACTGAGCGGCACATCCACCTGGCCCAGGAAATCGTCTCTGGTCTGTCACACACAAAGTAAAACACAATCAGTATCAGGCTAGTCACAGTGAGACAAAAAATAAGATTACTTCAGGAATCACTGGTTTCTACCCCCTTACTGTGGCCCGTTATTTGTGTTGTAATTCATTTCTCTCAGCACAGCATTTCCCGTGACACTCCAAACAGGTTCCTGAGCCCGTGGCACACGTGGACTCTGCCTGGGGGAAACCACCAAAACCAGCCCTGAACCCCCCAAAGCAGAGAAGCCCCAGGTGGTTTCCTGTTGAAGGGAGACAGATCCAGGCCTTCCTTCATGGACTGAGAGCCCGTGGTGGGGGCAGCTCACCCAAGCCGGGTGAACTCCAGCATTTGGGTCTAGACTGGGGATGTAACCCAGGACAGGCAAAGCAGGGGAACGCTGGCAGCAGTGAGGCCACGGGGTGCCAGGGGCAGGCAGAGTTTGCTGGGCCCTGTGCTCAGGGGACTCCTGGGATCCACTCACACGGCAATTTCCAACATGGAGCAGTTGTGTTCTGCCAAACCCAAGCGTCTGCCCGGGAACGCAGCTTCCCCAGATACTGTTTGTGACACCAGATGTCAGCCCCAGTGATTCCCAAATAACCTGCTGCCTATTTATAGCCACGCTATGCACAGAATTCCAGGAAGTGCATGCTGCTGCTGCACAGCCAAGTTTACATATTTCTCATAGCAGAACATTACGTTTAACATTAAAATTCATATTTTGTATGATAACATCATAAGAATTCTGTTTCTGCTACAAAGATGGGATGATGTTTTGGGATCCCCACAGAATGGACACATCCTGTTATGCTGGACCCTATAGAACAACACAAGAAGCTCCAAGGAGACTGTGGTTTTTCCAATTTTAAGTAAAAACAGTAAGCAGATTTTTCATTAGAGAATTTTGACTATTAATTTTCTTCCCAGTAAATACTAGAAAAACCTGGTAGCATGCCCTGTTTTTAGGGAATTAACATGTTTTCCCATTCAATACTGGCAAATCCCAAGTACTTGCCATCTTCTGCTTCAGTACAGTCACTCCAATAACAACTACTCTGAAGAAAACATACACCTATTGCTACATCTCTTCTTGCAGCTTTTAGCTTAAGAAAAACACAACTCATCAATACAGAAAATGTTCAGGTAGTTTAGAAACAGCCTTAAAAAGCTGAATAAACAAAATGTGTTTATTACACATTACAGTGGAAATCCCTCAGTCCCAGCCAGGCTCACGCACACCAGGCACAGTGGGTGTTCTGTGCACTGAATTTTCCTGAGTGTGTGAGGGACCCCTCACTCCTGCACAGACACTCCAATGAAACCTGGTCATCACTGCATCCCAAGAACAGCCAAGACCTCAGCTGTCCAGTAAAAAAAAACAAACAACTTCATTAAAGTGTTATCAGTGACTGCAAAAGCTTTAAAAACCAACAGAACTACTTGGAAATTGTAACTTGTGCCAAACACCACAGCATGTGAAACAACTAACACTGTAGGAGACTGAGGTGACAAGGTGACACTTCCAAGCCAAATGCACCCAAAAATGAGGCTGCAGTTTGGTGCCAATCCAAGCTGCAAGCCAGGAAGGAAAGTCTGGGATAAAGCTGCAGCACCCTAAACATCCTTACTCTGTGAAACAGCAGAGAAAGGAAAAGCAGCCCTTGACACTTCAGTACAAAGCAGAATGTCCAGCTGAGCCTCAGGACTGCATCCACACACCTCAGCTTTACTTGGAACCACACAAAAGTATGAATAAACTCTTGTACTGATGTTCATTTCAAACACTGGAGCTGGTTGTTTTCCAGAAGGGAAAATGTCAACAGTTAACAGTCCAGCTGTTAAAGACTGGCTCTTTCAGCTCTGGAATAAAAGATAAATAGCACCTCAGATGTGCATCCTTTATTTCACTTGTGGTGAAGGTAAAGCAGACATTACAGCTGGGTAATCAACAGCTGAGCACAAGAGCAACTACAACAGGCAGCTCAACTCCACTCAGCTCCAGCCTGAAAGGAGATCAGAAGTTAGAAAACAGCGGAGGAACAACAGGTTAGTCAGGACTTTGACTAAAAGGTCACCCCAACCACGTGAAGGATCTGCAGGAGCGGGCAGGTCTCACAGGGATTAAGATGTTGAGCTTTGTGCAGGACACTATTAACCCCCTGAATGTGCACACGAGCTGCCACCCCCAACACACGCAGTTCTCTCAGGAAAGGCTCTGCTGCTGCCAGGCAGTTCCAGGCCAAGCTGCATTTCTGCTGTGTCTAAGACCAACAGCATCAGCACAGCTCTGCCAGCAGCCCTGGTCCTGCTTTTCCTGCCTGTTTCCTAACCTGGACCAATACTCCACAACTGATCACCAATAGTGCAGAACAAACTCCTGAAAGTGCTTGAAAATTTCCTAAGGTTGGGAATGATCCCAAAGGGGTTCCCATGGAACGCCCCTGTGTGGAATCATGATCACCTCAGCCAGGGAACCAGCAACACCCACAAAGCACAGAGCCATGGCTCATCCCAACTGAATCCAAACTGGACACAGACAGTGACAAGATGTGAGCAGAGGAAGAGGCTGAAAGGTGCCCCAGGACCCGTCCTGCTGCCAGCTGGGGATGTGCAGCTGAGCCCGAAGTGCTGTGGGGACAGAGCTCCCAGAGGTGCTTTGGCTCCAGGCACCAGGCTGGGTAATCACACTCCACCCACCTACAGTTCCCTTGGCATTTTGAGATGATCAGGATGTTCCCAGCTTCCTGACCTGAAGATTATTGTGTACTATTTCTGGGCACTGTTTAAAGAGATGCCGCATTCCAATGAAGATATTGCTTCATTTCAGAGCAGGCAGACAGGATCCCTGTGGTAAATGTAACTGGTTTTTTAATGCTTTAAAGCAAACCAGAGTTCTCACCTGTCTCAGACCACAACCACCCTGTGCCATGCTTCAGCACACAGCTACGTGCCTGAATTATTGTCCAGGTGGAAACGGCCTGCTGAGGTTCAGAGCCCATCTTCTCCTGACATTTATTCGAAATATAATAATACAGCCATGTTATTTCCAAAGTGTTTGAATCACTGCAGCCCTGGTGGGTAACCCCAAAGGTGACTGATGAGAGTGCTGGTGAAGGATGCTGCTGGGAACAGCACGAGCTACGTGTGCCAGCAGTGCTTTGGTGGAGAGAGGAGAGGCACAGGGAACCCAGCCCTGGGGACACGGCAGCTGCCTCTGACCTGCTGCCCCTGGCAGCCAAAGGCACCGGGCAAGGTGGGATAAACCCACCTGGAAAAGTCAAATCCCAGGCTCACCTCCATGGGCACTCAGCAGCCACCCTGGGACAACAAAAGAGAAAAATAAGCAGGAATTAAGGCAATTTTCCTGCTGCACCTTGCCATTGCTGCCAGGTCCTGGAAAGCTGCTCCAGGAATGGTCCAGACTGGCTCAGCCAGCAGCACATTCCCCAGCACAAAAACAAGAGCTGCACACATCAACAGGAGAAACACAAGACCAGAAAACACTGCTGCCTTCCCAGAGAGCTACAGGAAATCACATATCTCACCTGCAGAGAAAACTCTTCTGAACTGTACTTCTACCAAAGGCTTTAACAACGTAAAGGACCACAAAAAACAGAGGATTTGTGTTCATGAAAGTATTGTTAATTAATGACCCCCTCTCCCCCCAAAAAACTAGCAGCAAAACACAATTTTATTAATTGAAACAAAGCACATTTAAGTGCTCTTGACTAAAAGCTTGAAGTATTAATTAGTTATTATAGATGTCTCTGTCCACCTAAGGATTATCAACTCCCTGATCTCATTCTCATGAATAAAGCTACAATGATACTTATATGATATTCCTCTCTCATTTGATGATATGATTACAATTCTTGGCTGGCAAGTTTCAGCAATCTTTCTTTATTTCTGAACTGCAATAAACCGCTTTTCTTTATATAAACTTTCAGAAAATCTGCCACTTGCCGCTGTCACTGCTTCTTCCTTAAGCAAAACATTTTCAGCAGCACTTCCCAAGCATAAGTAAAATTCCATTTTTTATTTGCTAATAATGGCAATTGACTATACTTTGCAGCGGATCTCTGCAACCTGGCTATGATATTTTCACTGATATTTTCTTAATCAAAAATATTGCACCGTAACCACAGAAAAAACCCTAATTGATGTGTGCACAGGGGGTGGTTTTCCTATTCCAAATCTGTAAGTGCAGGCAGAACAAACTGCACAGGTGGGTTATTTCCTAAAAAACCATCTCCTGGTATTCCTTCCCACCAGAGTAAACAAACGCTGGCCGCTCCTGCAGGCAGCTCAATGCACCGGTGCCAGGTGAGCACAGGTGAGGTTCTGGTGGCACAGCCTGGGACCCCACAGAGCCAGGGAACATGCCAGGCCTGGGAACAAACCAGAACTGGCATTCAGCAAATACATCCTGAGCTGAAATGTCCCCGCTGAGGCAGCAGTGCTCCAGAATTAGCACAGCAGAGGGAGAAATGGCTCCTCCTGGCACACATGGACAACCACAACTGCATCACTTCTCAAAAGGATTAAGCAAATCACAAGACATAAGCATTAATTATTTAAACTCTGAATCATTTCTCGTGAACTGCCACTGCTTATTTAAACACAACAGAAAAACACCGGGCCCCTCTGCCAAGACCTGATACACTCCTGAAATGCAGCAACAGCCGAGAAAACTCCGGACAAACAGCTCAGTCTTACTCTGTTCACTACAGGAAAATGGCTTCCTACTAAGCTGCCATTGCAATTAAAGGTGCAAAGGTGTAATTAAAAAAAAAGGAAGGCTGCAAACAGGAGGCTGCTCCTCACTCTCAGTTACCAAAGGCCCTCTACTTGTGATGGACAGAGGAAATACCTGCTATTATTACCATTGCTACATTACCAACAGCCTCTGGAAAGATGGGACACTGAACAAACCAAATGTGCACAAAGTAAAGGAGCAGCAATTGCAGGAAGAAGGAGTTGATGCCCAGGATACTTAAAACAGGCCTGAGCTGTGAGAGGATGTGGAACAGAATCAGTGCACAGAAGTGAAAGAACAGGTAGAAAGCGTAGAACAAAGTAAACGTGTTCTGACAGCTTCTGTCCCATATTCTGTAAGAAATGAGAGAGTTATTGAAAAAAACCTCTCAGAACAAAAATTAAACAACCTTCTTATGAAGTTTCATTGCAACTCCCCAAGAAAGAACAGTGAGGCACAACGGAATGGGCTCAAATTCCCAATGCAACAGTCAGTGAGCACCACTCACAAGTTCCAAACATCTGCACAAGGATCTGCTCTGTGGAGTAACAGAAAACCCTGCCCTCTGCAGCCCCTGGCACTGCAGCCTGTGTGACCCAGGCAGCCCTCCCACAAGAGTCCCAGAGCTGCAGCACGGGCAGGAGCAGAGGCCAGAGCAGTTCATGTGTCTGAGCCCACACGGGAACAGGCAGCACCTCGGCAGCTCTGCCCAGCGATGCCACCATCCCCAGGAGCTCTCCCCGGCGATGCCACCTTCCCCTGGAGCTGTGCCCAGCGATGCCACCTTCCCCAGGAGCTCTCCCCAGTGATGCCACCTTCCCCTGAAGCTGTGCCCAGCGGATGCCACCATCCCCAGGAGCTGTGCCCAGCGATGCCACCTTCCCCTGGAGCTGTGCCCAGCGATGCCACCTTCCCCTGAAGCTGTGCCCAGCGATGCCACCTTCCCCTGGAGCTGTGCCCAGCGATGCCACCTTCCCCTGGAGCTGTGCCCAGTGATGCCACCTTCCCCAGGAGCTGTGCCCAGTGATGCCACCTTCCCCAGAAGCTCTGCCCAGCGATGCCACCTTCCCCTGGAGCTGTGCCCAGTGATGCCACCTTCCCCTGGAGCTGTGCCCAGCGATGTCACCTTCCCCTGCCCACTCCACACACATTCTGCTGCGGCAGGAGAAGGCCACTGCACCAAGAACAGTTTTTCACAGAACTCTGGCTGGAACTCCTTGCTCAGAGCCCTCAAGCCACCATCATTACCTGAGTTACAGAGTCAGAAAATAATGGAAGAAAGCAAGTCTCATGCCGAGTTTGGGAAATGCTGCTCTTCAGAAGAGCAAAGAAATGTGTTTTATGAAGCAGCAGTGAAGTCCCTTGAGTATGAGCAGAGCTGCAGCACACGGTGTGTAACACCAACACCTGCATACTTGTGACAGCTGAGGAGTCCAAAGGCAGAGAATTTAAAAAACAGTGGCATTCCAAGTTGAGAACCTGTAGATATGAGGCCAGCTTGGTAGAGCCAGCAAGCAAAACGAAGGCAGCTTTACAGCAGGAGGATTGTTCCAAGGAAGGGGGGGCTGGTGGCTCTCCAAAGCACAAACAGCTGCATTTTCCTACTCAAAACTTGCAGAGAGGCCCCCCAAATTCTTTATTTGCTCAGCCTCATCCTTGGCACGGCGCCTGCCTGGGGAGGGTGCCCAGAGCTCACTGCAGCACTGGCTGCTCCTGCAGAACAAATGTGGCTGCCCCACAGGTCCCTGAAGCCCAGGGACCCCCAGCAAAAGCACTCCCAGAGGGAGGGGAGCCTGGAGCTGGGACCTGCAACTGCAGATCCTGGCAAGCAGGCGAGGGAGGCTGGGGAAGCTCTGCTGTGCTGCACAGAAAAGAGGATAATTAGCTGGCAAATTGTTCATTAATGTTGTCTTGCTGCAGGCACCAGGAACCCGTCAAACAACAGATCTCTTATTGTCTCCACTACCATTTCTTCTCTCCTCTCCATTAATTTACTTATCCACTTATCCTATCTTTTCCTTCTGCTCCAAGAAATGTCCTACTTTCTCTGCTGCTTTTTCTCATCAACAGCAGAGATTCAGATTTTTGGATGTATTCAGACTTTTGGATTCCACTATATATCTGTCACGACCAATTTTTCTGTGTAAGTGCTTTCTGCCAAGTTAAGAAATACAATCCTCAGAAAAGCCAAGTACTGTAAGAGTAGAAATGCTCTCCTGTGCTAGGGGGATTTATATACCCCCTAAAGCCATTCCAGTGTTTCTAATATATCCTGGAGAACTGCAGCCACTGAGAGCTGAAGGACCTGAGATGCAGAATGTATGCAGCTCTTGCAAGTGTGCTGAAGATCACCAGCAGGACAGCTGGTTTTAATAGGAAGGCTAAAAATGGTCATCACCTTTTTAAAACACTTTCACCTCCTCCTACAATGTGAAGAAGGGTGGCTGAGAAAGAAGAAAAATGTTCAGACTGTGACTTCTGCGGGACTCGAGCAGAGACAAAACTGAAGAAATCCATAGGTTCTCTCAAAATTGGTCAAAAATGGAACTACTGTTTAAATAAATAGCTTGAAAAATAAAAAGATTAGGGGTGCGTGACTTTCAGAGTCATAATGTGAATATATTCTGCACAGACATGCTGAGTAAGCAAAAACACGCACTTGGGAAATTTTCTAACTAATGATCCTCCTCTCTGCAGCTCTTCCGTGATTCTGGTCAAATTTACTGGCATTCTTCATACAAATCAGAGCAATTCTCAACTCAAGAACTCTGCAGCAAAGAACTGCTCTTGAAGAACAATGAAATTTTAGTCATCCATCACACTGACGACACATCCTTCATTACTGAGCAATATTCCTGCATTTGCTCTCCTCGATACGCACGCTGCTCACTGCAAAGCAGCACTAAAATAATAGAAAATGACTCATGGCCAGTAAAAGTCCCCAGTTCTCCATTCAGCAGAGACACTCATCCCTGGCAGCCCACCCTCTCTTATCCCCACCAGGTACTCCCAACACGCAGCAACCCCCAGTGAAACCTGAGCATGACAAGCCAAGCTCACGGGCCCAGGGACAGTTTGGAACCCACTGTTTGTGTGACCCCTCATGAACCCCCAGGGAGCCTTGTGGGCACACCAGCTCCCATTTATACGAGCTGTGATTCCCGGGCCAGCGTGGTGCTGGTGTCCAGCTCACAAAGTCACAGCTGCCTGTGTGCTGAGCTCAACTCCCTCTCTCTGGGGAAGCTGAGGGTGCACGGCCTTATCAGCAACAGTCCAGAAAACTGCAGCTGAAGTTCATCTCAGGAACAATGTAGGATCAGACCTCTGTTTAAAATTGACATCCTAAGAGTGCAGCAGTGCTGTGAAACCTCTGCTCTCCCCAGCAGGGTGTGAGTGCCCTAGAAATTGCCAGGGATGACAGGGAGCAGCAGCTCCAGCCAGCACCTTCGCCAAGCATCCAGCTCTGCCACATCAGGAGCATCACTGGGCTTTTCTGGATCATGATGCAGTGCTTCAGGCATGCGGGCTGAGCTTAAACAACAGAGAAGCTGTGGAAGGGAAATCAAAGTCGTGAAAGGCTCTGCACAGGCAGGGAAATGAGATTGCTGGAATGGAGTCAGGGAAGGCACGCTGACATTTATTCAGCCTGAATTTTCCGAAGGTACTAAGCACGTTCTTTCAGCTGGCTGATCCCAGCAGCACTCGCACTCAGGAAGGCATTAGGCCTGGCAAGACATGACATCATCGTTTTGCTTTAATGATTTTCCTAATGTTATGGAGAAAAGCAAGATCCACTGTGAGAGTTCTAAAGGGCACTTTTCTGTGACACGTATGGTTGTTCAACCAGGCAACAATCAGACTCCTGAGGGGAAACGTGGCTGTGCACTGACCAGAGGCAACAGCAAAGTTCTTCATGCTTAGGGCACCAACATGCTAATGAGGGCACATTAACTGCACTAACTCCTGTAAATTAATCACCATTTACACCTACACATGTTCAAGCACTTTTTCCTTGCTGAGACCAACAACCTTCACATCTGCTCAATTTTCAAGATTAGAAACAACGCATTTGTCTGTAGCAGAAAGAAGAGCCAAGATTATATTGACTACTTCATGGGGATCAGTCACTAATATTTACTGTGAGATTTTTTTTATGGTGGGTAAATTAAATTGCAGTCAGTTGAAAATCCAGTGAGTAACTGGTAATATGAACTCCCTGGGTGAAAAATCAGAAAAAAAGCTTGAAAAGTTTGTTACACACATTTTTTAAAAATGTATTCTGTTTGTATTCTGGAACTCTGCACAACAATGTGATTTAGAGCAAAACCCAGAAAAGCCAGAGCTCCAGCACCATCGGCTGCAAACGTCTGCTCAGAACTGCCAATCCCCATTAAATTCAGGAGCAGAACAAAAGGCAAGGAAGAGTTCTGGCCAGCTCCAAGCTCCCAGGAAGCCTCTGCAGGAGCCTGCCTGTCCTGGGAAGGGAACACACGGTGCCAAGTCCCACATCAGCCCCGTGGAGAATGGAGCTGGCGCTGCCGACCGGCAGCTCCGCGTTCTTTCCTCCCTCCCCTTCCCGCATCTGTTTTGGCCACAGCTGGCACGAGGAGCCCCAGGGATGTCACCTGCCCAGCCAGGCTCTCTGGAACTCGCTGCTGCAGACACAAACACTGCCCAGCACAGCCAGCTCGGGCCCTGGGGGCCCTGGGGCTGCCATCCCTCGCGGGCCAGCCCGAGCAGCGCGCTTGGGACATTTCAGAGATCAGCTGCAGTGGGACCAGGACGCACCTACTCCATGGCACAGGCAAATAGTGCACACTCCTGTGTCCAGGCTGGCCAAAGCTGGGCAGCTGGTTAATGATACTGGATTCACAAGCTACCAAAGCCCCTGCAGAAACCCTTCTCTCCCTCCTCTCAACTGAACCTTCCTTAAGGGACAACAAAACACCCCAAGCCCAGCACAATGCAATGTTACCTCCCTAAGGACAGAAACACTGTGAGCTTACTGGGGGGGTGGCAAAAACAAGATTAGACTGAGTTCACTTCTCACACCAAATATAAAGCAGGGAAGGTTTATTTTCCTTTAAGACATTTGCATTGGGGCGCTGCTGCAAGGCCAAAAAGGTATTAAAAAATGAATGGTGACATCAGACCAAAGCAAATCTATTAAGACCAGTTCCCACAGTGAAATGGTTCCTGGAAGGTTTTCCCTGCTCAGCCAGCACGCCATTCCCCACATTTGCAAACAACAAAAAATACTGTATTTCACTTGATCAGTTAAGATCAGGTATTTTTACACAGTAAATTATAAACACGTAATAGACCTCAAATAACATCAGCACAAATTAACTGATTATTGAAAACCTCTTTGTCATACTTCATGTGTTACTAAACCCTTTCAGAAATTGCTGGTATCACATTAGAGACAAGGCAACCACTCGAAAATGGAAATATCATTTATTTCATGATGCAATTTTTATGCACAGAGCTGACTCACAAAAGTATATTTAGGCTCTGGATAACATCCAAGCTAATAATTAATTATGTTTAAAACTACTTGCAGTGCAATTCGCAATATTTCTCATTTTACCTGTTCTTTTTTACTGCTGTTGGTGGGACTGCACGTGACTGACTGGTGAGCAAAACAGGCAGAAGCAAGGAGAGACACTGACTATTCAATGGGCACACGGTAAGAGACAGAACCAGCACAGAGTCAGCGTCAGATTTGGTTTCTAAAATTAAGGATCAGATCAGCCTTAAAATCAAACATCTTTGAGGCGCTTGCTGAACAATAATCCCACAGTAGTGCTCACCCTGGAACCAGGAGCAAATCCTCAGCACGCTCCCAGTGCAATTCCCTGGAGTAGCAGCTCTCCAGTGCACAAACACCCCAGTGCCATGGAGCCAGCAAAGGGGGAGCAGCCCAGGACACACAGAGGGATCTGCACCTTTCCCTTGCCCCGTGGCTGCCACGCAAACAGAAGCAACACTGGGGAGCACAGACTGTGCTTGCACATCCCCAACCCTCCTGAGCACATCCCTTCCTCTGGCACTCCTGCACAAAGCTCTGTCTGCAGCTCAGGGTGCTTTGGGTCCTCCCTTCCCTTTTTCCACAGCACTCGAGACAAAGCTGGCAATCAACATCAGGCCACGGACGTTCAGAGCTGAATCTACCATCTGACAGCACAGCTGTAAAAATTATTTTCTATAACCCATAAAATACAGCCTGGAAGTTACTTCCCACCCTGAAAGGCTGAAAGGGAAGCTGCAGCTTTCCACCAAAGCACGGACAGCTCTGGACTCACAGCACAGCACACAGTGCAATTTTTATTTTATTTGAACAACTCAAATTGCATTCCTTTGCCTTCAGCTCTGGAAGCTTCTCCCACACACTCTTTTAATTTCCTCATTCCTTTTGGAGACAAAAACCTGTCTGGTCATCAGGCTGGTTTAATTAATTTATTTTTCTGTACGTAACTGCTAACTTTGGGAAGCTCCCAATGCCATCTTGGTAGATGAAAAGATGGGTAAAAGCACAGGACTTCAGATGAAGAGATGCAGGAATATATTTTACAACGAGATTCAATCTGGAAACTAACTTAACAGGATAGATTTGGCTTTGGAATAGCTGATGAACTAAAAAGTTCACAGGCAGAACTTCTGTTTATGTGTACAAAACACACATTCTGAAACTCATCATTACTTGACAGCTTTTCTCAAACAGAAAAGCAGCTGAACAGCACAAAAAGCAATCAACACTCTCTGGTTTCTTATCTGTAATTTTCTGTGGCTAGATCTGAACCAAGGCAGCCCTGGCAGGCACCTGCAGTGTTCAACTCGTGTCAGCAATTCCATTATAAATTCTCCACTTTAGAGATTGCTGCGTACCCAAACTCACACACAGATTTTCCGTGCAGGAGCAGAGAGTTTATTATTGCTATTTAAAAAAGTGATACTATTTCCATCTCTGCTGCTCAAAGTTTTATTCTGGTTTCTTCACATAGAAATACCAATAGATACAGTTTTTGGGGAGAAAAAGAAAAATGCCTGGCACAAAATTCAGAATCCCAGGGAGCTCTGGGAATGTGGAGGGATGAGGCAAAAAGACAGGACTGCCAATCCTTGACTCAAAATTACAGATGGGTTTCTTTATTATGCAAGGTAATTTACACTACTTCCCATTAATTATTTGTCCTCCACCCACGAGGAAGGGAAGAAAAAAGCAAGATTTATTCAGGCCCTTGGTACTTCCTGCCCTGAAAAGCAGCTCCTGCTCTGCCCAGGTTTGAGGATGCCCCCTCCCCAAGAGCCAGAGGGCTCCAGAGCAGCCCTGCAGGCTGATGGACACCAGAATAAGGAACGGGGGCAGGTGATTTCTTGTTGAGGAGAGAAGAACTGCTTTTGTCTTAACAGAAAAGCTAAAGAGACCAAGGGATGGAATTCATCATCCTCTACCTGCAGCTGTCAACAGAGTCCTTATCTGCAGAGAGCAGAGGCTTTCCAGATGGCCACGTGCACTCCTTGCAGGGCAAGTGGAGAGCCAGGAAATTCACAGCACCATTCATTTAAACCTCCAGCTAAGGCCACGTGAATTATATTCCAGCAATGCCTGTCAGAGTGCAGGGAGCACCCCTGAAGTGGGACTGCAAACTCAGATGTGTGCAATCCAGAAGGAAAAGCTCTGAGGACAAAGCAGCCCCTGGAAGGTGCCCAGCACCTGCCACACACCTGCCTGCCAAGAATGTCAGTGCAGGTGAGCTGCACCAACGCAGCTGGCCTGCAAGGGACACACTGACACGAGGAACACCTGGAGTACTGCAGCCAGGTGAGGGCTCTCAGCCAAAGAAAGATGTGCACCCACTGGAGTGGGTCAGGAGGAGGCCACGGAGCTGCTCCCAGGGCTGGGGGTGCTCACCTGGAAAGAAGGTGGCCCCAGGGAGACCTCAGAGCCTCTGCCAGTGCCCAAAGAGGGCCTACAAGAAGGTGGGAAAGCAACTTTTTGCAGAGGCACACAGTGATAGGGCAAGGGGGCATGGCTTTAAACTAAAAGGGGAGAGATCTAGATCAGGTATTAGGAATAATTCTCTACTGAGAGGGTGGTGAGACTGGCACAGGGTGCCCAGCGAGCTGAGACTGTCCCAGGCCAGCCTGGACAGGGCTTGGAGCTACCTGGGAGAGTGGAAGGTGTCCCTGCCCATGGCAGGATGAACTTGAAAGTCCCTTCCAACCCAAACCATCCTGATTCTGTGCAAGCCTATGCCCAGTTTGCTTTCATTCCACATGTCAGATCCGAATGAAGCAACTGCTGCTTCCAGTATCACCCACATGGAAAGAGGCCACAGCATGTCACAAAGGTACAAAGGAGCTACCAGCAACCTTTTTGTGCTGAAGGGGTGTCACAGAAACCAAGAAAAATGGAGAGTGGAATGAAAGGACTAAGGAAGCATCCACCTCCTCTGGAAAAATAAACTTTTAAAACCCACTGTGCATTAGAATACATTATTACATGACTGAAAAAACAGAAATGTTTTTCCTCATCCCCATTGCAGTCATGTAATTGTCAGTGGTTAATTGGCAATCTCAGAGCACTCCAGCCTTCCCCCTGCACAGCTTTGTTGAGAGCAGGTGGCTCTGCCATGGGTGACAAAAATGACCCCTGAGCACCACGGCCACATCTCAAGTCGAGGAAGGCAGGTCTGGGGATGTCACAGCCCCTAGGAGCAGCACTTGCAGTACCTTAACTCCACTGAGTTCCACATTCCTCAGAGGAATTTTTTAATCACTTCTGGTACTCAGCCCCTGGTTTGTCATGGGGTAGCTGGGATGAGCTCCAGTGCCCCTGTGCCAGGCACCCTGCAATGCAGCACTCGGGCCTTTGTGACTGCTGATCTGCCTTTTTCAGAGGATCCCAGGATGGGGTGGGCTGCCAGGGATCATCTTGTTCCAACCCTCTGCCATGGGCGGGATCCCTTCCAGTAGAGGAAGCTTCCCTATCTCTTATCTGAGCTTGCTCTTTTTTGATTTATGCATCCCAATCCCAGCTAGTATCTTTGGAGCATAAGTAGATTCTCTGTACTTTTGTGACAATATTTATTCTAAAATGATTTCTAAGAAAGGAGAGGAAGAGCTGAGCTGTGAGAAACGCAGGCTTGCAAAACCCAGAGGTGCCACTTCTGTTTGTTTACTAAATATAATTCAACACTTTGTTAGGGCGCGTTGTATTTTGCTCACAAAGATGCCTTTGTCAGCTCTCTCCAACAGTTGTCCAATATATTTTTGAAGTGTTTCCCACAAATCCAGCTCTGCACTCCCAGCCCCGATGATAAACAACAGCAGTATGCGGGATATGCTCAGTGCACAGGCATTCTATTGCGTGGCATATAAAATATCAGAGCAGGCAAAAGAATTCTCAACAAGGCTTCCAAATAAAATTTTTCACAGTTTGACATGAGCTCGGCCTTTACTCAATAGTTTACTCTGTCTGGTAATGAAAGACATCCTGCCTGCCCCAAAGCACTTGTCTAAAAGAGCAGATATTTGAAAGGTCACAAGCACTCGGAGCAGCAGGACTGCAGACGCCCGCTCGGATGTTTGCTGGGAGATAAATCAGGCTGCAGCAGCTGCTGCTCCCAGCCCCGGCCAGGCCCGATATCAATCACACACACTGAAACCTCTCGCAGTGGAACACACCACAATTATTTTCTTTCACGCTATCAACTATAAAGCATGGACACCTCTCCCCTCAGCTTAAGAGATCAGATGTTTCAGGCACTCCCTTGCTCACATCATAGATCTTTCAAACTGCTGGAGGACAGATTAAAAAACAGCACCTTAACAAGAAATGTCCTGTGGTTAACAAATGCAACCAAACTTGAACCAAAACGCTTCCATTTCCCACATTTCCCATGGCATCCTGCCCAGTCCATTACCTCTACTCCCAGTATTTCTGGATTTCCTACAAAGGTGAGAAACACCACGAAAAAGGTTTAAGTTTCAGTTTGCTCTTTTCCTTTGGGAGTTTCTGCCCTGCATGATGCAGCACCACGTGGGCTGAGCGCCTCTGTGCCTGCCGTGGTGCACGGCTGCCTAAATCCATTCCTCATGGTCACTCAAACCAAGAGTACAGGGGGACAAATTTCCTCATTCTCCTCTGGGAACACTGAAGCATGTCTTTGGGATGGGAATTGTTACTCCAGGGGGGATGAAAGCAGGGACTTTGAGAGGAAGGTCCTTTAGGAAAATGAGAACTGCTGCACAGGCCCCAGGGCACATCTCTGCAGGTCTGACATCCCACAGCCACTTACAGAACTGGCTATGGTGGGTATCCAGGAAAGGAGAAAGGGATAATAGAGAGCAAAGAGAAAATCAGACATACTTTCAGCTCCCTTACATATCCTGGAACCAAACCTGTACCAGCAAGGGTTTTTTTTTATTTTATTCTTCGAAGAGCTCCAAAGAAGGCTGGAAAAACACAGAGCCCACAAGCTTTTGCACAGGAAAGCTGCAGAGTCACCCCTGGCCTTGTTGCAGGGAGCAGCTGTCCCTGTGCTGCATTTGAGTGCCTGAGAGCACGGGAGCCATGGAGCCTGAAATCTCCTCAGCGACCATGCCACAGCTGGAGCCAGAGCCCTCTATGCTAAATACAGCATCCCCGAGCTGGGAACTCGAGTGGGCCGTGTTGGATTGCACAGCAAAGCAATTTAAGCAAATGACTAATCTAAACCCTTCAGTTTCGTTCCTACTTTGGGCTTTGACAAAGTGGCTGAAAAACATCAACCGTGAATCCTCAGCCGCTGTAACGAAGCAAACCCAGAGGTTGAATTTTGCCATCCTAACGCCTAAGCAAGGCGAATCCAAACAAGATTGTTTACTGAGCTGTGCCAAGCACTTGCACTTGGACATGTGGCATACAAAAACCAGGACGTGTTTTTCACTTCCACAAGGAGGAAAGAAAAATTACTATAACAAAGATTACTTTTTCCCCAGACTTCTTGGTACCTTAACTAAGTCAGTACTTTGATTGGAATGACCCGAAGATTCCCCCAGTCTTAACAACTGTTTCATTACAATACACATTTTAAAAGTGTGTAGAGGTACATGTGTCTGTTACACTTAGAAAGTGCCAAAGTATTTGTTTTTAAAACCAGAGTGCACGAAGAGTTCTTTCTTCCTGCAGCAAGGTCTCAGCCAACTAAACTAACAGGAACATTTAATTTGCTATTTGAACGCTCTGATTTTAAAAAATCTTTCCAGCTGACGTAACAGTGAATTAAGAAACACGTGGCAGTAAGATCTGAAAATATTACACCGAATGTAATCGTAACTGAGAGCAAAGTTAGATTAGATTAGAAATAAAGATGATTGGTGGCTTGCTGCACAGAAATGCAGAACATTCCAGCGCTCACAATGGAAGTGCTGCAGTTGGCTCCAGTCTGGCATCCTCGGTAAGGCAATCTGTGTTTTACCAGCACAGGGTAATTTACTCAGCATCGTACTTACTGTGCTGCCGGCTGCCGTAGGACCAGGGGTGCCACGACCCTCCTTCCCAGCACCCTGACTTTGTTCCTCAGCCCCACGCGTGACAAGAATCCTGAAGTGCTGCTGCCTCATGTTTTGATCTGGTCTGATTTTAAACAAGCATCCCTGCCCTTGAGGCATCCGCTCTACTGAATTGCTTCTGGGTATTTCTGCCCTGTTCCTGCTGTTCCCAGGCGGTTCCGAATTCAGCCCATCGCCTGTGGGGCTAACTCCTTCTGCTGGTGGCTGGACAGGGTAGGAAGTGCTCCTTTCCAGCCGTATCCGAGGGTACCTCACCAATCTGTCCCCTTTTGTTCCGGTGAAGCCGAAGTTGCCTCCACCTCCTGCGCCCGTACCGCCCGTCTGCGGCTGCTGCAACTGGAGAACAAAGAACTTTTTCCCTGAATTTGCTGACGGATCTGGCACATGCTGCAAGGACCAGCGCCGGGGTTCAGGGGTGGGTGCATTATTTGAAGCCTCAGGACCAAAGGGAAGTAGAGTAACTTGAGGCACATCTGCACTTGAGGCCCGATGCTGAATCCTCACACCACTTACGTTTAACCCCGAAGCCGCCTCATTTGCTTCTTCTCGCTGGGCAGTCAGCAGAGCCTCCTCACCCTGGTTATTGGCAGGAACGCTACAAAATATTCTGCGGTTACAGCAAACGGTCCCATCCGCCTGCTGCCCTAACTCCTCCGCCAGCCTGGGTGAAGAACTTTCGGGAGCCGCCTGCGGAGCGCTCGGAGAGCGGCGGTTTTCAGCAGGGGACGCGAAACGCTCCCTGAAGTCCGCGGGTTTCCAGGGAAGCTCCTGCGGAGCCTCCGGGGCCGCGCTCTCGTCGGCGCAGCCGTCGGCAGCTTTGCGCTGCAGCGAGATCTGCATGGACGAGCTCCTGGTGGGGCGCGCGTCGAGGCCGCTCAGCAGCTGCGGGATGAACATGGATGTGCTCCTCTTCAAGGAGCCCTCCTCGTGCAGGTCTCCATCGCCGCCGTAATCCGCTCCGTGCCGCGAGAACGCGTGAGGGCTGCTCCTCCTCGGCAAGGTGTGGAATGCCATGAAAAAGTCATCTTCTCTCTCCCGGGCGAGGATCTCCGATTCGGGGGCTGTGTTGCTTCGCCCAGAGCCAAAATGAAACCGCAGCCGATGGGCCATGGTTTTACAGAGAGGAGAAAAGGAGAGGGAGAGCAGCAACAATTCAGGCGCTGCCAGAAGTTAAAAACCAAAGACATAAACTCCAAGAAAAAGCGTCCCATCTGCCAAACGGTTAGCACTGCAGCCCTGGGAGCGACAGATAGCAGAAATAGCCCAAGTGGCAAGCAGCATTCCAGGCATGATTGGGCAGGAGCAGTCAGCGCTCCTACACACACGGTGACATAGGGTAGGATGGTGGGAGTCACGTGGCCTGGTTCCCCCTCTCCAATGTAAGTGTGTGAGGAGTTTGTTTTTTCCTTTTCCTTTTTTTTTTTTTTTTTAGTGCCAGCAAGAGCCTGAAACAGCACCTTCCCAGCTGCTCCTTTTCCATCAGGGAGGAGTGGCCTCAGCGGGAGAGCTCTCGCAGCTGACCGAGGCAGTGAATACGCTCAGCACTGCTATAAATCTAAACCACATCAGATTCGCAGGGCACACTCGGAGAAAACACTTGCAGAAAAACGTAACTGCAACAAAACCACTTCCATTTGGTGTTAAAAGTTTTAAGTCGATACCACATGCAAATGAGGAAAGTTCTTTCAAGCTTAACATTTTGGTGTGTTACAGCTCTGGGCTATCGTGGCAGAGCAGGAATAAATACAACATGGTTGTGATTTCAATTTTAACCACGCTCATAACACAGTTAAGCAACAAACTTTTGCCTTTAAAAATCTCCCAACAGCAGTACAACCTGAACTCCCCTTTGAGTAACTAGAAATTCAAAACAAAGCAATGCTACATATGGCAAAGATCTCCCACACAGTAAAACCAGCAGAAACGTGCAGGACAGCGAGATACAAAGCTCCTTTTCCAGATTTACCAGGCAGTCCAGGTGAGGGGAAAGCAGAGCTGGGTGCTGCATGTCCCTTTGTACTGGTTTGCCTCAGAGGCTGCACAGAACTGCCTGCCCTGGCTGGCCTCCAGAGAGGGAGTCAGCAATGCCACCACGCGTGGCACTGCCAGCACGGGGTACAGTTACACTCGCAGGGAGCCAGGAGAGCTCAGCAGGACAGGCAGACAGGAGACACCCAAACGGCAACCAACCACCCTAAATCTGCTACAGCAAAGACACTCAGTGCCCTGGGGGCACTCACACGTGAAGGGTGCACACACTTCTTAGCACATACCAGAAAAGAAACTCCGGTTAACCAGAAGCTCCACCTCAGGGCCTGGACAGCTGTTCCCTGGGAGAACTGGAAAGCCTAAATCTTGTCAACAACTCTGAAAAACCTGTATGCGGCGGGTCAGTCCTCTGCCTAGGCACCTCAACTCTGCTTGCAAGCAGCTTGCTTTCAAAAGCCACAAAATTACCAATCCCAAGAGCAATGGCAGCTCAAGCTGATCAAACTGCCAGCAGTCAGTACAATCCCACATTGTTTTATGTGGATTATGAGACACAGCAAAAATGTGAACAGCTTCCACACAGCAATGGTCCCGGAGATTGCTTTGTAGAAGCACAGGTGTTGGTATTATTTTATCTTAGTTTTCAGCTAAAACGTATTACTTAAGAAGATGGTCTCTGCACCCAAAATGAAGTACGTACTCAAAATGCATCACGTACTCTAAATGAAATGGGGAACAGAAAGGCAAGAAGAGACAGAGTGTGCTTGGGTAATTTGGGAATAGGATGAAGGAATAAAGTCCTTCCAATAAAAGCCATTAAAGTATTGACAATAAGTATGTGAGACTAAAGCCAAAATCATCAGTTCAGTGTCTCCTCATTCTGTAAACACAATCTGATGGAAACCTGCTACTCCAAACCCCCAAGGCAGTCACCTTGATACAGACCTCCTGCAAGGAAAGCCATGGCTCCCAACCCCAGCTGCTGCCTTGGCCAGGAGTTCCAAGCTGAAGGACAGACTGACTGGAGGTAGGACCAGAAGGAGAATACACATAAATTGGTTCAACAATAAAAAGTGCTGGAACTGCCAGGGTCAGGCAGCACTGCACACCCAAATGTGAAAATCCAAAGCATCTGTCATTTCCCAGCTGCCACTGCATGTGAGTTTCTCCTCTAACCCACCTCCCTGTTCCTTTGCTTTCCAAAGGCAATGGCAGTTTGAACAGTGCAAGTGGTCATTATGATCATTATATACAAATAAATATGCCCCTGTTCAACCCACTGTAGAGACACAGTGCCACTGGTTCACCAATTTGCTTCCTCCTGAGGAAAAAAAATCAGTCATTCATTCATGCCAAATCCTCTTTCTCCCCAGATTACAGCTTGTGTGGTTTCCTTTGCTGTTTATTTATTAGGAAGATAGAAGGAAAGATCCTATTTGTTGAAGATAGTTGCTTCTACACAGTCTTTTTTAAATGAAAGTATCTTTGCAACTCTGATCCTAATTTTCAGGAAGCAAACAAGTTTAGTAAAGGTTGTACTGTCCTCAGCCCAGAAAAGGTTCATTCCTGATCTCATGAACAGGGAGATGGTGTTACAGTGTTCAAGAGGCAAACCCCCAAGAGCCATCCACCACACTGGGGGCTTAACCCCGGAGGTACAGAGGGACACTGTCACTTTTCCCATGGATCCCAAGGGTAACAGAAGCTAGCAGCAGTCAGATGGTGACAGCCTCCTCCAGAAGAGCTACTGCATCTGCCAAACGCAGGCAAAGACTAAACCCACTAACAACATGTGAGTGTTGTGAGGCAGAGACCTGAAACCCCACAGAGCATCATTCTGCCATGACCTCACAGCTTCACACGGGCACTGTGCACAAGGTGCAGCTCTGGCAGCCACCTCCCAAAGCAAGGTGCAGGCATTAAAGGACATTTAGAGGGACACCAAAATGATCAGGGACCGAAGCAGCTGCTTTATCAGTGACTAAAAGGATCAGGACTTTCCTGGTTTGAGGTGGAGGGGCCTACAGAAGGACAGAGGGCTGGGTGAGGAGGAACCTTTTGGGCTGACCCAGAAGGGCAATATTCAGTGCCCTTTTAGTCCCAAACTCAAATGGTTTTTACGCATCTATTTGTATTTCTTGGCACGCTCTCTGAAATAACAGAGCAAAGACACCTTTAAGCTGTGCTGTACTTCTATCAGCTGTGGCACACAGAGCCTTGTGATTAGTGTAACACAACCAAGACAAGCACTCACCAGTCTGTTTTCATCAAACACCTCGAACAGGAGCCGATGGTTGGTTGGGTTTACCTGTGAGAAAATCCAAATGTCACTGGAAACTCAGTAGCTGGACAAGAACAAACTCTGAGAACCAGCTCAGTCAGCAAACCAAGGTAAACAGGAAGGGACTAACAGGTCTGATGTAAATCTCTACCTAAACTGGAGCACCAGAACCTCTCTGCAACTGGCAAGAGCCCAGCAGTTGATGTGAAAGCTTTTATGAGCTGTGCTCAGTTACTGCACTCCCCTGGCAGAGGACCCCAGCCCCAGGCTGGACAGACTATCAGGGCTCCCTGACTGATTGATTTATGAGGGGCAAAAGTTTTGCTGCATTTCCTTCAGAATTTCACATTCAGATGTGTTTCTGACCATCACCCACCAGCTCTAGCCCACTTAGCACCCACACCCTTGGAACACCCAACAGAAGTCTCCCCAACACCTGAAAACAGCAAATATACCTCCAGAGAATTATTTACTTAAATTGAAGCAGAAAGACTGCAAACATTTAAAAGGACAAAAATCAAGCATAAAAAGAACTCTGTCAGAAAGACAAAACAGCTGCTATTAAACAAGTTTTATAATTTTTTTTTCAGAAAAGTGTTGCAATCTAGGCTACAATGACCAGCATGATTAATTAGGAAAATTTAGAAATAATGTGCCACAATGCACTGATAATTCTGTGGGCTGGAGATGGGTTTGCCAGTTTTGAGAAAATCAGAGAACTGTTACACACGAAACAGGGTGTACATGATTTAACAGGTCCCATAATTGCTGAGGACTCTCAAGATGTTTTCCCAGAGCGTTAGGAACCATGGCAGTGTTGTACTTTCCCTTTTGCTGGGATTTTAGACCTGCATTACCCAGCTGCAAAGCCCAGAGAAGCTGGGTGGTGCCCGTGCCCCAGCAGCATTCCCCATGCAGCTGAGGCTGTGTTTGGAATATTCCAGTGTGGCACTGCCCTCCCAGGGCTCCCCATTCCAGAGGCAGCTCCTGGCATCCGCCCTCAGGCGCTGCTTGAGATTCACCTGAGCCCCGGGTTTGGAACCCCCGAAATTCCACCCGACCTGCTTCTGCAGAAGCTACAGCTATGCTACAAGGCAAGGTTTGCTCTTTGCAAAAATACTGTCTGCAACTGAGTAGCAAAGTTATATAAGGGCAGGTTGGGAAACAGTTTCCAGTAACCTGGAGCCAGTTCCTGCTGAGCGCTGCATCCCTGCAGAAACACGACAGCACAAGTGCATCAGGGCCAAACACATAAACACCAACCAGAAAATCACCTGGGCATGTTCTAGTAATGACCACAAATAAAGAGACACTTACTCGAAAGTAAAACTCTTCGTTCCATTTAGGGTTCAGTGTCTGTAAAAGAAATAACAGTATTTACAGACTAATGTTTAAGATTTCTGGTGTGCAATTATGGAAATATACATGCAAGTGAGAGTTTTCTAGGGAAGTAAAAGAGAAAGAAAAGCATGTAATAAAAGAAATTGAAAAATATATTGCCATCTAGAAATTCTCTATTGAGTAAACCAAATGTGTGAGGATATTTGAGTCAGATGATCCTAAAATAGATGCTGAATATAAATAGAATTTGATGATTAAAAGACAAATCATTGTGAACCTGTAGAAATAAAACCTGAAGAAATTTCATTCTCAAGATTCATTTAAATCCAGATTAAAAAAAAAAAAAAAGTACTTTTTAAGCACAAAGGTAACTTTAGAGCTACAAAAATATGCTCAGATTTATACTGTAAAATAAACAGGGAAAAAACCCAAAGTTATTCTTTGGAATAGGTAATTCTAATTCTTCCAATCTCCTCTCAGCCCGAGGATTTTAATCTTAACAACCTGACCAAAATGCACAGAATAAATGTGCATACAGATTGCAAGTCGAAGTGAGCTCAAACATGACATAACAAACTGATAAAAAAGAGATGAGAACTACAAACAGTCATTTGGGCAATGCAAGCTTGGGTAAGTATAAAAACAATTGGACAATATGTCCAATGTTTTTGTGCTCATGCCAAATCATTCCCTCATGCTCTCACACAGCAGAGATTTACAGGCAGAGCTGACAGGCAAAATTGGCTTTACACCCACGACAATTCTGTTCTAGCAGGGAAGGGGAATCTTGGCTGTTTATCTTACTCCTTGCTAGAGATCCAATAGATTCCTCATCTGCAGGACATGGGGGCTGACTGTACTGCATCTCTACAAACTGGGAATGCAGGGCAGAGCAGGAAATACCCCCTGAAAGCAAAGACCACAGCAAAGGGCAGGGGAAGCAGTGAGGGGAGTGGGGGCACGGAGAAATTCAGCTCTTTTCCCTGAAGGAGGGCAATGGAGTCAGTAAAAAATAGATTAAAATGAAGCAGAGTAAGGGAAACAAGGTTACATTTGAAATACTTGTATTCATCAAATGCTACAGCTGTTGACAAGAGGGGGTACACACAATTTACCACACAAAGCCTGGTTTAACGTTGGTTCTGAGGGCACTACTGCCCATTGATAATCCATTAATTCCAAATGCTGCTTAACCACAGAGTTCAGGGAAATCTGATGGACCAGGCAGCAGAGGCTTTGGTAATTGCCTGGTAACTCACAGAAACTTCTTCCACCTGTGCAGGTCCCACTCAGTGGGCTGAGTGAGAAAGTGCAAAATCTGAGTGCCAGCAAAGGAGAAGGAATTGCAGCAATAGCTCCAAACAGGTCATGAGCAGGGAAACAATAACAAAAACTCAACCTCAAGGAGAGCTACATCCTAAAAAGGGCAAGTGCTGCTCTCATAAAGGACTGCCAGGAGTCAAGCTGAGCTACACCTTCCTTGGGTATTCAAAAAGGGTTTTCAACCCTACACTGAAAGGGAGGACATGGAGAGAAATGATGCTCCTGAACACTGGAGCTCAGTGGGAAGACTGGGCATTCTGAGAGATGGAAAACTATTTTTAATATTCCATATGGGAAAGGTAGAAGACTTTGGAACTCAGCACAGTCAAGGGGAAGAAATTGAACAAACTGGATAATCTTCATCTGAACTTTTAAATTCCAGCAGGAATTTAAAGAACACACTGACCACGTTACAGGACCACAAGCCAGCAAACAGCAAATCCAGCTTTCCCTACTTCAGAGAGAACCTTTTCAGCAGGGCGTTCCAACACAGTTCCAAAATGGAAGAAAAAGCATTAATCAAACCTTACAGCTGGATTAACTGTGGAGGGAGATAAATTGAAACAAAAAGCCTCAGAAACTCAACCCAGGTAGGTCATGGTACATGAAGCTGACATTCTTCTGGTAACTTTATTTTTTCAGAGTAAGAAAACAACGTGCATTTAACCCCTCTGGCTGCAATGTAGCACTTCCAGAGGCACAGTCCAGCTGTGCAGTGGGATACAGATCAGATACAGCACAGGTCATGGAAAAGGAGAACAAAAAGGAAACACTGCAGTTCCTTCTGCTTTCCCAAAAGCACTCCTGCAAGGCAGTGCTGCACAGTTACCCATTCAACTGAGGAATACAAAAATGAGAAACTTGTGAAGGGTTAGACACAGTTACAGAGCTCAAGGAGGAAACTGCCAGTCAGATTGACTGCACTCAGTACTTTTTTAATAATGATTTTAAGTCAATATTGAAGCTCACTAATGATGTTTGCTATTTACAAAACAGAGAGAGGATTGCAACTTGCAGAGGGAGAACTCTGCCTCGAGATGAACTGCAACAACTCCAAGCAGAAATTAGCAGCTAGAACCTTCCACCATACGAGTTAATATCACTATTACAGAAATGACTGACAATGTCTGGGCTTTAACTGACAGTGAGAAGAAACAGTGAAAAAAGGCAGATGCAGTGAATGAAACAAGCACCAACAGTTAACCAGGAAGTCTCTGAAAAAATTCCTTTTCCACATCAAACGTGCCCTGGTTCTGGGGCAAGTTCTGCTTGGATCTTCCACTCCTCCAGGATTCCACATTGGGTTTCTCATGACACCCAATGTCCTGCTTTTGGAACCACATCATTGCAGTTTGTGTTTTCAGTGACAAAACTCTCTTTGTTATTCTGTTTTGCAGAAATGATTTCAACGGAACCCTGCTGATTCTAAATACCTCCATAAAAATGGCAACTCATTGTTTTCCCTTACTTTTCATACAGCTTACGACTACTTTCCTCTCGGCCCCCAATACCAGCAAAAAAAAAAAAAAAAATCCTTACAAAATCTTAGGGTCCTGAAAATGACAAACATCCCCTGGTGGAATTTTCTTTTTGTGAACTAAAATTGAGAAATCAAATAAAACTGTATTTTAGTTCTAATTAAAAATGTAAGAAATGCCAGACTTTTCCTACAGCCTATCTTCTGTCATCCGCTTGTTTTAAATTCCCATAATAGGAAAACATTTTGAAAAAGGAAATTTTGAACAGAATTATCATTTTCACTACAAGTCAGATAAATGATAATTAAAGCAGAGTTTCTCAGTCCTTTATTTCTGCCACATCTTTCAAAAAACATGAATTTGAAAAAGATCCTGTGAGTGGTGCAGTGGGATTTGATAAGCCAAGCTTTAGGGAGCAATGTGCAACACTTTAGGTGCTGTCTCCAGGCCAGACCCTGAGGCAGGCACTTGCTCTCTGATTTTGGTTTGGAGAAAACCACATTACCCAGTTGCTATACATGGATGTAACGATTTTAATTTTGTGATACATTTGTGTTCCAGTGTTCTTAAGCCTTCCAAAGCTATGGAATTAAAGAGAGTGTACGTACCTTTTTGATAGTTTTTGTCTGCACAAGAGCGAGCTCTCTGTTCTCGTCTGCTACATACAAGGAGAGTTTCACATATGGGTCACTGCAAAAGAAGACACGAGATTTAATGGCCTACGACTGGACAGCCAAAGAGCTTTGCAGAAGGAATTTGTCATTTAGCTGCATAACAGCACCTCCAAACACTTCCAGTGGAATTGTCTTCAGTGAAAGCTCTGAACTCCAGCAAGCTACTGACACTTTGAAAAGCAGTGTTGGATTGTGCCCATAACAGCAGAGATCATTCCCTGCAGCTCTGTCCCTGCTCCAACACAGCTCCTGCCCACAGCATGCCCATGGCACTCCATTAAAACCAGTCAGGGAAAACTGGGAGCCGTGGGTTTTGGAAGAGCCTAGCTGCAACTAACCCCTGGAGGCTGACAGGAAGTGCAACAGGAGTTAATTTGAAGCAGTTTTTTGTTTTGAACCATAAACCCAAGCTGCACAGTACCAGCAGTGATTCAGACAGTAACCTGCTCTGGTGGAAGCTGTTCCTACCCACAGCAGAGGGTGGAACTGGATGGTCCCTTAAGGCCCCTTCCAACACAAACCATTCCATGGTTCTGTTCTCCACACTGGGAGGAAGAGCATCCTGCAGGAACAGAGGAACTTCACACAGGTACAATGTCAGGAAGTGGAACTGCAGCAGAGCCTCTGCTTGAGAGGAGGAAATGGGTGCCTGAGTAAAAGCAGGAGCCTGACCTGCTCTGGTGTTTCCCTCTCGAGGCTGCAGCACACTCAGCTGTATGATGATCCAAGGTTTCTTGAAAGCACCAACAAAATACCACCAGACACTCAGGTTTACCAAGCAAGTCGTTCAAATGCTGATCCTTTTTGAATTGAAGGAACTGTTTGGTGACAATATCACCACAGAACAATCAGTGCTTGAGTGCTCATTGTACTGGATGCTCCAGGTATCAAATATAAAATCCCACAAGGGTGGAAAAAGGAATAAACATCTTGTTGGATTGGTTATTCCCACCAGTAGATGCACACAAATGCATCTCCTTAAACTGCAATTAAGTTCAGCATCAAGCACTGAGGTTTAGAAGAAAGCAAAGCATCATTGTGATTATAAAGAAACGCTGATGCAAAATGCTTTGAATTGCTTGATGGACCATGCTAATATTTACAGTTATCCTCCTAGATTTGGGTTATCAATCCATACTTGGGCAATGTTGTTTTTAGGAACCCTCAGAAATACTACAATTTTTTAATGTTAAAATACCCTGGATGAATCTTCTGCCTACAGAAAATGAAAACTGTGAAAGTGGCGCAGATTATTTTTTAAATCTATTTCTATTTTTAAAAACTAGAGAATAATTATGTTTATTACAAATTTCTGTAAGGAAATTCTGCCTTTACTGAAGGGACTACTGACATCTCTGCCAGCTCTAAAAGCGGGACAGAGTGAGTCAGACTGAGCTGTGCAGCCAAGCTCTTGGTCCTGAAGGTGAAGCTGGAGTTTACCCAAACGATTGGATATTTGAGACTGTTTACTTCCATGCATTTGTTTACTTAAAACAAACCTGTAGCTGGAGGGAGACTGGAGACTGAGGAAAGCTGACACTGCCCTGATGGAGCTGTCTCACACAGCCCTGCACTGTGGCCACTTGCTCTGCTGCTGGGTTGCCCACTGCCAGTGGCAGAAGAGCTCTGCACAGAGCTGGCACAGGAGCACAGAGGGGGCTGCAGTCAAAGGAAACGGCCATGGGGAACACAGAGGAGCCTTCCCAATCCCAATGGGCCATGGGGAATTCAGAGAAGCCTTCCCAGTCCCAACAGGCCATGGGGAACACAGAGGAGCCTTCCCAATCCCAACAGGCCATGGGGAACACAGAGGAGCCTTCCCAATGGGCCATGGGGAACACAGAGGAGCCTTCCCAGCCACAAAGGGCCATGGGGAACACAGAGGAGCCTTCCCAATGGGCCATGGGGAACACAGAGGAGCCTTCCCAACCCCAACAGGCCATGGGGAACACAGAGGAGCCTTCCCAATGGGCCATGGGGAACACAGAGGAGCCTTCCCAGCCACAAAGGGCCATGGGGAACACAGAGGAGCCTTCCCAGCCACAAAGGGCCATGGGGAATACAGAGGAGCCTTCCCAGCCACAAAGGGCCATGGGGAATACAGAGGAGCCTTCCCAGCCACAAAGGGCCATGGGGAATACAGAGGAGCCTTCCCAGCCACAAAGGGCCATGGGGAATACAGAGGAGCCTTCCCAGCCACAAAGGGCCATGGGGAATACAGAGGAGCCTTCCCAGCCACAAAGGGCCATGGGGAATACAGAGGAGCCTTCCCAGCCACAAAGGGCCATGGGGAATACAGAGGAGCCTTCCCAGCCACAAAGGGCCATGGGGAATACAGAGGAGCCTTCCCAATCCCAATGGGCCATGGAACACAGAGGTGCCTTCCCAATACCTCAAAGGCCATGGGGAACACAGAGGAGCCTTCCCAAAGGGCCATGGGGAATACAGAGGAGCCTTCCCAACCCCNGGGCCATGGGGAACACAGAGGAGCCTTCCCAACCCCTCAAAGGCCATGGGGAACACAGAGGTCACCCACACAGTCAGACAATTCCTCACACTGCACTTACAGGAGCTCTTAGTGACTAGAATGCACCTGATTAACATTAAAACTCTTATGCTTGGGAGTCAATAAATTAAAAGCATTGTAAAGCCTTTCAGAAAGGTATTACTTAGATTCAGGCTCTGGTTCAATGACCAGAGGAGCAGTCTAATTTGCAAGGGTCACTGAGTGAGCAGCTGCAGGTGAAAGCCAGGGGTCTGTACAGCCCCAGAGGTTTGGATGCTGCTCTGCTGTTTGCTTTGCAGGTAAAACAGTCAGCACTCCCAGGAAAAGGAAACAAGCTACAGAGGGAAACAACACAGACCAGCTGACATTTTCTGGGGAGCAGACACTGCAGCTGAAAAAACGGGTGAAGGAATCAGAGAATGGGCAAAGAATGGAAGAAGGCAGAACCCCAATTAAGAACATAATCACAGCAGCAAAACAAAATAACTGGGATCCCAGAGAACAGACACTACATGTCAAAGCAGCAGTAGAAACACTGAGGGAACTTTACAGTGGTTAATTGCACCCTGAAAACCCAGCTAACAATGAGTATTCCAGATAAATGTGGCATCTTTGCAAGGGAAAAATCAGCACCAACATGGAAGATCTATTAGACAAAAAGGGGAAAAATCAGTAAAATGGAGGAAAAACTTGCAAAAGAATGAAACGCCACATCTGATCTGTTAAAAGTCACTGGAAAACCTATTCCCAAATTGGAATGAAATAGGCATGAAGATAAGCAGTAGAAAACCAGATTCCTGTCTCACAGCAGTGTCTGCAGATGTGTTACAGGAAGGAAATCCTGATGATTCAGGTGACAGAAGACAATAATAAATGAGACACCTGCTAAGAGCACAAAAAATCCCCAACAAATCAATTAAGTGAGTTTGGACAATGCTCTCAGGCACATGGTGAGATTCTTGGGATGTTCTTTGCAGGGTCAGGAGCTGTGACTCGATGATCCTGATGGGTCCAACCCAACTCAATGCATTCTATGGTTCCATGATTCCAATATTTGAAAGCAGACTTGAATCAGTCTGGAGTTGCAGCTGACAGATATTCTCACCTTGAAATTGGCTGATTAAAAGGAGATGGGGATTAAAATGAAAGAGTCTTTCTTGACTTTCCTCAGACAGACCCACTCATTCCTCAAGAAAAACCCCCTAAAGGCACTCCTGGAATGCACCATTCCAAGTGGTGCATGGATACATTCATGGTGCTCTAAAAACAAGTGGAAAATAAAGCAGCTCATCTCACAGCTCCTAGTGAACACCAGACTCAGCCCTGAACTGCTGATTTGCACCAGGATTTCAAAGGGCATGCTGGAAAAGCTTAGGAGTGTGACACTGGATGAGCAGAATGAAGCTTTTCCACTCACATGGATAACTCGTGTATCTGACACACGGAACAAACAGTTCTGCACCTTGCTAGGAAAACTCACTGCACGAGTCACTTTGAGGAAAAGTACTGGGGAAGAGAATAAAGGATTGAATGTGGAGATGCCACAAACCAAAAAAATTACAAGCAGAAAACTTTCTGTACATCTATTTTTACATTAGTACCCGTGCTAAAATGCCATCTTAATGAAACCTGCAGCAGAACAAACTGGCAGTCATGGACTGTTAGGAAGCTGTTAAGGTAGGAAAGGAAGAATCACTGCAACACCAGAAAAGGGATACAGGAAAAGAAGCACAAGGCTGGAGCCTGGGGACACTCCAGATGGCCAGCCCATACCCAGAGTTACACTGGCAGCACACAGGATTGCATGCAGAGGGACCTCAGAGCCTGAGAGAGCTGCCCAATGCAGCCAGGCTGCTGTGCTCAGGAGCTGACCCAGGCTGCTGTGCTCAGG
Source organism: Thryothorus ludovicianus (assembly GCA_013397245.1). Taxonomy (NCBI): domain Eukaryota; kingdom Metazoa; phylum Chordata; class Aves; order Passeriformes; family Certhiidae; genus Thryothorus; species Thryothorus ludovicianus. The sequence goes on from VZTB01004647.1 coordinate 200,570, forward strand.
TGATCCAGCTGCTGTGCTCAGGAGCTGACCCAGGCTCCTGTGCTCAGGTGACCCAGCTGTAGGGCACGATAAACCTGCACTCTGGGCAGCAAAGAGCAATTTCAAAGGACCAAGCAGTGTTTAAAAGACACCATCATACCAGCAGCTGGGGATGAAGGGGAGTTGATTTGTGAACATCTATCTAAAAACGCTCCTCGCTACAAAATCACAAATTATTAAAAGCACTAAATGTCACCTGGCCAAACATGATTGGCCAAAACCTAAACACAGCATCAGCACCTGCCAAGATCAGGAGAACCTTGAAGCTGGTAACAGATCTCTGGAGAATAAAAGGGAATCATAAGAAAATGATGCTAATAATGAAAGTTATGTTAATCATAATCACAAGTTAGTACCAAGAGAGTTTGGCAGAACAACAGCCATCAAAACAATCTGAGGTCTTAAGAAATTCTTTTCCTGACCTCTGGAATCCCCCAGACATCCAGAATTAATCATTTGCCACGGTTTTGCCAACTTGCAGTATTTGGCATTTTCTTAAAACTCAAGCAACTGTAGATATATAATTATCATCTTTCATTTGAATCTCAGCATGAAAAGGCAAGCTTCCAGCTCTTCTTCTGGAGGACAAAAAAAGCATTGATGACTTAAAAACTCCAGTGAAAAATCTCAAGGAAGATCAGCCTCCTTTAAAAATCACATTACATTGGAGCAGTGTGAAACTGGGGCTCATGAACAGCGTCCCATTTGTTCCCTTGAGTCTGGCATCGCATTTGCTCTATACTTTTGAAACAGTTTTGAAAGCAAGTCTCAAACTCCTTTCTGCCAGTGACATGATGTATTATTTACTTATTTTAAGCTCTAAAAGAAGGGGGTGGAGAGCACAGGCACATGTGAAAGAACAATAGAACTACTAAGGCCTACATGGCTCTATTTTTATTTTAAAAGCTGAAACCGCCTCCCCACATATAAAATTTAGTAACACTTGTTATGCAAGTGCGTGAATGCCAGGCTTGTCACATGCAGGCAAACTTTGCATTTCAAAATAGCCCGACTGGTTTCCTTTGGAACAGTCTTGCACAAGATAATTTTGCTTCTCTAAGAGACACAGAACCTTTCCCTTTGTGCTGTCCCTTTTCTGCCTCACATATGTGAAAGAACCATTTAAGATCTCCTGTAATTCTGGCTGTGGAAATACTGGCACACTCCAAGAGGAAGGCAGAGAAGCCTCTTCCTCATTGCCACATCCCAATCTGATTCTTTCCCCGGTCTTGAGGGGATCACTATTTGGCCATCAGTTAGCCTTCATCCACCCCCTTACTCCATCCAACCTACCTGCACTCTGCTCAGGGCAGGTACACAGACAAAATCATCCTTACTGAGCCCTGAAGGCGTGTGCACCCCTGTACTCCTGTGTCAGAGAAGCTCCATGTTCCAACAACCCCAAAATGAAAACATTCACATTTCTCTCAACAGCAGTGGAAGACCCCAGGCCACATCCTCCCCACGGCACTGGCATGGCTCTCTGCCTGCTGTGGGCATCCCTCCACCTGTGGGCAGGTACGGGGCAGACGTGCCCAGGGGCTCAGGGTGGCTGGGAGAGATCTGCTCTGCCCGGACAGCCCAGAAATCTGCAGCCTGCAGGCTGTGAGAGTGGAAATGTGCTTATGCAGACAACACGCCTTCAACACCATCACTTGCAAATTCAGATCGTCCTCAAAAACAACCATCTCAAGGAGTCTCCACAAAATCACGGGAGCCCCTTGGACAGCAGGGAGGAAAAGCGGCTTCTGCTTGGCAAGAGGAAATTCCCTGAACCTGAAAATGTTTTTCAGAATCATTTAAACACACTTAGAAATGTCTGTGCATGCACTTAATGGAGCCTAAAAAGTTCCAAAAATGTTTTTAAATTCCAACATTTTGCTTAGTCACTCTCAGATTCAAAGAGATGAGGGAAACAAACCCACAAAACATGCATCATTGAAGAAGATTAGAATCATGATGAGACATTTCTAACCAAGTTTTCTGGAGAGCAGCAAAAGCAATGTTCTAAGGCAGAACCTCTTACAGTCACTATCACCTCATCCCAATAACCATTCCCCCAGTGACTTTCTCCATTCCTGCACAGTAAGAAGGGAGAAGTACAACAAGAATACACAGCAATTACTACAAGGAATGCTCCAGAGCACACTGGCTGTCTTTGCTCCCTGGTTTTATTTCAGCACAAGACTTCTGGGTTTCATCTTTCTGCCTGGACTGAGTAACATCCATTAAGATTTTCTCAAAGAGAAGAAAGATTTTGACCTCACTGTCATACAAGCCTCGTGTCCTGTGACTAAAGCAAAGCACACAAGGATAAAGGAACAACAGTTTTTGAAAAGAAAACAAAACCTTACCTTACCCTCCACCGCAAAGCCAAACTTGCAATCCATTGTGCCTAAGCATCCCAAAACCTCACTCCTCCATACCAAATCCCAGAGTCATTTTACAGACCTTCCATTTCCCTTCTGGTGTTTGATTTCGCAAAGAAAGGCTCACGCTTCTTCTGACTCTACAAGAAATGTAGCGAGGCTTTACCAAAGAGCTGCTAGAGATAATGACTCACATCACAGACAGCTGCTAAGAAGTGCCTGTGGGTGAGAAAAGGAGTTAGAAATTATACCTCAAACCCCACCTCCAGTGTCTCCACCTTCCTTTACCATGTTATGTTCTAATAAAGGATAACGAGATGGATGCTTTTTGTAGTCTTGCTCTCTTGGAACTCTCCCAGAGCATAAAGAATATTTTAATCTTCCAAAACAGATGGAAGTGTAAATATGGGATTTTTCCCTCCCTGAGGCCATTTTTTTTGCAAAGGTTAAATATATGCTCTAACAGAATATGCATACATCAGCCCCTGGAGCTGAGGGGCTGATGTATGCATAGATCTTCCTATGCCATTTCACACTCCCAAAATATCTTAACAAGTTCCAAAATCCATCGGGGGTGGGGAAGGAGAGAGAGAACTCCATGACACCTGGCTTTTGGAAAAGAAAAGCTCAGTACAGTAGTTCTGCCATAAATATTTAAGACCAAAAGGTTTTCCTTAGATGATTTTATTGACATGCCCCTTTTTTCTTTGACAGATACCAGATGCAGATAAACTCACAGATCACAGATAGCAGGCATGTGGAAAAGCTGAGGAGCTGAATACAGAGCTTCCTTTCTTCAAGTAACAACAAACATTTCACATTTCTGTATTTGTACAAAGAAACTTTTCCATTGAGCAATCAGCTGATGAGAATTGGTTTTTATTATGACATTATAACTGTCAGGAATTATTACCAAGTCCTCTTATTAAAGTAGCAAGGTCACATCCCCGAATAAGCAGCATTTCTCCATTTACAGCTCCTCAAACATATACCCAGTGCATCCTGAAGAACACAGCATACAGAAATGGGTGAAAAGCCGCTCATTTTGGTGAAAAACCTGCAAGCCCAATGGATTTGCTCCGAAGCCATCAGGTTTGCGGCGGGAGCTGCAGAAACTCTCTGATGCCCTCTGCTGCCAGGCACAGCCCTGGGCTCGCTCCAACGCCTGCACCAAGGCAACGGGCACAGCGATACCTGTGCCCACACTGCCAGCCCAGCATTCACTTCACACACCTGTGGGAGCACCAGCATTAGGGTTCCCAAATAACACCCTCGATTATCCAGCATATTTCTGCTGAGCAGCCTTTCATCTCGCCCTATGCCAGCACCCTCTCCTACAGGGAGCACACATTTCAGACAGGTCCTTGTCTTGCCTCGAGGTAAGCCCAGAGCGTTTTCCATGGGGAAGCACACAGCTCTGCCTCCTGCCATTCCTGTGGTGCACTGCCACTGCTGCTGGAAAACCACTGGCTCTGCCTGTGTGGGACCATTGCCCTCCTCCCCAGGCAGGCACACACACCTGGCTCTGCATCCAGCGCTCATCTCTGATCTGCCCACCTGCACCCCACAGCTTTTATGGGAGCACACTTAATTCCATGAGCCACGTGTGCTGGCTGAGCAGTGCAGATGCTGCTTTTGCCTTCCCAAGTCCAGCTAGGGCTGCATCAGAGGAAGTTCTCTCTCAGCTGGTTTCTATCCCTTCCCACACTGTTAGTAACATTTCATTTCCACTTCACTGGAAAAGCTTCCATTGCAAATCAGCTAGAAAACGAAAAAAGCAACAACACAGTGTGAACTCTCTCCTGCTTGAGCAACTGCCCTCGAGTCAAGCGGCCCTGGGAGCTCGGGCGCAGCTCTGTTCCACCTCTGGGGCCTCCCTGGCCAGGATGCACACAGCATTCTCCCTCTGGCACACATGCAAATGCTGAAGAAGCAGGTCATTTGAAGAGGCATTCAGGAGCCAGATCATTTATTTTAATGGTTTGATAAATTTATGAAGGAACTCCCTTCAGTGGATTTGTGTCTGCTCATTAGGGGAGCCATCAGTAGGGGAAAGGGAACAGGCTGTTGGCCAGCCCAGTTTCCAGGCAGTACACGTGCCCCAGGGGTGCAGCTATCACCAGTTTTTCCAGCAGTTAAAACCAAAGTGCACTAGAAACAGTGATAGCAGACTTCAAAGAATAGGTACAAGGCAAACATCTGCCATCTTTGTCACCTGCAAAGCCACAGCTACGTGTGTTCTCCTCCCATCACCAACCACAGTGACAGGACACACATGAATTAAAGAATTCAGCCACGTTTCAAGCTGCCTTGCTCACTGCACAACTTAAAATCCTACCAGCAGCCTGGAGCCTGCCTTTCCCAGCTCCATCATGGATCCTGGACACATGAAATCAAACCAGACAAAGGGCTTTCAGAAAAGAGCAGGTAAAAACCATAAACCCAGAGGTAACCCATAACAAACTCTTATGCCATTAGAAGCACAGCTCCCTGACAATGAAAAACATCTGCAATTTTAACAGAGAAGAGCTTTACATTTTCAGCTTCCAGACAGCCACAATTTTCACTTATTTCATGATTTAGAAGGCAAAATACAGTGGCTAAGGCACCCCATCAGCTGTACCCACATGGGATACACACAGTCTGAGTTCAGACAGTACTTGGATTCTTGCATGAAATTTATTAAGGCGCTTCAATTAAGAAGTTGGAAGGAAATTAAAAGGAAATAAATATCAAATATTCACGCATGCAGGCTGATACTAAATTCACAAAATCCCAACCTGCAGGATCTGTTCACCATCAGTACGTATCACAGACTTGTAATTTTACAGGGTAAAACACCAAGCAGGTTACAGACCCCACTTCCATCTACACCAAGCAGCTTCCTGTGCCCACCTCCACTGCACCTATGTGGATGAAACGCCCCACATTTAACCATCACCTCGGGGTGCTCGCAGTTACTAATCCACTCCACATCCTCGTTACTTTGTGTCATTGCAACCCCAACTCCATACATTTCTGAACTATTAGGAGAATCAGAGGAAGCTATGAGGTTGGGAAACCCTTTAAGATGGCTGAGTCCAGCACAAATCCATATCCCCAAGTGCTACATCTAAGTGGCTTTTAAATCCCTCCAGGGATGGGGTCTCTGCTGCTGCCCAGGGCAGCAGTGCCAGGGCCAGGCAGCCCTTTTGGGAAAGACATTTTCCCTAATACCCAACCTAAACCTGCCCTGGCACAACCTGAGGCCCTTTCCTCTTGTCCTGCCCCTCGTTCCCTGGAAGCAGAGCCCACCCTCACCTGGCAGCACCTTCCTGCCACAGTGTTCTGGAGAGCAAGGTGGCTTCCCCTAAGTGTCCTTACTTGTTATTAAAATGATGTCCTAAGTCAAAAAGAATTCCAAAAAAGCAAACTCAAGAGCATTGAGATTTCTATACTGCTACAATCTCCAGAAGAAAAGTACAAGTTTCTCCAGTGCTCTACACTGGTGAGAGACTTTCCTCAGATTTAATCACGAAGGAAATGGCTTTCAGACTGCAAGCCCACAGGCAGTGTTTTATAATGGTAAAGTTGATTAAAAACAGCCAGGACAACCCATTGAGATGCAAGGCACAGGGTAAGCCTTGTAGTTAATCTTTCACAGCCAGGCAGGAACACAGAGACTGCTCTGCCCCAGCCTGAAACCCTGCACAGCTGCACCGAGCAGAGGCACAGGAGCTCTGCAGCACCAAGGTGTTTCCAAATGACTCTACACCAGCTCATTTGAAACATTAAAGCAATTTTAAAAACACATGTAGGGAATATGTTTGTAACTCTCTGCTTTCGTGGAAATCCTACTGACCTGAGACCAATTTCCTTAAAATATGTTAAGGGCCACATCAATAGGATTCAGTACAAATTGCATTTGGAATTAGTTTCATGTATTTTGAGAGATAAAACTTATGTTGCTTATGGTCAGCATCAAAAACTGCTCTTCAAAACAACACATTTGGAGAAAGAAAATAAAAAAGCTTTGGCATACCATGTTCTGCACACAGCTTCCAAAGGAAAGCTTGTTGCAAATTTCACCCAAAATACCAAAGTTGATTAAACTTTTAATTGCTGCTTTCATGTAGTTTTAAGCTAGATACACAAGTTAATGAACAATTTGTAAGCATCATTAGAGAAATACAGGAAAACCCACAGGGAAGCTCATTTATACATTAAGAAATTAGTCATTTCAATAAAACCTAAAATTGGATCCCACTAATTTCAAACTGATAAAACCCTTCTAAGTAGATTGGAACATTGGCAGCAGAGCATTTTGTCATGCTTGGGCTTAAGAGAGCAGGAATGTCAAGCCTGAATTAACCTTCAGAAAAAGAAAATTACTGGCTTAGGGATCATTTTAGCTTCAGAACCAGCTTCTCCCACAGCTATTACCTGGCTGGGTTCTGCCAGGCCGGCCTTTGAGCCGCCCCCCGCGGCCGCAGAGCGGAGGGAAGGAGAGGCAGGAGCAGCCAGAGGGGCAGGAGCAGCCAGAGGCGCAGGAACAGCCCCGCAGGAACAGCCTCGCAGGAAAAGCCAGAGGCACAGGAACAGCCCCGCAGGAACAGCCCCGCAGGAACAGCCCCGCAGGAACAGCCCCGCAGGAACAGCCCCGCCCAGCTGCTCGTGTGGCAGGGATCGCTGCACAACACCCACCTGGCTCCGAAGATGTCCTTCTTCGCCAGATCGATGCCAGAAACCACCTTCACCCTGAGGACGCGGGACTCCTCCTGCGACAAAAAAGGAAGCGGGTTTAGTGTTTATTCTCCAGGTCATTTTGAAGACCCACAGTTGGCAAAAGGTTAGCAGATAGCAGGAGTCTCTCCTGGAGGGGATTTGGAAAAGAACTGCCTCTTGGAAGGCTTATCTGAGTCCAGCCAGGAGGAGTATTCGACTCCAGTCAGAGCTGTTAAGAGTTCAATAAAGGCAGAGTAAGAACAGATAACAGTAATAACATCGTAGCAATAATAGCAATAAAAATACAAGAGTATTTGCTGAACAGGGCCATTTCACATCCTAAGTGATCCATATGTCACAAATTCATTCTGCATCGACACTAAAGCTTTTCAAACACAAAGGAAATTATTCATAACGTTTTAGTTATGAGAGATGTCTGTGGTGTAAAAATCAAGGATGCACAGTTAAAAATAAATCCTTAAAATGAATTTTTTAAGCCTGTCTCACCACCTTGATGTATGTGGAGAGCTCAAATTCAGTGCTCACTGACAGATGGCAAGTCCTGCAGATGCACATCACTGGAGCATCAGCCTGATGCTCACTTCATTACATGAACAGCCTGAGGAACATCAGTAAAAATGGCCATTTTTTACTTTATATTTTTTTCCACCCTGTTTGAGCAACACAAAGGGGCCACCAAAATGAAACTTGGAAAGTCTTCTCCAGAAACAGGTTCTGCAGTCCCCCGTATCAGTGATACCTTCTCTGCTCTGATAAGCCTCCCAGAGCTGCAAGATACTGGATTCAGTTACAGTAACTTGAGACTCTGTTCCTTGAACCGTGCTCCGAAAACAATGACACTTTCCCACAGGTTTCTCCTGGCCTGTTTACTTTAGGCAGCTGAAAGGCAGACACAGCTTTGTCAGCTGTCTTGGCACAGATTTTCCGACTGTGAGGAAGGTCAGGAGCGGCCCCAAAGCAAAGCCCTGCCTGGGCAGCCCAGCTCACCCCTCTGGAAGGAGGCATGGATGGGATCAGAAAACAACAGTCCCATTGAACCTGTCTGCGGGGCAAGCTCCACCCTGCCACATCCTGCCCGAGGAGCTGGGCTGCACTAAAACAACACCTGAGACACAAATCCTTCCTGTAAACCTGGCATTTGGTATTCTCCCCAGCACCACTTAACGCTGCAAGGTAGTTTCTAATTAGGGAACAGCATTATTTTCTCCCAAAAAGGGTCTAAAGCTTACCTGAGAGGTGAACAAAACAGCACGTGAAAAAGAACAATTCAATGGACTCACATTAGTGGATACTGGAGGTTTTTTCCTACATGCAATGTGCCTGGTTTTCTAGAGCAGTTTTAATATACAAAAAGCAATGAACTTGCAAATTGTGATCAAGAGAATTCCTTCAATGAGAAAAGACAGCATAGAAAAACCCAGGCAGAAACCCAGACTGTCCAGACCTCACTGAAGCAGAACTAGAGGAGAAAATGCATTTTCTATATTAACAGTGCTACTCAGATTCCCTCCAGCAAAGTCCAACGTCACCTTTGCTAGAGTGGCATCTTCTTCCTGTACTGAGGGCACCTCTGCACATAAACTGATTCAAAAGAAAGAAAAACACCAACAAACAATTCCCCCCACCATCTTTAAAAGAGAAAAAAAGGCAAGAGGAGGTCCCACTAGTGGAGGATCCCTAACTAAGTTTTGCAAGATACAAAACATGATGTTCCAGATGATCTAAAGAGATTCTCAAAAACACACCTGAAGGGTCAAATCCACTTTAAGTATCTCAGAAGGTATGACCCTGTTCCCTCCTGTGAGGAGGCTCTCAGCCTCCCCTAAATATTCCAATTTAACAAGCAGAACAAGCGCTTTTGCAACTGTTCCAATTTTCATATATGCATGAAATATGTATACATACATATGTAATGTTTAAAAAATGTTAAATGTTAATTTTAAATAAATCACCACATCAATTAGTGATGAGGTCTACCATATGTATTAACTTTTGCTGACTCCTTGTGTGGCAATTTCTTCCTTTACCTCTAAGTGTGCTGTGTCTAGGTAAAAAAAGGAGTTAAATTATTACAGCAACAGCAAGGTGATCTCAGCTCATTGTCCACCAAAAAATCAGATAAAGGATTGCTTGGCTGGGCACAGCCTGAGACTCAGAGTACCAATTACCTGATGCAGGTTTCCATCCAGCCCTCTCTGAAAAGGCTGTACAAGAAAATTAGAATTTTGTTGGGTTTTGTTGTAAACCCATGGCACAATGACAGAGATCGCTAACCACAGAAAAATTCTGCACAAGAAGACCCAGGATGCAAACCCCAAAGAACGAAGTGATCCCCAGCACTGGCAGAGAACGGGATAAGGAGACAGATTGGGAGGAATAAGAAGTGAGGATCCCATGGCAGCCAGTGAGGCTGAAGGATAACAAACACACAGCTGGAGCCCTCATTTGCAAGTAAACAAACAAGAGCGAGCACAGCAGGGTAAGGAGGCTGATCAGAGACACAGAACAGCTCAGCGGGACTCGAGCCAAGGACCCAGGTACAGGCGGCAGGAGCGAGGCTCCCTGGGGAGGAGTCACGCAGAGGGAACGAGAGCCTCCTCCAGCCTGCCCAAGCATCAGATGCGAATTGCGGGTGGATGAGGGACAGGTCCCTGACTGGAGCAAGAAGGTTCTGCTGTTGGACTCTAAAAGATCACTTGCTTCATGAGCCCGGCCACATGTTAAACGAACGAGGAATGAGACGGCAGAAGCAGCGGTGTAACCGTGAGCTCTCAGCTGAGCAGCTCGGGGTCCCAGTGAAGGGACACTGCTGAGCACACACACACAAACTGCCCAGCCCTGAGCCACACAAGAGCTGCTGAGCACGAAAGCATCCTGACTGAAAGACTTCCATCAGTGACCAATCACCTAACATACTCTTAAAGAGCAATTTCCCAACAAAAACTCCCATTTTCTGGCACGAGTACCCGAGATCCCTTCGAGGCCACTGCACACTACTAGTCTTGGGATATTCCTTCCCACCTCCTGTACCCAAGAGGCCACCCCTCATCTGCTTATCATCCCACCCCATCCTTCCACAAGCAGCCCAACTTTCCTCCTTGCAGCATCACAGAGATCAGGATGCAGGAAATGGCAAGCTGGGAACAGTTAAAGGAAACAAGGCTTCAGAAGTCACTTGCCATTTGAATTGTCATTTGCCAAGGAAGAATCTTTGGTTCTGCTCAGCCTTGAAATTACATAGCAGAAAGAAACACCTGTCTGGTGATGAGAATAAACTGTATTCACCTTCTGTGCAGGAAGTGAACACCTGACTGCAGTTTTTGTATTCCACTGAATTCCCCGTTTTGTAAAGCACATATCCTAAGCTGCTGTTTGAAGCACAGTTTGAAAGAGTTCAGCTCACCCCACAGAGACAGTTTTCTATCCTATTTCAACCTTGCCTGGAGCACACGGAGCCTGGAAGCTGCCACTCCCTATCCTGGGTGGCTCCAGCCTCCAGAGGCCGGGCTGTGCCCTGCGCAGCCCCGGAGCCGACGCTGCAGCTCCGCTCCCGCCCGCTCGGGTGCCGAGCACAGGCAGGAATCCGGAGCAGGAATCCCCAGCAGCGCTGTCCGGAGCGCCGTGCCTCAATGCCGGGCTGTGTGTGCCGGGCTGTGAGTGCAGGTGGGGATGGCTGTGGGGCTGTGAGCACTCCCCCAAACACAGCCTCCCAGCTGCCCTGCAGGGCTGCTTACCTGTTTGTGCTGAGCTCCGCTGCACCTCACATCCACACCGACTTCTGCTTTGTCCAATCATTAACACGGAGCTTACATACTCCTGCCTTCCCAAAACATGTCAAAGGTTACAGAGTTCTCCTTGCTGAAGGATAACCTCTGTACAGGCTGTGTTCTCTCAGCTGCAGCTCACAGTGCCATTCCAGGGGACTCGGCTTGTTTAGCTGGAACCAAGCTGTGGAACTGGAAGCCTGTTATAGATCAAAATCCAGACTTCTTCAACACTGAACAAATCTCAATTCACCTCAGAAAAGATGAAGAAGAGATGTATTTCCAGATTTAGGAGACTTTTGTATGTATATTTATCTGTATGAATCATATTTTGTTAATTCTTTCACATTCACTTTCTCCAGTTGCTCTGGAAAGTCAAGTAATTTCTAAGACCCATTAAAGCACTCACATAAAGAAAACTTATTAAGTCCTGCCCTTGGATTAGTAAAATACCCTGGAGCTGGGGAGTTTAGAGAAAGAGTTGTGACAGAAGAAGAGCAAGAACAGGTCAAACCCAGTGTCCCGAGCTGCCTTCTCCCCCAACAGGCAGGGTGAAATGCTGCCTGTTCAAAGGGTGACCCATGAGACACAGCTCAGCCAGCAGCAGCTACACCCACAGAGAAGAGCTGTAAAACCACCCCGAAGGAGCTTTGGAATACGCAGCTGTACATTCTGAATGCACACTGCGAGAAAGCCACAGCAGTCCAGCCCGGTGTAAGAGATGTCAGCTTCCAGCGGGACAGACAATCCCATGACACACGCAGCGTACGCATTAAGAGAACAGCCCGAAATAACAATCGATGGGGGTATAAAATTAGAACGTTGACTCGTTTAAATGAACAGACAAGTGTGAAAGGCACAACGGCTGGATCAATGCAAACCAATATTTGAACAGCTGTCACGCAGACCAGGAAGATTAAACATTTAACGTGTTTTTCCAAAGGTATATCAAACGGTCTGCGAGTCCAAGAGCCCAAGAGGGGCAGGTTCGCTGTGCTGTTTTCCGGCACAGCGGGGTGCCAGCCCACTGGGGTGCCAGCTCGCTGGGATGCCAGCCCGCTGGGATGCCAGCCCGGCAGCCGGAGCACAGCCACAGCCGCGGCCGCGCCGGGAGAGCCTCACTTACCGCGGACCCCGCGCCCAGAGCTCCGCCGGGCCCCGCTGCTCGGCCGCCGCCTCCGCCCGCACACGCGGAAGTTCAGCCGACGGCGGCGATAAATGACCATAAATGACCGTCACCGAGGCAACGAGGGGAAAGGCCGGCGAGCTTGGGTTTCACCTGCCGAGAGCTCCACCTGAGCCACGGTGGGGGAGTGTTGGTTGGGTTCACTTGGGCTTTTAGTCCCGTTCTCTCTCTGTAGAGACATTTTTGATTCCAATGCACGATAGGCGCCAGCGAGGTAAATTTCCACTAACTGCGAGAGAAACCAGATCCCACTGGAATGTTACCTGCACGCAGAAACTCTGTGAATCCGGTTTCATCCACTGAGCACCTCATCTCTAGTTTTATTATATCTACAAGTTTGCAAAACATAACACACTAAAAAAAAGATAACAGATCTTGAACTCGGTGTTTTGGTGGCAAAACAAATCCAAATGGAAAAGACAACAAACCTTTAACTCAATGTTTGAACTGTGGCACTTCTGATTTCCTGAATGAAAACTGACACACAGAGCCCGGTGTGCTACACACGCAGCCACCCAAACACACACTGCTCTTAATTCTCCCCATTTGCGAGGGGAAAATCAACCAGGATCTGCAGTTCCGACGCAAAATCAAACATGTGTCATCTACTTAAGGGCCAGGGATGGCCATAGCAAGCCTAATAACCATGTCAGGCTTCTCCTAAATCTCCCAGCAACTGAAACCAAGGTCAGTGGCAGAAGAGCTGAGCTGATCCTTACTTTGATTTGGTGGATTAAACCAATCCACGTATGGCTGAGAGAAAAAAATGTGCTTTAGGAAGCTATTCCACATCACCCTCCTGCAGAGTATTCCCAAATTGGCTGGCCCTGTTCTGACTGGCACTTCCCTAACATCAAACAACACTGGGCAGCCCGACAAGGAGAATCCAAGCGGGGTGCCCTGTCTGGTGGGCTGTCACCATCGTCCCCAGGGAAGGCTGCTGAGAGCACCCCAGGGAAACAGCTCAAGCTCTGAGGACATCACAGTGACTTTCTGAAGGCCATAGCGACAGGACGCAGTAAATCTCACTAGAATCCCTGCAATATCTTACTAATCTTGAAACTGTCAGCGGCAATTTTGCCAACAGTGTTTGATAAAATCTCAGTTGTGCAATGCAAACAAAACCAGGCACCAGGGCTATGACCCAAATCTCCACTCTCCTCTGCAAGTTCAGCACAGCAAACCAACTTAAAAGGTCACTTAGTTACCGTTCCTCTGGCTCAAGCAGGGATATTAAAATCTCCTTTCAGATTCACCACAAGCAGCTGAGGAACTCAGCTCAGAACTTTGTCCTTGCAGCTGCTCATCACACTCCTCCTCACCAAATCCAAGAGTAAATCAAACTGTGCCTTTTCTTACCCACAGAGTTCTCAACCCTTGCTGCAGGATGCAATGCATTTGTAAAAACCCCATTATTTTCTCCACAGATCACAAAATTAGAGCAAGTAAACCCAAAAGCTTTTGGAGAAAAGGCAGCTCTGCAGTTTGGATCGTGAAGACCCTGCTGGCTACAATGCACTGGCCAGTTCCTGGAGCATACCTGNAAAAAGAAAGCTATACAGTTTGGATCATGTACAACACATTGGCCAGTTCCTGGAGCATACCTGGTCCTCCAGAGCACTCCTGGCTGAGCAAGGATTCTCACACAGCAGGAACCACAAGATGAAGCAAACACCAGTAAGCATTAAAAGAACTGCAGAGTTTGGAGAACTATGGCATTCATAAGGTCTTACAATAGAAAAATAGTAAATGTTTTACAATAGTGATTTAGGTCCTACTTCAGACCTCTAAAGAAGAGGGACTATATTCATGTTTTCATTGGCTGGAATGACACACTCAGCAGAAAAAAATACCAGGCAGAATTTCATCAAGGCACAAGTTTGTCTTAGATGGACACTACAATGATTCCACTCTTCCATGGGGACAAACCAGCAGAAAAGAGCAGACAAATCAGGGATGAGCAAGTCAGAACAGTGACACCAGGATCAAAGGTACCCACACACCAGTGACAGAGCATGGACCAAGAGTCAGCCCAGTGCTGAAAGCACACCAGTAACAAACAGGCTCACACCACACGGCTGCCCTCCTGGAAGTCTGCTTACAGATTTTTTATTTTTAATACATATTCTAAAAAATTAAGTGTTCCATGTGAATTGTGATCTATTTTTATAGAAACCCACTGAACTCCATGCAGCTAGATACACTTAAGCAATTTTAGCAAGCGAGGTGAACCAGGCCACCTGTGAGCTTTGGAAATACCTAAGAGGATGCAAAATAATTTCCACTTAACAGACCTGCTGTACTGCACGAGACTTTGTTCTCTTTATTTAACTTTCAGACCTTTATGTCATTAAAAGAAATCATGTAAGCAAAACACTGTTTTCTGCACAACCTCATTGACTGAGCTCTCCAGGGTCTCGTGCAGCAATCACAGAATCATTACAGTTGGATGAGACCTCCAGGATCACCAAATCCAACCTCACATCACAGTGCCCACCAACACTCTAAGGGCAGGAAGGTGTATTTGCTGAATCACCTGCACATGCCATGCATTTACAGTCCAGGAAATTCTCTACCCAAAGGAAACCTTGATCTGCTTTTCTCTGGACAAGACAAGAGAAGTGATTAATCTTTGATGGGAGCAGAGAAAAAGAAAAGCATTTGGTACATGTTGCTATTAAAAATCTGAACAAAACTTTGCTGCAAATGCACCAGTTACTCCCAGTCAATCTGTGATCCAATGCTGACTCTCCTATAGGGACTTAGCTTTATAAATGAAAAAACCAACAAAACCATCCCCAAACCCACATCCAATCTTGATATTGCATGACAGACCAGCACCAAGACCATCTGCATCCAAACTGAACATTTACTGTAAATTTCAACAGAAAATTCCTAAAGGAAAGTCCGACAGAACTTCTTTTCCTTCTCTCTGGGGATACAGAAACCAAACTGATTAATTCAATCATCAAGGTTTTATTTAATCAAGTTCCCCACTTACTTTCTGACACGCACAAACTACCATAAAACAAAGGAATGATGATTCTCTGAGCAGGATTTTACCAATGTCACGACACTGGCAAAAGAACAAGGCGGGTTGGTTTAATTTCAAATCCTCATTATCCTCAGGTCAGGGCCCACATGGATCCATTACTTTCCAGCAGTACTTCAAAACTTACTAAGCAAGAGAGAACTCCTGGAAAGTCACGTCCCCAGTGGACGGCTGACAACCCTGTCCAGTAACAAGGGTCTGCATTCCCAATTAGCAGCCTGCAGTAAGGACTCACAGAAGGACCTGCCAAAAGGCTGGCTTTCAAAGCAGCTGCTCTAGCACAACACAAAGGCTTTTTACCTTTCATTAAGTCCACCTCTGACACATTTATATTTTAATTATTTTATAAAAAAAACCATTAAACATCTTGAACTGGTGTTTTTTGATCTCATGAAATGCACTAGGCCCTTAACATTCAAACTTTTTAAAAGTGAAAACTTATGCCTTACACTTAATACAATCATCTTCCTTTTTCCTATGTGAAATCTGACACAAATTCAGTGTAATGCTGTACTTTAGACTATCATGTCCCACAAAAATCAACGGATTTATCCCAAAGCCTCCATGAGTACACAGCAGACGTACCCACTGCCCACCCAAATTCAGCAGACTGTTACTGTGGTTAATGATGCTCCCAGCACAGGGCTTGGAGCAGCCTGCTCTAGTGGAGGGTGTCACAGAGCAAGCAAAGATCCCATATCAAACAGGGGGTGTTGAGCTGCATTCACTCCAGTAGCCCAGCTGGTTGCCAACGCATCGCACAAACATGTTTATGTAACCACAATCTATATTCTTGTTAGATATTTAATGATTCCAGACCATAAACCATCGGTGGCTGCACTGTTTAATGACAAAACACACATTCAATAAAACCGTAATCCAACGATAAACTGTGATTGGAGGCTCATTTCTAACCCAGATAACTGCAGGGATCGATTCCACGGCACACACCCAGAGCCCAGAGCTGCGCCGCCGGCTCTTTCACCTGCGGGAAGCTGGGACAGGGAGCTGCTCTAACAGCTCTGCTGGGAAAGCTCGGCAGCAGGAAAACTGACAAGGAAATGCCAGTGCAGCTCTTAGAGCCTGAAATACCTCTGCACTTCTCCAGTCCCAGAAAGACACGAGGCTCAGGTACCCTGGGAGGGACACTCAGCCTTTGCCAGAGGGAAGAGCTGCTTACAGCGCAATTACTCTGGGCTACCTGAACCCACAAGTCACCTCTCCCAACAGCCCGTGGGGTGTCTGATGTGAGGCAGTGCTCTGGGTACTGCTCTGCAGAGCTGCGAAAAACGAATTTACTTTGTGCCTCGATGGGCAAAGGTGCTGGGGGCAGAAGCAGAGAAGCTGAGGGAGGTGGGTTTGCTCACACTGGAGAAGGCAGTAACTCCTAATTCCTATGGATCACAGCCTGACATCCACAGGGAATTCAGCCTGTACTTTTCACTTTTTAGCTGTTGTAATAGCTTACCTGCAGTAGCATTAGCTCAGAGCAGAAGCTGCAAGTGTCAGTTTTCAGACACTTCGTTTTCTGACACAGTTTGTTTTATTGCATGAATCATCCTATTATCCAACCAGAAAATAAATTAGATCTTCCAGCTCTTGGCTGCAGTTAATAATTAATGTTACTGTATGAGCTTCCAACCTCCCCTGGTGAAAAAATTCTTCCAAACACATTAACATTTCAGTGAGTGGTGGTGTCAGTCACTCCAGCAGTTCACTCCTTTAGCTTCTCTTCTTCATCCTGATCATGTTTCTTTTTTTAAAACACTAACAAGTCATAGCCTGTAGCAGTACTTCTTGTCCATTAAGGCCTTGCTCCCCAAGAATTTCTCATCTGGAGGAAGAATCACTACATGAGAGCCTCTGCCCAGATTAGAGGAGAAAAACCAGCCATTCAAACCAGTGAAAAGGCCAAGTCAATAGGAAAGGGATCTGCTCTCACCACAAACATCTCATGTCAGCCTTTTGAATCCTGGTTGTAGTCCTGCTGTTTCCAACCTACTTGCACACCACATTCTACCTCCTTCTCCCCCTTCCTTTCCTGCTCCCTTTACGAACACAGCACAGCAGCCCTTGACAAAGATTTGACTCTTTTTGTTCATTAGGAGTATTTATTTGTCATGTGAATGGATAGCCTAGGGCCAGCAGGCTCTTCCACCCTCCCTATGGTGTCCCACAAAGAATGAGAAAACTCTTCAGTTACTAATCCAGGCTTAAGGCTGACTAGAATTGAGCAATTGAGCAGGATTCAACACAGCCCCTCCTGGCTGGAAGAACAAATTCCATAGTGGAAGTCTTCTTTACTTCTCCAGTGCTTCCACTGACATACAGGGATACGTTATGAAGCCAAAGATGAGAACAGAATTTAAGGCGGTATGAAAATAACTGGAGTGAAAAAAAACAACAAATATTAACAAGAATATGTCCAATGCATGAAACTGAGTAAATTCAGCTGCAGAAGTTTTCGCCAATGCACAGATGCATTGAAGGTGCTTTTGAAGAGGACGAAAAGTAGGTAGTATCTTAATTTAAAGTAATTGTTTTTTCTTTTAATGGAATATGCTTGCCTTTTACACACCGTAAAAGAACAGACTCTAAAGAAAAACAAATACAGTGATAGTGATACTGAGAGCTTTTTTGGTTTGTACCAGTAACTCCTGCATATACATTGATGGTGGAAGGCTTCAGAGAGTTTTAGAGGGGGTTGGACTGTTGCTTGCATTGGTTGTTGGATTTAGGGTGGCTGTTTTGGTTTTTAGTTGTATTAATTGCTTATGGGGAATTCCTTCAAAATGTGTGACATTCTATCAATAAATGGATTGTTGCTGGACCAAGCTCAGAGGTTAGCTCAGTCACTTGTTCCCAAAATGGTACTTGACACTGACTAGACTAAGAAACACTCATTAAAATATTCACCACTCATTATCTAAAACAAAGGCTGCACTTTGTGTCCTGCCAACTGGGGCTCAATGCCCCAAACAAAAGGCACATTCAGAATCCATGTTTTGCAAAAGCAACGCAATAGGGTCAGGCATTCAGCATCCCAGAGCAGGACCTTGTCCCAGGGAAGCACAGATGCATGTTCCTCAAAGAGGCAGAAAAGGAAGGGAGCAGAGGGCACAGCAATGCTGAATTCCTCAGGCAAGTTACAGGCACTGCATCGGCTTCCACAGCAACCAGTTGCACAAAGAAATGATTGCTTCTACCTGCTTATTCCTGACCCTTATCACATTGCTACCTGCAGAGATGATGGGGCACACACAGGGCTGCTTGCTCCTGACACCACCAGACTTGTAGAGAGCTCAGCCAACAACCCAGGAATAAAGAACAGGATTTTTCTTCCAACAACACAAATGCATATTACAGTGACTGAAGCATAGCAGTGAAAAGCTCTTGGGATCACACAAACTAACACAAGTCTGAAGAACAAACTCCAGGCAGGTTTAATGAAGTCACATCCCCTTCCAGAAATAACAAGATGATCTACACCAAGTCCAATTTTGCTGCTAAATAGTGACCATGCAGTACAAAGCAAAGGGAGAAAACCAGCTTGGAGCTGCAGAGCCCAAACTGCAATGGCACAGAATTGCCTCCTCTAACAGGCTTCCACTGCAGATGGGCTGGGGCTCCACAACAACATACAGCCAGACACATTCCATATGATGGTGTTTGACCTGGATGCAAGCCCACTCCACTGCAGCTGCTTCTACTGAACACAGCAACATCTGCTCCAGAGATCAGGTAACAGCTCCAGAAAACACAAATGCTAGTAAGGAACTTGTGACACTGAGAGAAGTGCTCAAGTGGTCAGCAAAACCACCCAAGTTGCCAGGTACAGCAATGCCCTGAGGGCAACTACATGAAACCAAACCACCTCACCGGGGTCAGCAGTTTGGTGTGTGAAGATTTAGTCTGTGTTAAAGCACAAGACTCAAAACATGAATGACGGTGGCTGTGCTGAGATTTATTCAGCAAGCAGGAAGTTTGGTGCAAACAAGTTAAAAACCCCTAAACCTCCTGGAATTGCTGTGGCATCCGAGTAACTTCACACTATGGCTATAGCATGCAGGAAGCTTCCCATTCTCTGCTGAACGTCACCCAGACAACAAAGAGCAGAATTCTCTCAGGTCAGAGAGCGTGTGGAGAGGAGAACCAGCCCCGCACACACTCACAGCACCTCTGAGGCAAAGCCGAGTGTGCCCAGCTCCCCTCTCATCCCAAACTGTGCAAGGAACGTGAGCGAGCACCGAGTCTGCTCTGGCAGAGCCTTGGCAGTGCCTCCTAAGCCAGGGAATCAGCCTGGCACACAGGACTGGCTAATATCTGCTGAATCCCAGCTTGCTTTCTGTCAGAAACACAAATTATAAAGTTGGCTTTTCGCAAATATCAAGATGAGTGTTGTACATATAAGGTTGTTATAAATACGTATTATGGTATTGGTTTGGGTTTTTTTTGTTTTATTCCTTTCTTTTCGCACCCATATGGGGTGGATATAGATGTGTGGTGTAGAAACGGTTTTAAAGACAGAGTTTTCTCTAGAGTAAAGTAAGTTGATCAAGTGTCTTTGTAGTGAGTGGACNTTAGAAAAGTTCAAATATCCATATTTAAGGGGGAGTTCTATGGGACAGGTGTGCTCTTGGCCCTTGGCCAGAGACACCCCAGCTGCGGATTTTGTTTTATTGTAGTTTATTAAACCTTTTAAATCCTAGCAAAAAGGTGAACTTCGTTTTTCACACTTTCCAACACAGGCCGGGGAGAACAGGAGCAGCTCCAGCCCTGGGCAAGTAAAAGGCAGCAACTTGTGTGGCACAAATCACAGCCTGCTTTGTCAGAAGGAAGCCTGAAAGTCACCGCCCTTGAGAAACAGCCTACCAAGGAACAATTCCATGGAACAGGTGTCCTGCAGAGGGATTTAGTCTCACTTCCCAAGAATTTTCATAATGAGGAAAAAAACCCCAGCACAAAACTCCAACACCCAAACAAACAAAGGAACTCAGAGAGGGATGCTAAAGGAAAAGTACCAGCTCTTCCCATGCAACTGATAACCACTAAGAGATGGGAATAAGTCTAAACCAGAAATAGGTCCCAGCACAACAAGTAAGCTGCCAAAGATGCAGGGCAGCAGTGAGAGATCAATATTATTTACTGTCCCTTCAATTCTTTGCAACAACTTTATCCTGATTTGCTTTGACCATCTCAGAGGCAGCTTTCAGCTCAGCCACTTCCCAACTTGCCCACAGTCCATCCCTGCTGTAGCCAGACCAAAGCTACCACTAAACTGGAGTAAGCTGGAATAATCAAAGATTCTCACAATTAGTCTTTCCCAAGTCATTGCTTGAATGCAAAAGGGTAATTTTTATTCAATAATGAGAGTGCTGGCCAGCCCAGCAGACACCTTCACTACATCCAAAGCCTACTATGTAATTCAGTACTATCTTCTGACAGGAATATTGAATATTACTGCACCCAGAGCAGCAAAGTGCTCTCCCAACATTCCCAGCTCTCAAACATGGATCTGGACACCTTCTTTCCTCATCCAGCCTTCCCTAAAATCTACAAGTGAGGTCAGAAAACTGTAAAAAACAGTAAATCATCATACTCCCTGTCCTATGCTGTCATGTACCTCCTGCCTCTAATGCACCGTCCAAGCACTGAAAGCATTCATGGACTATGAGGAAGGAGAGAGGGAACGGGAGTTTCTCCATGGAAAAGCTTTCCAGAGATGATCACACAGTGCAGATTGTCCTCTGTCTCAAATTACCCACAATCCTGTCTTTCCATCAGACTGGAAGACTCGAGATTTCTAAGAAAAATCTCCTTAGAGTCATTGAAACAGTCGGAATGTCCCAGTTGGAGCAGCATCACCCCAAGGATTGACACAACATTAATGGCCAGTTTGACAGTGGAGAAGGGCTTAAACCTCTCCTGAAAACTGCAGGCAGTACCACCCCTGTGTGAGAAGACAGAAAGAGCACAGACTGCAACCAGAGATCAGAGATGGAATCTGAATGCCAAGAACTGCCTCCACTGCTGGGCAGAAGCCTCCCCCAGCAGAGACCACCACGCTGGCCTTCAGCCTCTGCTCACTCGAGTTTAACAAGAAAACAGAAACCATCGGTGGCTGCACTGTTTTATGACAAAACACATTCAATGAAACCGTAATCCAACAATAAACTGCAATTGGAGGCTCCCAGGGACACGAGGGAGAAGACAATGGGCAGCAAAACAAAGATCACCAACCATATCCACAGGAAACAAGACCCAGGTGAATGGCAGAGCAGGAGGAATTTAGGAAGCCCTGCTAAGAGCTGAGAACAGCTTTTGTCACACAGAGGTCCTGGATGTTCTGACACAGCACACTCACAGGGAGCACAAACACACACAGCGTGGCTCCTCCTGAGCACTTGTCCTCCCCATACACGTCAGGACCAAAGGCCAGCTCTGACAGGCACGGAGCTCCTGCCAGCTCTGGCCTCCAGGACAGGGACAGTGCCCCAGCCCTCGGGGTCAGCCCATCCCCATGGCAGCCCCAACACCCCAGAGACACCCTGGGGAGTGACACCAGCCCCAGGACACGGGCAGAGCCTGTTTGACCCCCGGATGGCAGCTACCCCAGGTCACACATCCAGCAACAGCTGCGTGACAACCCCGGTGTCCACCAGCCCTGGCGTGCAATTCCAGGCTGGGGGATCAGCTACAGCACTGCCTCACCTTCCCAATAAACACCAGGAGTGCTA
Source organism: Thryothorus ludovicianus (assembly GCA_013397245.1). NCBI lineage: Eukaryota > Metazoa > Chordata > Aves > Passeriformes > Certhiidae > Thryothorus > Thryothorus ludovicianus. The sequence continues at coordinate 222,442 of VZTB01004647.1, forward strand.
AACCACCAAAACCAGCCAGTTTCCACAGCAACAGTCAGCAATGCCACACAGAGCTGCTGCAGCACATTCCAGTCTTATCAAAGGCTATCTGCTCAGCCTGCAGTGACACCTGATCCTGCGTGTTCCAGCCTGCAGTGACACCGGCCTGGGGACCCCAACTTCACCTCCCAAATGCCACAGTTCTAGTGTCCAACGAGCAAAAATGGTGACTGCTCAGTGATTTCTCTCACCAGGTACAGGCTGCAGCAGCCATTTTGGCACTCATCTCTGACCTCCCTCTCACACAGGATCTACTTCCTGTCCTAGTTTTGGGAATTTGAAACTAAAACTTCATTCCCTGTAGGGCAGACACTCGAGAGCTGCTGGGAGCCGTGCAGCATGCACTGACCCAGGGTATGGGTCTGAATTACAGCTGATCAGCTCTCACTGGAGTGAAATGAAGAAACACAAACGCAGGTACAAGTAGATCAGGACTGAACTGACCAGACCCAAAATAAAATAACAGCAGCACAAGAGATTAAAGGTAAATTCTCACAACGTCAGCAAGCTGAAGAAACCACTCAGGGTTTTGCTAAATCAATTCAAGACGTGTTAAGAGGCATTTCTTTAATAACAATGTCAATCAAAACAATGAGTAAAGCTGTGACTGAAATGTTTCAAAATATGCACTAGTTCCAAGCCAAATCTTGGACAACATTCTAAGAAAAAAAGTGACACAGGTAGGCATGTGATATGAGAATGTCACCTTAAGACTTGAAAACACATTAGCTACAAACTCTAGCATCTTAACTCCACAGACTTTGAGGCCAGTCACTAACAGCTGTGAAGGGCCCATGGTTCCAACAGCTTCCAAGGGGGCTCTGTCAGGATCTTGCATTAGGAGCATGGTGACAAAGGACCTGGCAGGTAATCCACACCCAGCCTGTAACCACTTAGCACAGCCTGGTTTATAATGTTTGACTTTCAAACTACAACAGAAACTAGTTAAGACAAAACCAAAACCTGACTGTGTGACTTGATTTGGCACAACCTCCAGTACAGCTGCAGGATGTCCCTGGAAAAAGCAACTCTGACCTTGCTCCCAGCCTGGCCAGGTCTGCTGGCCTTTGCTGCAGCCACCTCTCCCATTCTGGGGTTCCAGAGTGGCACAGCCACCACCCTTGGGATGCAGCTGGCCCCCAAACAAGGATAAGAGAAATCTCAGTCTCAACACAGGACAGGAAAGTGCAACATGTTCTTTATCGTTCTAATTAGAACACAGAATGAGAAGGTAACTTCAGGATAAGAGAGGCAACAGAAGCAACAGGATAATGCACTTTGTATGAAAAAGAAAATTTGGAAAAGAATTTCTACAGTGCTACCTTGAAAAAGAACAACCTGTGCAGGTTCACTGCCAGTTATCTCTCCTAAAGGCCCACATCCAGCTCTGGTTCCCAGACTTTCAGCCAGCCATGGGAAGCCTGTCCCTGCTCCTGCCCGGCTCTCAGGTCACTGCCCCTCTAGCGAGCACCCTGCAGCACTTTTGGAGTCCTGATGTCACAGCCACAACCAGAGTGCAGCTCATGAGGAAGGAAAGCACACCTCTGGTACTCTCAGGCTACCAATACCCTGGGAATAGCTGGTTTTTAATGAGAATGCTCTCACTTGGCTCCTACAAGCCTCTTAGCAAGCATGACTGGTAGGAGAGGATCAGCCCCAGAACCGTGGGCGAGAAGCAGCACCGGAGGCAGCTGAGACAAGGACGGCACAGCAGAAGCCAGCCCCTCCTGCTGGGGTGGGGCAGCCAGGAGGCGCTGCCCACAGACAAGGCACGAAGCAAGATTGATCCCGCTCGCAGCACGGACACGGTCAGCACCCAGGTGTGTGTCACAGCAGAGTTGGGACCTACGCTGCCGGGGGAAAGCACACAGCAAGGCTCCCTCCCCCAGGGAACGGGAGGAACTCCTCGGGCCATGGCAGCAGGAGGGGTGTTATTCACACACAGGCCAGACCAGGCACGCACAGCAATGTACCTGACCCTGAGAACTGCATGTTTTTCTATGGACACTGGAAATACGGAATAAAATAGTAAGTGACCAAACTTGACCAGGTGGAACCGAAACAAACCAAAGAGCCGCCAAGGATAAACAGAGAGGTCTTTCTGGCACCCACCACTTACCAGAAACAAGTGCTGGCTGTGCAAGGAATAAGCCCCTCACTGTGGCACACAGCACCTAAGCTGCCCAACTCGCCACTCCTTGGATCGGGCAGCTCTCCACCTCGAGTGTCCACCCATCCCCTGGGATAGCTGTAAACTTTACCACTAAGGCTACATTTTAACAAAGGGCAGGAGGAGAAAAGGCACATATGAATGAGGCAGGGAGGTGATCCTGCAACCCTGAATTCTACCCAGTGACACCATTCCCACAGCTATAAAATGGAGTTGCAAGTACCCCACTGCCATATGCTCTCCCTCAGTTCACTAAAGCAGGACCTGCCCGAGACAGAGCGTTTTCAAGTTCTTTCAGCTCAGCTGTTACAAACAATGGCCAAGCCAATATTTTATAATACATTGAACGTCACTGTACCAAAAGCAGAGGTTAAAGAAGCAAGTCTATTGCTCATCACTGCACAGCAAAGCCGCTGCTTTGTTAATGAGGCTGAATCAGCACCAGCACAAAGCCCAGACTCACAGTTTTGTCCACACACCACTTATCCCTCTTACCACTCCCTTACCATGAACAGCAGGAACGGTCAGCTCCAGAAATCTTTAAAGAAAGGTTAAAAACTCCACTTGTTTCTTAGGGAATTCATCCATTTAACATTCCTATATGACTACACATGAGCTGCTTTTAGACAAACTCCACCAGGGTCAGGATTCTAGCCAAAGTCCTGAATTCATGAGACCCACACAGCCAACTTCACAGCTCACAGCCACCAAAGAGCAGGCGCCCTACCCTCCCCTCACACACCCCCTCCACCACCACCCCAGCAGCTTGTGCCACACACCTCTGACTTCCATCAGCATTCCAGAACTTGCAGCAATTCAACAGCCCCACAAAGACAAGGGATATTGCCTGCAGATTCAGGTGGTCCCCGGGTATACAAGAGAAAGCAACATCTCTCTTTCAGCAGTGCAAATCCACTGGATTTGGGTGGCTCCAGAAGCCAGCAGCCTCAAGTCCCTCTCCTCAAGTAGAGGGCGGAGGTGCAAATGAACTGTCCTGGGATCAGTCACTGAGACCAGCACCAGCTGAAGGTGCTCAGCACCTATCAAACAAACACCAGCATCAAATGAAGGTGCTCAGCACCTATCAAACAAAAACCAGCACCAGCTGAAGGTGCTCAGCACCTATCAAACACCAGCACCAGCTGAAGGTGCTCAGCACCTATCAAACAAAAACCAGCACCAGCTGAAGGTGCTCAGCACCTATCAAACAAACACCACCACCAACTGAAGGTGCTCAGCACCTATCAAACACACACCAGCACCAGCTGAAGGTGCTCAGCACCTATCAAACACCAGCACCAACTGAAGGTGCTCAGCACACCACACACCAGCTGTGCCACAAGGGTCCAGTGCTAAGGAGGCAGTCACAACAGGCAGCCCTTTAGTACACCCAACCCAAAAATGCACATTTGGTTCATTTAAATAAATCAGGTTAAAGCACCTCTGATGGGGGGAACCAGTACAGCTTCATTCCAGGCCTGTGCCCATCACTCGTGGTCTCCTCTTGGCCTCTTTCCCATCCCCAGCACTTCTGCAGAGACTTCGTTTTTATCCATTTGGCTTTCCAGAGCAACGTGCTTCAAACCTTACATCCAGTACCACCAGGAAGAGGCCAAAAGCAGATTTTCCCCAACAGAACACCCATGAGGGAGTCATCTCAGGACACCTTCTCCTGCACACTACTCATCACTCCCATCTACAAAATCCCGCCATGAATTCAGTGTGATCGTCTACCTAACATAAAGATGTTTAAAGAGAGTCAGATTTTGAACTGCTTTCAATTAAAACCGACACAGATTACTGGAACATACTTCCACCCTCAAGCCAGGATTACTCAACACTAGGATCTGCCAAAGGAGAGCGGCCAGCTTGGTTGTGCTGCCCGTTCCAAATCGTTCTGCTCCTCTCCAGCAGATAAACCACACAGAAACAGGAAAGCCTGACTTGAACTGGCAGGACACAAATGCAGCCACACTGATCCATGCAGTGAGGCACAAAAATAAGGTGCTATGGCTTAATGGCAAAGCCCAACTCACTCATGGAGTGATTCATCAGAATAGACAGTGTTCTCACAACTGGAGATGTTTATTTTGATTACAGGCAAGGTTCCTAAATCCTAGAAATCAGGATTCTGACAAACACCTACAGCCTGCCAGCGCACAGGAATTATGGTCAAATGGAGGGAGGAAAAAAATGAACAATTACAAATATACACACCAAGTCTGTTGCCCAATCAAGACATCACCTGGCACACATAATGCATCTCAACACATTCCATAATCAATCTCAGAAATCAAGTCTCTGGATTTGTGTTGTTGGGGCTTTGAGTTGTTTTTATAGGTTGGTTTATTTTTAACTATTTTAACTACAATTAGCTTCCAGCCTTGTACAATTTAGCCACATCTCTTATTTTAAAATTAATTACTAGTTCTCTACAGAAAACAATCTCTTTACTAAGGATTTGTTTCCTTCCTTCTTTCTGGCAGGGGAGGGGAAAAGATGGTGGGAGCAGGGGAAGGGAACAGTCCAGCACTAGAAACTGGGCAGCTTAAGTACCCCACGCTGGAAAAAGTTGGCATGACAGTGTTAAATACTCCTGAAAGCCACAGTTCCAGTCCAGGTGAACCCTGTCAGGTGTTAGCACTGACCTGGCAGCAGCTCCAGTCCTGAGCTGAGCATGCCAGCAGTAAAACCACATTCCTTCCTCCCAGAGCTCGAGGTAGGAGTCACCCAACCAGCGCCACATTCCTACCCAGCTCACCCAAAATAACAGTGTACACAAGATTACACTGCACTTCTTCCCACAAGGGGACAGAGCTGCCCAGCAGCACTTCCACTGCTACAGTAAAACCCTCCTGTTGGACACAATGAAACACTTCAGAAGTAGCAGTGAAAGCAAAAGATGGAGAAATTTAGGGAAGTTAATGAGATTTCTCTGTTCACCAACACCAAAATTTAATTGTAAATAAATCAAGCTACTTCTGCACACTGTTAACACATGTACAACTTTGTGTTGACTGAAGCTGCTGGATAATCCAGCCCTCACTGCTATTCCAAGGCCTGGAAGTTCACAGCGTGCCCAGAAAGTCCCAGTTTATATTGCAGAGTTCAGTGAAGCAAAGGTCTTGGCCCCATCCAATCTTCTGGGACTGAGAGGTCGTCAGTTTGGCCCAAACCAGCAGAAATCAGTGAGCTGCCAACAGGCTGCAGTCACAGCACCACCTCCCATGTGGCCTCTGGATCCTACAGCACCTGTGCAGGCAGTCACATCCCACCAGGAGCTGTGTTTGGTTCAGAAATGATAAGCATTATATCTCAGAGCCTTTCACTGGCTGGAGACACAACTGCAGCTGAGAAGCTGCAGGGGCGAATTCTTCCCACAACATCCTAAGAGGTAACACTGACTCCCTTCTGCCAGATAAGCTCGTTCGGCACTCCCACCATGCCTGGCGGTATTTTCCAAACAAAACAAAAAATCCCGTCGGGATCTGCTAGCCGTAACTCCCCGCGCAGGCTGTGCCCCGGGGCTGAGCTGCCTGCTCATCAACAGGTGCGGGGCTCACGGCCCACGGGCGCTTCCCAGGAAAATGGCCTCTGAAGGAGCGCAGGAAAACCTCTCGTTCCCATTTCCCATTGCACAGTGCCCTCCAACGGCCAGCCCTTCACACGAAGCCGGGGAACGCTCAATTCCCCCTTCCCAAAGGCAGCCGCGGGCTGCCCTACCTGTGTACCACCCTCGGGTCAGGACACAGCCAGCGAGACAGAGCCCCTCTGAACGGGGCTACAGCGGCAGCTAACATTCCTTGTGTCCCTCATCTTAATACAAGCCTCCTTAAATGTCTTTACATTCACTTTATAATAAAACTAGAATTTACTTAGTGTCAGCACTAGTGACCAAAACATGCCAATAACTCATCAAAAGCTGGTTTAAAACGCAGGCTGTTATAAAAATCTATTGACCTCCTGAGAACCACAGCCTATTTTGATATTCTGCCACACAAGTAGATATGCAAGCCCTGTCATTTATGAAATGCTTCCTTACCTGGACTTTTTAATCATCATTTAAGGTCTACATGCTATCCCTGAAGGCAATGCACTTAAGAGTCTAGAAAAACAATTCAGGGTCAATAAAAAAGTCACTATTCTGAATTGCTCATTGCTAAGACACTGTCAGTGCTGTGACCAAGGGAGGCCCCTCTCACACTCAGATGGCAGAGTGAGGCTTTTATGTAACCAGAATATTCAGAGCAGAAACAACAGAGCTCTCATTTAAAGGGTCTGTGTTCAGTGGGGGTGACAAAGGGTGCATCTTCTCGAGGAACTCAAAGGTTTTTTCCCATAAATTCTCCAGGTTCAGGTACGCAGTGGGCTGGGCTGGAGCTCATGGGGCCAGGGGGGCATCCCTGGGCAGACTGACCCCCTACATTGCCCCTTTCCACCTCACAGCTGAGGAGCCACAGCCACCCACAAGCTGCTTCTCCAGCGCCCCCACAAGCTGTGCCCCGCTCCTTCATCCAGCGCTGCTCCAGGAGCCGAGCTGGGAACAGCTCGGGGTGGAGGGACACAGCTCTGGAAACCCTCCCCAGCACCAGTCCTGGCAGGGGCTCTGTGGGGACAGCCCGGGCTCATGAAACATCTCTGGTGAGCGCAGTGTGGAAGCCGGATGAGCAGCAAGGTACAGCCTCACACTGAGGCCACACAACAGGAAACGCGACCTGAAATCGAACTGCAGCCATCTACAACACTGACACCAACACCCCAGCACTGCCATCACTTCCAAAGTTTATGGTTTGCTTCAAATGCAAACTAGAGAAATCCAGTCCCGAACTCCCACATGTCACTGCTGCCACCAAGTCCAGGGAGGGAGGGAAAATCAAAGCCCTTTTCCCCCCAATAAATCCTGCTGATCATGAGCAGCAACATCTTGAGGCCTTTGCAGCCCCATCTCATGGATCCATTAACGTGATACTCAAGTACCGAGTACTGGGAAGGAGATACCCTCAAGGGAGATCATTCCAGAGCAACAAATCCATCAGGAACATGTAAACACGAGGCACAAAAGCCAACCTCCCATATGCCTCAGTCTGAAACAGTTTGCACAGACAGGCAGATCATCCATCACAGCACTTCACAGAACCACTGTGGCAAATCTTGGCTTCTTCCTTACCCTCACGTCAGACACAGTACGGGTGAGCCTGTGCTTTACAGGAATTCGTTCTGTCCACAGGAACCATTTCCATCATCAGAACTGGGCTTGTTTCCCTTTCCCTAAAGTGTCTCAGTAAAGCAAAGTGCCACACAGGCTCCCGAGGTCCTGAAATCCTTCAGGATTCATTCCTCAGGGACAAGGCTTTGCCCAGCACAGCACACGAGCTAAGATGAAAGGTTAGGCTGCAATGACTACATGCAGAATTATTTATCTTGAGGCATATGGGATTGTATCTCACACATTGAGATATTTTCAGGAACATAAGATCCTTTTGACAATTTCTAAGGCATGACAAAATGTCATCTCGGTAGGAAGCTTCTAATTCCAATTGACTCAATCACAAGTCAAAGAAGTTGAATAAAACTTGAAAAGAGAAGAATGCTGGAACTGCAGAGAGCAGTTTCACATATGAGCCCCTTTTTCCTTTAATATTTTAAAGTATAAAAAGATGCTCTTCAAGGATCTTTTTTCTGAAGTTCCGTTTTTTATTCAAGTAAACAAGATCTAAGGAACTGCAAGTTTTGCTTCCAACCAAGGACACTGAGAAAGCAAAATATTTGTGGATTTGTGTGGGCAACATTTGACTCTAAGAAATCCAAACCGAAACAAACAAGAGGTGCACTTCATCCACAAATATCCTCCGCTACAAAGGGCTGTAAGTTTTTATAAACGCTGATATTTAGAGATTGCACGAAAGCACATGACCTTTCAGGAGCCTGTATAAACATCATTTCACAGACTCACAAAGGGGCTGGGGTTGGAATGAGCCTCTGGAGGTCACCTGGCCCACCCTGGGCTTAAGCCAGAGCTGGTTGCCCAGGCCTGTGTCCCGACAGCCCCGAACAGCCCCAAGGATGGAGCTCCAACACCCTCTGGGCAGCCTGGCCCAGTGCTGAGGTCACCCCAACAGTGAAAAATTGGCAGGATACGAATCTGATTTACAACTAATTTTAACTAATTCATATAAAACACTTTACAGTTCAGGTTTACAAGGTGGCTAATCTACGAGCACAACACGATCTGCCATGACAAACTGCAGTGGTTGGCTCATCCCCCATGACTCAGTGATCCCCAAATCCCCAAACTGCCTGGTGTGCCAACACCTATCAGTCCTTGGGCAAAACGGAACAACGTCCACATGGAAGGCAGCCCTGTGCACCACGGCTACCCCCAGGGCCGAGGGCAGGCCCACACTCTGCAGCCACGCAGCCAGGCCCGCTCCACGCCTACCACACACATCGGCTGTGGAGGGAAGCTGTGCCTCTGGGCTGTACGAGAGACTGCTGCTTCCCTCTCTCTGGAGAACTACTCAGCAAGTCCAGCTTGCATGTAAATCACTGCATTTTCCAATCAGCAAATGTGCCAGGAGTGGAGGCACTGCACAAGGCCAGCTCAAAGCCCTCCAAAACCCCTCTACAACAGATCTGCAAACTGCATTTCAAAGCCAGGCAGGAACAAAGAAATTGAATAGGCTGAATATGCCCACATACGAAACTCGGCCTCTCACAGCTGTCTCACAGCTAATAGAGCTCTGCTTTCCAAAAAACGATGAGCCAGGTCCAAGCCAATGCTAGTGGGAAGTCATTACCCACAAAAGCCTGCATGCAGAGAACTGTCAGCACACCTTCCTCAGCTCTCTTGAGCTTTACCTTTACTAGAGCTTTCTTACAGACACCTTCCTGAGAGATACCATCCTCCCCTCTGCCCATTGCTAGAGACCCAACAGGGGTCAGGCTCTCAGGGTTATGAAACTACAGCCCAGACTGTGAGTATCACCTGCACCCTTCTCCATGCTACCCCTCCCTCAGCCGCTTTTCCCTCTTTCTTCCATCCTATTTCTATTTGTGGACTCCCACTGTAGTTTTGGACAGTCACTACTCTTCCTGAGCAGCATCCAGCATCAGCAGATGCATAGCAAAGCAGGAAACAAAGCACAGTCTCCTGTCCCTCAGGCAGTGTGGCCATGGTCATCACTGCAGTTGTGACATTGGTCACTGCTGAGAGACCAGAGCCTTTCTTTTCCCAGCAGCTCCTTTTCCAACAGCTTGGTTCTACCTCGGGAGATGAGTGACAAACACACCTCTTTGCCCACTGCTCCACAGGTCAGGTCTCAGCACCAGCTGGGGCTGAGCATCATGGCAGGAACAGCCCCTGCTCTCCTGAGATCTCTCTACTTCCAAGCCAAGGTGAGAGCAGCCAGCAGATTTCTCCCTGTATCCGTTTCTCTTTAGCATTCTGTGCAAGTACCAGCATATGTCGAGGCAGGAGGCAGGGACAAAAGACACAGCAAGCGCACGCACAACAGAAAAGGCAGCAGCCAAGCTCCAGCGTGATGTTCTCAGCCACCTCCCTGGGACATGGCAGGGTAGCTCCAGGTTTCCCTTTTCCTCACACAGGAATATAAGAACAAAAGCACCTCCAATCAAATGTTTTGGGATGCTCATGTTGGGATAGCAAACCCCATTGCCTTCAGCTGTTCCCTAAGCCTGTGCAAACCCCTGAGCAGCCCAGGAGCAGGCAAGATGAGCACAGGCCCTCCCCTCCGGCAGCCCCGGAGCAGGCAGGATTGCCGCAGGCCCTCCGGCAGCCCCGGAGCAAGCAGGGCCCCGCAGATGGCTCGGCAGTGGGCCCAGCTACCTGCAGGGTCGGGCAAAGCACCGGAGCTGGCCCAAAGCTGCTTGGGGACTGGTGCCAGCCACCACTGTGCTCACACGAAGGCTTGTGGAAACAGCCCAGGGAGGAGAAGGTTCTCCTCTGCTCTTGTGCTCGCTATCTACATCACCCAATGCTCCTGCAACGCCTTCTCCTCGCCCCTACTTTCATACACATGCAGAGCATTTGCAATCACTCTGCTCTCAGCTTTAAAATTTAACAACAACAGAATGACACCCCTCCCCCCTTACCAAAACACCCACTCCTGCCCAGGAACCTCCTTCCCGATGAGAATTAAACGTTATAGTCATCTAGACTCGGTGCCGCTGAAATACACCAGGTAAGAAACATTGTCTATCAGCTCCACAAAGCCGAAGATGTTTTTCATGTTAATTTCTTCTACACCACAAACAGACTGACACATCACCCGTTGTGTTCAGCCCCGCAAAACCGGAAGCAATGCTGTTGTAATTACTATTCACTGCTGTAAAAATAAAAGCAGTATGTGCGCTCCTAACAGCCGATACCCTGAAACCACAGCCCAGTAATGCAGCCTTGCCCATTGCTGATGCTCTACGACACTGGCTCCTAAGAAAAGGAGCACTTGACCAAAGCAACGAAACAAAAAGGGCATTAAAAAAGGTTTTTTACATTCACCTAAAGCAAACTGGACTGTTCTCCTCATGCCTGTATGATTCGTCTGGTTCTGCAGAAAACATCGGCTGATAAAGCCGGCACACGGCGATTAGTTATCGCGGGTCCTACCTCGCTTATCAGCTCCATCTGCACTGGGGCCAGGCTGTGTCTGACACAGTCCCCGGCGCACCGGCCGGGCGGCTGCTCCGCTCCGGCCCCGCGGCCGCTCCCTGGGGACACCGGCAGCGCTGCGGAGAGGAGGCGAAAAGGGGCGGCCGCCCCCGCCCGCAGCACCGCCGGCCGGGGCTCTTTGTTCGCCGCCGGCCCGGCCGAGGCACCCGCGGGCTCTGGGCGGCCGCACCTGCCTGGGGTGCGGG
>VZTB01004647.1:234247-267914 GCA_013397245.1 Thryothorus ludovicianus
CGGGACCGGGCCGTGTCCCGGGCCGTGTCCCCGAACGGGATCGGGCCGTGTCCCGGGCCGTGTCCCCGTGCGGACAGCGGTCCCTGTCCCGGGCCGTGTCCCGGGCTGTGTCCTCGAATGGGACCGGGCCGTGTCCCGGGCTGTGTCCTCGAATGGGACCGGGCCGTGTCCCGGGCTGTGTCCCCGAACGGGACCGGGATGTGTCCCCGAACGGCACCGGGCCGTGTCCCGGGCTGTGTCCCCGAGCGGGACCGGGCCGTGTCCCGGGCCGTGTCCCGGGCTGTGTCCCGGTGCGGACAGCGGTCCCTGTCCCGAGCTGTGTCCCGGGCCGTGTCCCGGTGCGGTCCCGGGATGGGCAGGAGCGAAGCCCGCGCTGCCCGCGGCTCTGCGGAGCAGTCGGAGGTGGTCGCTCTCTGTGGCCATCGCAGGTTTTAGGGGAATAAACCCTGTGGGCACTTGGAGCGAGGGCGCTTCTGTGCCAGATCAAGTCCTGGTTTAGCCCTAAGTGAGCTTTTGCTTTGTTTTGTGTCCCTGGGCTGGCTCTGTCCCCAGCCGTGCCCTCCCTGCGCTGGTCTCGGTTCTGGTCCCGCTGTCCCCTGGCAGTCGGGCGCTGTTGGGGCAGTTCCATGGCAGCGGTGCCCGGACACGTTTGTGCTCTGTTTCGTTCGCCTTGGAGTGCTCAGTGTGTTACCAAAGGCACGTGGGGCTGCTGGCACGGGACAGGTCTGTCACCACAGCCCAACACCCGGCTGTTCCGGACACATGACACAGTGCCACTGTGTCAGCACCCACCTCGGTGTACTCAGGTAGTTTGTACCTGCTCCTGTTCCACGGAGCCGAGCGGAAAGGGAAAAGGAGATCCCATTTTCTGGAGATTCCACAGCAGTCTGTAGGCCAGAAAGCGTTTTTCCAGCCTCTCTGGGGCAGGAAGGATGTGACCTCTGCCCAGACAGCAGTGCCTCGGAGCTGAGCACGAGCTGTTAAAGTCCAGCCTGGGGAGACATCAGCCTTTGCACGGCCTCGGGTCCCTCCTGGCCATAAAGTACACGTGGAGTGGGCAGGGCCAGGCAGGGGCTTGCCCGGCACCGGGGACAAACTGCTGCGGTTTGCCTGGCCAAGGCCAGCCCTCGCATGGTCGAGTCCACGGGAGCACCTGGCACCAGGCTCACTCCACAGGCCTCTTGCCAAGATGGATTCTGTTTTATTCCTCTTTGTTCCAAGCTCAGCGGATCATTCCCAACTCTGGATGTAGCTCGGCCCCCCTGCTTTTCACTCACCTGCCTGGTTGCCTTAACAGAGGCATCTCCACCACCTCCTATCCCCTGCAAAACCAGGATTTCAGTCCATAAACACATCTCATTCTTTGCCTCCTGTATCTTCCTGTGCTGACACCAAGGGTCGGAAACCATCAGGAGCCTGGCATGTTTCTACTCAAGAACATGTTTATTTCTGAAGTGCAGAATGAAAAAGAAACAGTGTAATTCAACAGTTGTAAGTGGACTGTAATCCCAACACGGTAAAGATGGTGATACATGGAAATATCCGAATCTTTTCTGCAGCACATGTTCATGTCCCTCTGGAATCACATCCACAGCTTTTTCCTTGCACCTCACAGCACCTGTGCTGCTGGCAGCATCCAGCCAGCCAGCATTCCCACAACAGGTGCTCCCCAGGGAAAAATACACCTGTACAGGAGCAGAGTGAAAGGATCTCTGAGGCCAGAGCAGAAAATTAGCACCACTAACAACTCCGTTGGATTGCAAAGCTTTAGTATCAAATCCTGGCTGAAGATTACTTGTTTGTTTGCCTGTGCGTGTTACATGCATAATTCCTCTTTGGAATTGTGTTTACAGTAATGGATGGCCCTGGAGAGATGTCATTCATGTGATAATGCTGACATCAGAAATCTCCAGGTGCCACTCAGATGATTTATAACCGGCCTCTTTATAGAACCAAGCCCATGAATAATTTACAATTCTCTGAGGAAAATAGATTTAGTATGTCTATGGCTGGCAAGTCTCCAGGAGAGCAGCGCTCCATCCACCTGTGCAGGGCAGTGGGCAGTGGGGCAGGGGCTGGGTGGCACCCGGGCACGGGGGCACGAGGACAGTGGGAAGCACCGGGCCAGGTCTCCAGAGACTGCCTCGCCCTAGAAATTCCTGACACAAAAATCTTCCCTCAACACTGCTGCGAGCTTCCCAAGGAATCTTCAGAAGCTGCCACCTGGTGAAACACGGGCAGCTCAGCTATCCCCACTCCTGGCAGCCGTTCCACACTGCCAAAGCTCAGTTCCAGTGTTTGTGGCTGTTCTCTGTTCCCTGCTGGACTTAACTGTGCCAGCTGTTACCCAAATATTGGGAGATGCTACTCAGAAGGTCTCTGTAACATGCCAGTAGAGAGACTTTACACCGTAAATCCCTCGTACTTTTAATCATCTACTGACAGCAGACACAAAGAGAATCCAAATAAACCATGATCTTCCCGAATACAGATGGTTTGGGTTTTAGAGAATTGGCTTGAACAGATTAATAGAGCCCCCGACCTAAGCAGAAAATGCTCTTTAGGAAATGAGCTGGATGCTTCCAGCTCACCAAACAGCATTATGAGAGCCAGAGGCTGCCCAGAATGACTTGCTTTTTGCTCTTCAATTTATTATTTATTTATTCTCAACAGCTCTGGTGAAATACAAAATGGGAGTGCAGAGGTGAAAATCACCCAGACAAGGCTCCCTTTGGTTCGATGTGGCAGCAGCTGCACATGGAGTTTGGTAATCCTCGTGTCTTTTAAATGATTATTGTACTTCAGTGGCTGCCAAGGGGTATTTAAAATGTTCTATTCACACTGTGTTACTCATTGCAGTGAACTGAACAAATCATAGAAGTAGTAATAGCGAGGTACAGATTTTATCTGATTGGTTCTTCCATCGTGTTTTAAAACAGGATTTCATGATTTCTGCAGAGGAGGAAAGAAAATCTGCATCACACTGGGCCAAAATGAGGCTGTGTACAGACACACCTCAGCATCGTTCAATATTTAATGGTGTTACTTAACAATCTTTTGCTGAAAAAAGGCTTTTCCCACTGCAAAGCCTCTCGCTGGTGATGATTTTTCCTCCTTCCTTCTGGGGAAATTTCATAAGAAAGTTAATATTTTATCAAGTTGCTGTTGAACTAAAATAATTGCCTCTGTTCTCAGTATATACCTTCCTTGAAGCATTATTGAAATGGCTGGGGGCTGAGCATGGTTCAGAACACAGAAAACTAGTAAAAGATTAACTATTTAAAAATATGTCAGTATTTTATAATGTGCTGTTGAGAATGTCAGAGAAAACTCATCAAAGCTATAAGCCAAGTTGAATCAAGCTCCCACAAAACATAAATTGTTAATTGTTGCTCAGTTCCCAGTGACAATAGAACACTGCAGGCATGAGCAAGAAAAGAAAGATTAACCCTGGAGAAATGGAGAGAAGCCCTGTCTTTCTGTCAGGAGTTTACAGGAAAGGAAAAACCCAACATTTTGGGGCTATTTAAAGAGTAATGATAGAATTGCACGAGGTGTGGTGCCACAAGGCTTTGGGCAGGGGCTGCTGATTGTTCTGGAAGGCCTTTGATGGAGTCAGTGGCCTGTTTTCCAGACAATTCCTTCCAGCATGAAGGTGCTCTGGGTGGTGGGACTGGAGGGGCCGGGTGCCCAGGGAGCAGTGCCACTGGCACAGGGCAGGGGCTTTTCTTCCAGCTCTCTACTTCACCTGAGGGTGTTTTTCCTTGCTTAGCCCCTGGGCAGCCCAAATACCATGAGATTTGTTCTGCAGACTGTTTTTTTCTCTGGGATTTCACATTCTGTCTGCGTTAATACACCTTGGGTTTGTTGGGGTGCGTGTGGTACTGAGAACCACGGGCAGCAAAAGAGGGAAGGAGGCAAAATGAAGTGAAACCCGAAGCATTTATGGAAGCAAAGCAGCTCAGCCTGACACTGTCAGGCTCACTGAGCAGTGTGAGTCCCAGCTGTGTGTGACACTCGCCTGTCTGAGGTGACAGCCCCTCTCAGCAAGAGACAGCATCCAGCAGAGAGCTGGGGGCAGAATCAGCCACAGGAGCTTCCCACAGCCTCCATGGGATCAGGGTGTTGTGTGAGTCACATGGGTCTGTGTCAGCCCCAGAGCCTCTAATCTCTGGGGCATCTCCCCAGCAATGCTGTCCCTCCTGTTCCACCACAGGCCGCTGCAGGAGCAGCAGCTCTCCCTGCTGCTCCCTGGGCTGCTCACCCCTTGAGGGAGGAAAAAACCCCAGACCTAAAAGGCTGCTCTAATTCACATTCAGGCTCATCGTGCTGGCTCTCTTGTCTCTGGAACTGGCCAGAGTGGAAAATTGCCTCCTTTGGTGGGCCTCTATAATTCTATGTAATGTGACTTCTCCTGGCTCTTTCTCTGTGGTGCATAGGGTGTAACAGCATCAGCTGTCCATCTTCTCCAGACATTTGTGCTTTTATGGGCCATAACCCTCTCCTTCAGTCCCTTCCCTGCTGTGAATCTGTAGCACACCCAGTCCCTCCAAGATCCCCAGCTTGCCTTAAGACCTTTCAAACAATCCATCTCAGTTCTAAGCAGCCCTCCTGCTCTTTTCCTCCCCTCCCGTTACAGGGTGGCTCTTTGGGATCAAGAGCCATGACAAACACAACCCCGAGACAACAGACCTGCACCTTCCTGTAAAGCACTTTTTGGCTGTGGATTTGGCACCTGCAGCACTGGGCTACCCCACCACACGGGGCTGTCCTTAGCTCATGTCCTGCCAAAGCTGGCGTGCCACCTGAAGAGCTGTCACCACCCCTCCCCAACACACAGCCAAGGTGGGATGCTCTGTGTGAGCTTGAAATGTGTTTGCTGAGGGCACAGCTCCTTGTCCAGGATCCTGCAAGCGTATTTTTGGCTGGCATAGCCCCAGCGAAAATCCTGCACCAATGCTTTCTGGAAGGAAGGGGGAAGGAAGGGAGAGGTCAGCTCAAGCTGTGCAGCCCTGCCCCTGGGAACAGGGACACAGGAATCTGGGTCTCATGGAAGTCTCCAGATTGCTGCCTGTATTGCTCATTCTATGCAGGATTATCAATAGGGAATTTGCACTAAAATCCCTCTCTGCAGACCTTTAAGGAGACATTGCTCTGTTGGAGCTGGAGAGCTCTGGGAAGGAGCCCAGCTTTTGCAAATCCTCTGTCATTCCTGCCCCAAACTGTAATCAGCACACCCACCCCACCCGTCCCATTGGAATTCCAAATCATGCATGCATATCTCCTTTCAGGGTGGAGATTTCTCCTGCACTTTGGGTTTCGTAACCCCAGTGTTTGGGCTGCAGCTGACATTCATTTCTCCCGTGTCTGCAGGGCACGGAATGGCTTCTCCCATTCCAAATGCCAGGTGCAGCACAGTAGCTTTGTGGAGGTTTATCCAAGTTAGGACAAGTCCTCCTCCTCCTCCAGGGAGATTTTGGAAGCATGAGGACAGATTTTCTCACAGTGGGTTATCCCTACTTTTAGTGTCATCTTTCTAAAGGAGAATTTGTTCACTTACCTCAAATCCAGACAGTCTCAGGTTTTGTTTCTTGTGGAATTGAAGGTCAAACTCACAGTCCCACCTGACCGTGTCTGAAGGAGGAACAGGAGTGATGCCCAAGGCATGACCTTTAAAATGTGACAAGTATACAATCAATAGCAGATAAACTGCTTCGGTGGGGTCTGGCAAGAAATCTGAGCCCCCCATGTTTGTACTCCTGGAAGTTGCCAGTGTCAGTCTGTCCAGGAGCCCAGCAAGGCACTTCCCCCTTGGGCAAGGCCCACAGGGCACCCTTGGCTGGGCAGGCTGAGCACCACAGAGGAGGGAAGAGGAAGAGGGAACAAACAAAACAGAGCAGAGGGAAACAAGAGAGATTAGTTAGAGGAGAACTGCGAGGAGAGTAGTGAGCAAAAGGGTGAGTAGGAGGAAAATCAATCTGAGCTGTGGGCGGGTAAGAGGTACATAAAGCCATGAAGATGGTACCAGATTAGAGTCGTGAGTCAAACACTGAAGCATGAAACAAATCTACAAAGGGTATCCCAGATTGTTCTAATTCATGCAAAAAACTTGGGGAAATAACCCCTCTGCCAGAGATCTGTTACACAAACCCAACATTCATCGTGTGCAGTAATGCTCAAAGGTGAGTCACGGAGCTGATGCACATATTGGGGTCAAGTGGTCAATCTGCCCAAAATACAAGGAGAGAATAGAATGGGACTGAGAGTTGTGCAGACTGTCAGAACTGAGATTACTTTGTAAGGCCTTACCCTGAAAAAGGAGGAATTTGTATTTGTATGGTTTATAGTTAGAGAGCCAGCTTAGGCTCTGAAGAGGAATCAGTTCAATCACCCGGCCTCTGAATTGCACTCATGGACATTTTTCCTCAATCAGCCACACAGAGAGCAGAGACACCTTGGCAAACCAAAAATGGCCAGTGCCAGATTATACGAAACCTGTGATGTTTTCTCTTGCCATAAAACCTTTTCTGCCTCGCTATTTATTTCTGTAAGGTTACACTTCTTTACAGCACCCTCTAAACTTCTAGCAGCCATGGATGAAATGCAGTCCTGAACTGGCTGAACACCATGTGGAGACTGTTCTCCTGGTGCTTCCATGTTCATCTCCATCTGGTATGCTGGGAAGAGCCAGAAGGATGCAGTGACACCTCCTGTTGCCAGAAGACCCTCCAGGCAGCAGCTCGTGCCAATGGCAGAACATGCTCTCCAGGATGGGATCACCTACCTCACGTACTCAAAAACCACCCTCAAAAGAGCAAACTCCTTCTCCGACACAGAAAGAGCCAGAGAAAAATCTTCATCAGCAAGGAAGATGTACAGATCTGTCAAAAACGCCATCTGAGGCTACCTGAGGTTCAGCTGGCATTTCTGTACCAGGCAAACATGTTTGGCATTTCAGCTCGTAAATTCTGAGCGCGGCCGTTTCTGCTGACACTCACGGGGATGGCAACACATGGCAGAGGGAAGCTGGGGACAGCACAGCTCCATCCATCCAAGTGAGGCTCCAACAATTTGCAGGAATTCTGAGAGCAAGACGAGGAAATAGCAATCAACCAGCAGCTGAATGTGCTGTTCATCTGAGGGTACAGGTGGAACACTGCAGGGAACCCGATTCCCAACTCCCTAAACGAGTCAGGAACAGCTCTCCAGAGATGTATTAAATTATTCTAGAGGCTGACAGCGTGGCATCTGTGTGAGCCTGTGCAGCTACTTCTCTTGCTGAGTGGGAGGAGGATTAGTGGAGGGAGAAGAAAGACATCAGGGAAGGTGCTGTGTGTTGTCAGAAGCCCCAGCACGTGTAACTCTGTGGGTGGCTGCACATCCTCACGGAGTCCCCACGGACTCTGCCTCGTTCCTCATCAGCCAGGGCTGATGAATCCTCCTGTGGGCACACACCTCTAGCAGGAATGTCTGATGGATTTGTTGTGGTCCAAATAGCAGCACTTCTGAAGAAGATGCAAAAATTTAATGCAGATGTGCCTGCATTGAGATTGCTGACATTTTTATAGAGCAACACACACAAAGCATAAATCACATTTACCAGCAATCCAGGGCTTGGGCATTTCCACTCTGCTTACTTTGGGAGTTTAATCAAATGAATGCTATCACCATCTAACATCATTAATCAGCCTTTTTAAGCAGTAATGGGGGCTTAAAGCAGCATGAGCGAGTGAATTTCTGGTTAGCTCATTCTTCTCTGCATATTAATTTTAAGTCTTGAATAGAATCATAAAATATCCCGAGTTGGAAGGGACCCACAGGGATCAGCAAAGTCCAATTCCCAGCTGTCCAGCACAACCTCTCCTTGCCCTCATTTTGTACCAAATCAATCTTTGCCACAGCTCCGTATGAGCTCTGCTCAGTGATTCCCTTTCTGGAATAGTTTCCTCTTAATTTCAGGCTTTAAGCTATGTCTGTAGGGAAGAGCATTTCATCTTCCATAAGGCACCTTCCTCAGTGCAAAGATCAAAAGGATTTCTTTTGCCTCTGCATGTGGAGCCTGAAAAAAAACAATGGGAGCTATAAGAAGAAAAGGATGCTGTGACAGGTTTTATATAAATATGTATATATATGTGGCCACTTTATTGTCATGCCTCCATAATATATATATATACACATACATGTACATGTGGATACATCCATGGCTCTTGGTAGAGGCCCACCCATGAACACGTTGCATAAAATGACACCCTGAGGTGCTCAAAGGCAGCAGCTTCCCTCACAAACAAACCAACTGACTCACTTTCACACGGCTCTGGTAAATCATGCTGCTACACGATGGATAAACCCTGTGGGTCCTGGGGACAGCAGAGCCATGGCAGGACCTGGCTGCTCACCTGTGGCTCCTCACCTGTGCCTGTGTGCAGGGAACCATTAATGGAAAGCTGTGCACAGAGCTGCCCGTCCTCCTCGCAAGCTGCTCCTGCAAAAGGGGGAAAATAAAAATCCACACAACTCCTTGTTCCTTTAATGTCTTGAACCTCTGCTTCCCTGCCTGGCCGTGTGGTGAGAGAGCAATTGGAGGGCACAACAATCCATTAGGGACATCTGGATATGTACCCTGCAGTCACAATTTGTCCTTGGTGTTCTTTTCTTTCTCCTCCTTAATTGTATTCCCTGCCTGCTGGTGTGTGAGCAGCATTTCACTGGAATCACTTCACTGGGAAAAAAAAAAACAAGTTGCTTCAGAGATGATTTAATCTTTGTACGATGCTTTGAATTTGTGATATTATTGCTGTGTACCTTGCTCTCTCCTGGAGGATTCCCCTACTGCTGTGAATTTTCATGGCATTTTGGCTAGAATTGCCTGGCAGACTGGTTTCTCCCATTTTTTTTTTTTGCATGCCAGCCAGTCAGGAGAACAGCAATGTGCACTATCTGGGATAACATCCCAAAGTTAACGCCCGCACAAAGGGCTCTGAGTAATGTTGTAGTAATTCCTGATCACAGAAGGGCCTCCAGGGAAAGATGAGATGGATTCTCTTTTTAAACCACATAAAATAATGGCAGGGGTTTGTTGCTGCTTTACGTTCCCTTCCCTCAGAAAGTATGAAAGCAGCAAATTACCCCAAATGGGCCTGGGTTTGTGCAGACAACAATGCAAGTCATAAAATCAATAATATCCCAAAACAATTGCCCAGAGCTGAACAATGGGATACACTGGGGGAAAGCTAAGCAGGAATAATATTCCCTTAAGGAAAGACTCATCACAAATCACACACAGGATGCAGCAAGGAAGAGTAACAGCCAGAAAAGCCTGAATTTTGATTTGTGGCAACACAGACTCATAGGAAGAAAAAAAAAAACAACCAAAAAAAAAAACAACCCCCCCCAAAAATTCCATACAAACAAAAAAATCAAACAAACAAGAAAAAGTACTCTGATGGGAACATTTCCATGTTCAAAAGGGTCTAGAGACCAATCTGTGAGCAAAACTCACCTCCCCACTGAAATTCCAAGTGGGAACCTGAGAAGGAATGAAGTGCTTGAACACTGGCCAGCTCCAGGGCTAAATCAGTTCAGCTCTTCTGGGGAAAGGAAATTCGGAAAGGAAATACAGCACAGAACTCGTGTCAGTGATTTTTAGCTCCTCAGTCTTACCCTTCATTTCCAAATACCCCTGCGAGCCCAGGTGCACGTTCTGCTCCTCTGAATGTATCCTTGGACCGGCAGCGTTTGGCCTTTCCCAGATCCGTTCCCTCCCGCTTCCTAAGCTAATCCTGAGTGACAGCATGCAGATCGAACGCTTTAAAAGCTTTATTTTAGAGCCAAAAGCGCTCCTCAGGGGCAGCAGAAAGGTGGGAGCAGCTCAGGCCGAGAATTCAGCGGTGTGGTTCCCCATCTGTTGGCAGAAGCGAGGAGTAACACCGAGCATCTCAGGAGAACGGATTTGGATTCAGACGGAGTCGAGGGTTCGGTGTTCCTCAGAAACGCCAGCCCCTGATTTCACAACCTGGGGAAAAGAGCTCTTCTCCTCGAGGGAAACGTGCCTGCTGTGCTCGGTGGAGAGGTTTTACAGGAACACGGACTTGTATAAAATCACGGATTTGATGGATCACAGCCAGAAAGAGCAATGCACGGGAAACAACCTTCTTAAAGTAGCTGGAGCAGGAAAATTCCCCACACCACCACGTTCTTGCCGTGAAATTTGTGTTAGGATTTCTGTATGTTTGTGAGCACGGGAGGATCCTTCACACAGGGAACACCAATGCAGGCTCCAAGTGCAGCTTAGCAGGCTCTGCTCCCTTTGTGGAATTCTCTGCACTCACCCCGACTGTGCTCACTGACGATTCACCCGGAACGGAGCCTGAATTAAAGCTGAGCTCTCTCCAGCAAGAGCCAAACGTGGGGCAGGAGAGCACCTGGGCGGAGAAAATCTCCCTGGAGAAAGCTGCACACCTGCCAATGTGTTCTTAGGATAACTTCCAAGGTTCTGGCACAACACGGACCCACCCCTTTATTGACTCAGGGACCAGCACTGCATCTGAGAGCACAGGGGAGGCACAGGCATCCCCCTGCCAAGGGTTATCTCTGCAGCTGTGCCTGCTATTGATTTGTTGGTTCCTTCTCCTTTAGATACCCACGTTAGGAAACCGAAACTTCCGAAAGCTCTGGGCTCAGCCTTCTTGACACTGAAACAGGGATTTAGCCTGGGAAGACCTCTAATCTATCAATTTTGTCTGAAAGTTTTTAATTTCAATGGGGCATGAAAAAAGGGAGGAGAGGAAACCCTCCACATTTTTACATAGAAAGGTACAATTCTTTCAGCAGGCTGGATTGCCACCATTTATTTTATTTTTTACAAACGATACAAGTTGTAGCATCTGCCCTTTCCTCAAATTAATAATTTTCAAAATTAGCATCTAAATTATTTTTTTATTCCAGATCAGCTGAAAGATATAGAGAATTCAACTCTTTCCCCCCCATTTGAATTGATTGATTGATTGATTGATTGATTGATTGATTGATAGAGAAGACAATGGAAAGATGAACAAGGAGAGGATTGCTTAGAAAGACAGTGTGCATTATCCCCTGGTTTCTGCATGTTAGGAAATGAGTCAAATAAGAATGTGGATAAATAGGTGTGTTCAGAATTGCTTGAATACAGAATTACTGATATTTTTAACCCTTTCTACACAGCAGTGTCCCAACCCTGACAGAACAAGACAAACAGGAAGAGAGGCTGGCAAGGACAGGAGCAGTGGGACAGAAAGGGGGGTATTTTTGCTGCTATTTTGGGGTGGAGGGACACAAAGAAAGATGAGACTGAGGAATAAAGGAGAGGACGGAGGAGTAAAGTCCCAAAGCAGAAGTGGAAATACCTGCTGGGACTGACCAAGGGTCTGAGAGGGGCAGTGCTGGATGCTGCTCGTGGCCCCACCGTAGGGAACAGCTGCTGTTTCCCTCAGACGTGATCTGCACTACGTAAGTGTAAAACCAATATTTGGGCTGGGCCATTAGTCACTGCTAAGGCCCTTTTATCTCCAGCAAACTCCTTCCTGATTGTGTGTCCCACAAACCAGCCTTTGCATGCAGCCACCTTGTGAACACTGAAGTGTTCAGCCCTGGACAGGAATTAACATCCTGCACAGAATGGGAATTTTCAAAGTAACCTCTGCTGCTTTGTTAAGCCAAAATGTCCCCGAGTGTCATTAACTTTGGTTTTATTCTGGTGTGAGAAATTTGAGGTAGGCAGTGAAACAGAAAAGTGCTGAAAGACACAGCTCTAGAAATGAGCATCACTTTTTTGGTCTAGGAAAACCAAGTCTGTTTGAATAAGACTTTTCTGGCACAGGGAAATTGAGCATTGTTGCTGCTGAAAAAAAAACAGGTGATACCTTCAATACCTGCCAGTCCAAAACAAAGATCACTTTTAGTACAGAGCAGCGGCCAATTTAAGAGAGAGAATTTTCCTGTTTTTTGTATTTAATCAGATCAATAACCACATCTGCCTTCCACTTGCCCTAAATTGCATTATTTGTGAACAAATGTGCATATGGCAGAACAGCACTACTGTCATCCCTAAATATGACCACTTTATCTGGTAATTAATTTATCTGCTTATTAATGAGCAAAATCACTCTTTAACAATATCACTCCTTCGCATCCTCCAACTCTCCAGTCCTTCCTCAAAACGATTTGGGAACCAGGAGTCCATTCTAAGCTTTTAAAAGGCCAAAAGGTTAAAATCCTGTAGCCCTTCCAAAGCTCTCTGCAATGCCGTACAGTCCGGTGAATAAGGAGCAATAACGCAATCCTGTCATTTAGAACAACGCCAGGAGGAGGTCCCGGCTATCACCAGGGCTTCACCCATCCTTCCCTCGGGCTGGCCCCGGAGCAGGGACCTCCGGAGCAGCCTGGACCCGCACCTCGGCACCTCCCGCGGGTGCCACAAGCCCCGGCCCCGCAGGCAGCGCCTCCCGCGGGTGCCAGCAGCGGCCGGAGGCTCCCGCATCCCCCGAGCCCGAGCGGGGAGGAGCCGGCGGGAGCGGCCGCGCTGTGTCGGGCCGGAGCCGGGCACGGGGCCGGCCCCTCCCCTGCTCCCCGCCCGGAGAACCGGGACAACCCGTCCGGCCGGTCTGGCGGCGGCTCCCANTCCTGCGGGGCAGGGGCTGCCGGAGAGGGGCCTCGGGGCTGCGGGGGTCGCGGTGCTCCATCACCACCGGGGACGTCCAGCGCCACCTCCGCAGGTGCCGCGCTCGGTGCGGGCCGGGGGTCGGGGCAGGGCTCTGTCCCGGCCCGCCCCGGCGCACGGGAGGGGCCGGGGCTGACCCCGGGCGTACCCGGAACGCCTTCCCTTCTTTTCGTTTCCCTTCCCAGAACCTTACCTGCTCGGAGCTGGGATCCCGACGCGTTGTTTTGGAGGGTTGAAAGCCCGGCAGGACAGCGGATCTGGCGCCGAGCCGAACCCCGCGGGAATCTGCGCGCCCCTGGCTCCCACCCGCGGGATGTGCGCCCGGTGATCGCGAACTCAGCGCAGTCTCTCAGTCCGCAAACTCGAAGGAAGCGCAGGAGTTTGTTGGGAGGTGAGGTAAGGCACGGGCGGCTCTGTCCCGTCCCCCCGAGCCCCCCGGGCGCTGACTCGAGCTTGTGGCCCTGGGCCGGTTGCCCTGCTCTCGGCTTTTCCCCCCTCAATACCTAGAAATGATGAAAACAGCCTTCAGGGCTGCGGGGTGATTACTCACTAGTCCGTGTTTATACAGCCATCAGAGCAGCAACAGGTTTCTGCATTAAGGAACTAATTCTGCAACGGAGAATACTGGACAAGTTACTTATGAGGTCAGTGACTTGTTTGGAAAACAACGACAAAATAAAAATCGGTGTCTTGGTCCTGTCACCTGCTTCGTGCCTATAGCTGAAATAGCATCCCTTCCTTGGAGTCGGGATGGAGCTGTGCTAAACGGAGCAGCTCAGGGGCACTCGGGTGTCAGCAGGAGCCGCTTCAAACCCGAGAGGAGCCCTGGCAGGGGACGGTGCTGGTTCTGAGTGACAGTGCCGGGGGTTTGCCTGGGACTTGGGGTGGCCCTCGAGCTGTCCCCACCTGTGTGGCTGCTGCTGGAGCTCCTGCGTTCACTCCCTGAGAGTGCCTGTGATGGATCAGGCTTGCTCAGGTTTCTCTTGCTTGTGGGGTTTGATTTGTCTTTCTCCTCAAAGCCTGGCTTAGAAGTCAAGTGGTGTCTGGCCATTTTTGAAGCTTTCCTTGTCAGCTTTTGCCCTGGAGATCACCTTAGAGTCTGCTTGCTTTGGGCTTGTCCCAGGCCTCTGCCTGTCTCTGTGTCAGCTTGCAGCTATGGTAGAGATCATTTTCAGTAACTTCTGAACTGTTCTCACTTAATTCTGCCGTATTAGACAGCGTGTGAATGTTCTGGACCTTTGCTTTGGAATTCGGGATGGTGAATTCCAAAAGCCACTTGCACCGAAGCTGTTTTAAAACGAGCTGCAATTCATTTCTCTGCTCTCTTGTCGGCGTGGCTGTTGTTTGAGGGCCCGAGAGCGTGAAGCACTGCCTGCTCTTAAATGTGGAAAGGGGCTCGGTTGGCGTTGTTTCAGATGCGAGGGGTTTTGATGTTCTTCCTGGCCGTGGGCTTTGTCAGCCTCTGCTAAATGAGATGCTTTGTGCAGCTGTAATTGAATGCAGGACGTGGGCCAGGAGCTTCTGAAACCCAACCCTGGCTCTGTCAGTGACTTACCCGATGGCCTTGGGCAAATCGCTTAACCTCTGTGTTTCTGTGCTTGCCGGGGTGAAGGGCATGGTTCCCGTTCGAGGCTGATCCTCTGAGCCCTGCAGGAGCCCTGTGACAGCGCTGCTTTTTGGAGAGCTCACAGAATCCCTGGGGAACGTGTGCTGCCTTTCCCCCGTGTGTTCTGACAGAAACTCGAAATCTGGTTTTCACCTGACGATTTGCCAACTGATGGTGCCAGGACAGGCTGTGGGTGTTAATGTCTTTGAAATGGCTTTACCAACCTCGACCCAAAACTTTACCGCAGAGCCCAGAGGGTTTGACTCCTGAACCTTTGGGTGATAGGGCAAAAGGCTCCACACAAAGCCTGGTGCAGAACCCAGAGCGCCTGACTAAGCATAAATCTCTTGTTTTCTGAAGAAATGTTGCAAGGCAAATTAATGTCACGATTTTTCTATAGTTTTTTGTTTTTGCGTGGAATCAGCCAATAAACCATTTTCCACTCTTTCTTTGCAGATGGAGCCTGATTTGAATCTGAACACAGGGAATTCTCTGTGCCAGCATCTGTGATGCAGTCTGGGCTTCAGTCACACACTCCATTGGATAAAGGTCAGTTTAGGAAAATGGCTTCAGTGTCCACTGCAGATGCTGCCAGCAAAGGTGTATGAATGGCATCTCAATCTTGGTAGCAGCCACTAACCTTTATTCAGTTAAAAATACCTGCTGGTTTTGATGGTGATGGTGATTGCTAGGGAAAAAACTCTCTATAAAGTTCCAAAAATCTTCTGCTCCAAACAATGCAGCTTAAGCATGCACAAAAATAATTCTTTATTCCTCTGTTCACCTCGGTACGGGCTGTGGTACAACGTGAACCTCGAGACCAGGGTAACACCCTCTGAGAGGCAGATTGAAACCCCTTCAGAGTGCACTGGAACCTGCATCTTGAGCAAAGGTTACCAATCCTCTTATCTTCTGCAAAGATAGTGCTTTGCCTTGGACTTTAAATGAAGGAGCTCTGCAGATCTGTTAATGAGAAATCCTAGGGCAGATAATGGGGAAAATGATGACTTTGTTTCTGCCATGGTCCATTTTCAACCATTTTTGCGTAACCTCAGGCAGCTGGCCTGTAAGCTGTGAGTCTCTTTCTCAGAGTCATTTTCTGTTAAATTCTTGGTATCTCCTTAATCTCTTCCTTGAATCAAATCCTGTTGGCTCCTCAAGTCAATTATATTGGATTTCATATTTATTTTCATACGAGTTTTAATAAGTAGCTACACTGAGGAGTGCACAGTAGCCTCTGCTTTCTATTTTTATTTTTTTTCCCCAAGATGGCACTTGAACATTTGTCAGCAGCACAGAACTGTACCCTCTCTCCTCTCTCTAGAAGGTTTCAGGGTCTTGGTGTTTCAGCTTGCTTGAACAGATCTGCAAAATGTTCAGAGGTGGAACTGTCATCTCCCTGCAGCCAGGTTTGGCACAACAGCTTTTTAAAGTAAGACTTTTGGAGCTTGGTGATGCCAGAGTGTTGCAGTTTTACAGAGGTGTTTGCCTCCTGCTAGTGCAGGTGATCGGGGTTATTGTGGCATGGGAGGAAGGACTGGGGTTGGTTCCTTGCAAAGGAAAGATCTGTGGGTGTTGCAAGGTTGGCTGTGCACAATAGCAATTAAAAAGTCCCTTGGAGCTGCAATTAGTCCTTAATCCTCAGAGTCTATAAAGCCTCCAGAGCAGCAGAAGGTGCCTGTGTTAAGGTGCTATTGTGAATCAAATGGATACACTCTGTATTTTAGAATTTTGCAGCACTCGGTGGGGCAGCCAGGCTGGCTCCCCTGGGGGCTGTCACTTGCACAACGGGATCCCTGAGGATTTCTCACCTCTCTTTTTACCTGCAGCCTTCCCGCACTCACTCTGGTTTGACTCTTTTGGGGGTGATCCTGAGGCCCCTCGTGTTAGGCATGGGGTGGCAGGTCCCAGTGGGAACTGTTCCCAGGGTCACAGTGCAGGAGGCTGTGTAGGGTCAGCAGTTGAGTTTCCTTACCTCATGATCTCGAGCCTCAGCTGGCTCAAAGAACGTTCCTGAACTCCTGAGCTCAGCTTTCCCCGGGGCATCCCAGGAGCTGAGCTTTACCTTTCTCAGGGTGCACGGCACAGCCCGTGTGTTTCAGAACAGATGACTAAGGGAAATCATCCCCTTCAAGATATCATTTTTGAGTGTTCAATTATTGTAAAGCAGTCATTCAGGGAAGTAAGCGGAGCAGTTGTGTGTGAAATAGCTCTTTAAATGCACCAGCTTTAAGCATGTCATTTACTTGGCAATCTACCTGAGTGGTGTTTGGAGTGAAGGTTATTTCCTTGGCCCATTTGTGCTGACTCATGCTATTTTAGCTGCTGTTTTCTCTTCCTCTCTAAATGTCATAAAGATTACCTGGAAGGTTGCAGTTGTTCAGAAGACCCTTTTATCTGCCTGTCCAAGCACTTGTTACCAGTGACATTTCATATCTGCTCTGGGTAATGGGTGATCCATCTCACCCATTGGAAGCAAACCCAGTTTATGATTTGCTGGTTTCTCTGTGGCAGCTCTGGTTCCAGGGAGATGAGTTGCTGAATACATTTTTAATGAAGGCTGATACTCTGTGAAAGCCTTTGGCTGGGATCCTTGTGAGGAGAGCAGAAACACAATATCCTGCTGTTTGGGGCCTTGGCTTCCGACCCTGCTTTGGGGGGTTGAAAATAACTGTAGGAGCACTAACTGGTACCAGTTGGGTCTTTACAGGCTGGAGGGTGGATCATGACCCGAGAGTGGATCCTGGGCTCTCCTTGCTATTCCAAATTCCAGCTCTCAAGTGCTATTAGAGCCATCCCTTAATCCTGTGCCCTGGGATGAAAGATCATTCTGAAACCTCTGAGGGAATAAGCTGGGATATGGGCTGGAGCCCCTTCAGTACAGGTGTCTGCTCTGTGGGGCCATCCGAGTGCTCTGTGGGCTCTGATTTCTCCTTTGGGTGCTGGGGTTGCAGCCCTGAGAGTCCCCTCGGTTGCTGTTCCCTCCCAGGCTGACTTTGCCCGTGTTCCCATTTTGTTACTGGTGAGGTGAGCAGTGTGGGACAGATGAAGATGGCAGAATAATTACTGCTGTCTCTTAGGGAAAATGTAATTGGAGTGCTCATGCATCTGCCAGCAGGTCCTCGTGGGAGCCCCATCCCAGAGGTTCATGTCAGCCATGGCTTTTTGCTGCAGTTTTGGGAGTTTATATTCAGCCCTCCATAAGCAGGTTTTGGTTTGCAATGCCAGATGCTCCAGTAACACCTAGCAAAGAAATAAATTTTATGTGTCTGAGGGTCAGGCTTTGCATTTAAGTGCTTCTTTAAATGCCAAGTTAAATCAATGAAACATCTTGCTGTAGCTTTTCTGTCCTATTTGAAGCAGTTCAGAAGGGTCTCTCTGAATTACTTTTTGTACTGTTTGGCTTTGCTTTTTGATTCTTGCTTAAAACACTGATGTTGTTGTGTTCTGAAAGAGCAGTGAGTGGCCAGGTTTGAGCAGCTGTGGAGCTTGGCACTGCCAGAGAGTGTGAGGCAGTGCAGAGTAACAGGAACGTGCAGGTGTGTCATGGTGAGGCTTGTTGTGCTTCACATCCTGGGTCTTTATATCCATAATAAACAGAAAACAACAGCTTTGGTGGCATTTTAATCCTTTTACTATACGTGCCCCTTGTTCTAGAGGGAGTCAATAACTTTCAGGGCACTTTGAGTGATGACCTGATTTGCAAGAAGTCACCCCAGGTTCTTGCAGCATGAGAGGAGTTTGGGTTTTTGTTTACTGCCTTAAAACAAATGCAGTAAGTGGAGTTTTTCCAAGGTTTAATTTATTCCGAATTATCTGGTGCGTGCCCTGAGGCAGAAGCAGACACAAAACCTGAGTGACTGAAGCACTGTGGAATTTGCCCTTCTACTAAATAAACTGCATCAGGTATACCTAAACCTGTGCTTAAAACTGTTTTTATTTCCTTTACCTTCCCATATATCCATAGTGCTGCTGCACCAGCAGATTTTCCAAGCTAGAAGGCAGAACTGGGAGCTGAGCATTGCTCCCCACCCGCCCAGGGAGTCTGAGCTGACACTTCCTCCAGACTGGGGTGGTTCATGTAAGGTGTTCTGCTCTGAAACTCATCTGAAACAGTGTGAAAGCCCCTGTTACCAAGTCAGGAATTAGAATATGAGGGCTTTGTTCTCTGAGTATTTCATCAAGCAGTATTTAACAACGGTGTTGTTCCATCTCAGGCCCTCCATGAACTGTTTCCACAGAATAGTGACCTCATGAGAAATCAGTAGAGGCCTCCTCTCTTCTCGCCCTGCTCGTTCCCTTTTAGTTTCTGCTGGGTGATTCCTGCATCCAGGTTCTGCTGGGTGTGCCCTCCCTCTCTTACCTGCTGCCTCAGGATTAGTTGGCATCTCTGCTGCTGCGTGCTCCGGCTCCTCCCATCTCCCCTTTCACATCGCGACCACTCCCCACCTTCCCCTGAACTTCTGTCACGGCTCTGCCCTCCCGGCCGGCCCTTTTCTTCCAGACTAGGTCAAGAAACTTAACTCTAAACCAATTTGTCAGCCTGTCACGGGAGGACTCCTTTGCTCTGGGTCCCAGGGCAGCTCTCGTCTCTCTCCCGAGCGCCGGAGCTTTTCCGCAGGCTCCCGGCAGCCCCGGGCACAATTCCATTGCCTCCTGCAGCACAGAGCCCTTGTGCTGCCTGCTGGGTTACCCTTAATGAGATCTCCTCTCCTAACGAGGTTAGGAGTCGTTAGTTAAGTTCTCTGAGGAGGGAAAGTGACTGCAGTTAATTTAACCTTACCCCGGATCACTTGGCCTCAGTTCCCGGTGAGCATCACCGCTGGTGGCAGTGCAGGAATTGCCAGGGAGCCACACACCTGTAATGGGAAACAAGCGTGTTTTTGGCATCTCATCTCACCCTTTGCATGACTAATTAGTTCATTAATCATTAAGCAGTTAATCAGTAGAGTTTAATAGACTCACAGCTGAATCTCTGTGTGCCAGGGATATGAGCTGGTTTCGGTTGTTGTGTAGTGAGAGCCAGTCAAAGATCTGGTGGCATTTTGTGTTCTAGGCACTGTGTGTGGGAGGAACTTGTTCCCCCCAGCAGTCCCCATGAGAGGTGTTAGCAGGACAGAAAGAACTAAAGCACTGAAAAGAGGAGAAATAAAAAATAACACAGAAAATATTCAGGAGTTGGAGCTTGAGGTGCAGTCCCTATCTCCAAGGTTATTTGGGAAAATATGATCTGTCACAGAAGTCTCAGGTTCTACACCTGTGTTAGGGACCAGCTGTCACACTCCTGGGTAATTCCATCAGGGAGAAGCCTCCAACAGCTTGGGTGGGTGTTGGGAGAGGTTGTGTGGATTCCTGTACACTCAGCCTGCTGGATTTGTTGTCAGTCTGTGCTGGTGGGCCCTGCAGAGCTGTGGCTCGGGAGCCTGCCACAGGAGAAACACAGCCAGTGCTCGTGGAATATTCATCTCACAGAGGTGAGGGAGGGGACACCACAGCTTTGAGTGGCACGTCAGCAGGTTTGGTGCTGGCCCTGCTGGTTGCAGAGTTTGCTAGCAAAGGCAATGCCATGGTGGTGGGGCAGGTCAAGGGGCAAGCTGGGAGGCTGGTGGGTAATTCAGGATTAGGATCACACCCAGAGAGGGCTGGAGATGTCCAGAGTCGAGGCACAGCTGAAGGGCACAGGGACATGGCCCCAGCTCAGCTGGAGACCATCCCTCCTCTGATACAGCTCAGGGCTGAGCCAAATGTGTCCCTTGGTGTCCTCGGGTGTTTGGACACAGATGTGGCACCTTGCAGTGACAGGCACTGATGTTCAGCCCATGGGAAGAGAGAGGAAGTGAGGCTGGTTTGGGTGAGGCTGGGCAGGTCAGGATGGAGGATCAGCTGTGTCACCCCAAGCCTGGATGTCTGACTGGGCACTCGGTGCCTGGTTCTGTGTCCCACTGTGGCCAGGCAGAGCTCCAGCTCCTGTGGCTCCTCAGGAATGCCGGAATGGCCACTGGGGGATGTGTTGGTGTGCTCCCCAGTTCCTACATCCTGTGTCAGGAGCACACGGTGTTCTTGGGGCTGCAGTGTGTAATTACACATAGCAGAACAGAAAGGAAGGGCTGGCTGGGATGAGAGCTGCTCCTGACTCTGGTCAGTGCTGGAAACCAAGCCTGTGCCCTGCGCTCTTCGGGGGAAACTGGTTTCAGATGTGGGGTTTGGTGACCAGCAGCAGCAGAGTGACATTAGAGATGTGGTTTTCAGCCCTTGCTACGTGAGCTCTTTCCCCTAACCTGTCCAAAACGCTGGCAGGGTGCTAGCAGCATGACCTCAGAAAGGGATTCAGAGACCACCTTCGAGGAGGACTCCCAGCCCAACGATGAGGTGGTGCCGTACAGCGACGATGAAACGGAGGATGAGTTGGACACTCGGCAGCCTGGGGCTGAGCCAGGACCACACCAAGGCAGCAGGGACCCCGAGGAGAGCCGAGATCCTGGGAAAAAAGGTAACAGCACCCTGAACTTCCTTTGGGCAGTACACGATGCTGGATGCTGAGCCTCAGGGACTGACTGCACTCGTGTGTTTATTCGTCAGGTAGGGTTTGGAATGGCTTACCTGACTCTGGAGGAGTAATTGATGGCACTTCAGTTGAACAGATGTCAGAATGAGACTCAGCTTCATTCCAAGCTGCAGCCCAGTTCTGTGCCACTGCTCCTTGCGTAAAGATAATGAGCTGCAGGGTGACCTCCCCTCATTAAGGCAGGCCCTGGGTGTCCACGGCCTGTGCTCTGGGAACTGTTCACACAGACCTTCAGGGTCTTGTTTTCCCAGTCCTCTGGAAACGGGCTCCAGCATAAACATTTTGCTGTGCTCAGTCAGTGTTTTCCCTGGATTTCTGCCTGTGCAGAGCAGATTGCCACCTCACTGCTCCTTTCGTAGCCTCGTGAGTTTCCTGAAAGGTAAAGGGTGAGTAGGAGGAGCTCAAAGGAACCGGCAGGTCCAGCCTGTAGGAACATCAGTGGGAGGAGCCTCTCTGGCATCCCTGTTCTGAATCTCTGCCCGAGAAAAATCTGTAGCTCCCCTAAATTCCCTTTTCTGCTGCTACACTGTGAGTATTTTCACTGTAACCAGAGCCTGTGTAATTTATACAGAGCCTTTCCTGTTTGTGTGGGAACAGTTGATCAGCTCTCATTTCATAAGCACCTGTTACGTGTTTTCATTTTACAAGCACCTGTCACATGTTTAGTTTAAGATTTTTTTTT
This sequence comes from Thryothorus ludovicianus, assembly GCA_013397245.1. Classification (NCBI taxonomy): domain Eukaryota; kingdom Metazoa; phylum Chordata; class Aves; order Passeriformes; family Certhiidae; genus Thryothorus; species Thryothorus ludovicianus. The sequence continues at coordinate 255,795 of VZTB01004647.1, forward strand.
TTTTTTATGACATCTTTTAAAGTTGATGAATTACCAAAGCAGCTTGCCAAATATTAGGTGTTAGTACCACAGTTTAAAGTAATTTTGAGGAGCTTCCTTCCTACAGATTTTACCTCAGACCTCATTTGCCAGTTTTCCATCAGTTTTATCAACACTGTAATGTTTTTGGAACGTCTTAAAGAAATGTTTATGTAGACTTTATGTTTTTCTTTATGCCCTGTCATTTTCACAAAATTTACTAACTTTCTTAATTCATGAATATAACTCAAGATTCTTCAAGATAAATACTTCTCTATTATCTTCTGGGCTTGTAAGCAAAGTGCTGGCAATGCAAGCTGTGCTGTCACAGGAAAAGTCCAGATATGCTAGGTGGGAAAAAAAAAAAAAAAGTCTTTACACTTGGGTTTGGGTTTTGAATGTTAGTCACAGCCGTGATGGGAGTTTCACCCCATCCCTGGGTGAAGAGGATCTCCTGAATGCAGGAAGAGCACGCCCTAGGGACAGTCAGTGGGACAGGTGAGTCAGGAAAGCTGCATTTCCAAACCCTGCCTGTGTCACCCTTCCCGTGCTCAGGAACCAGGGCAAGGAGCTGCAGGCACAGAGAATTGCCTGATGGATGCAATTCCTGTCCCTGAGTTTTCTCACAATCCAACAAAACCGGTGGCTGAAGGAATAAAATGAGCACTTTGGATTTGTACTTTTCTATGGGTGTGAATGAAAACTGTGGCACGGTGTGATTAAATCAAATAATTGCCTTCAAAAGGTGAACTGACCTCCTCAGCAAGACACATACCCAGGCTGGAGTGCTTAGCACTTCACTGGTGTCACAGAAGCAAACCAAAAGAGGGGAAAGAAGGAGATTTAGCAGGAATAAATGTCACTCTACAGGTTTCTCACAGGACTTTCAAATGTCTCCCTACCTCTGAATGTACTTGAATTGCTAATAGACAAACAGCCTGGAAATGTTTTGAAAAGATTTTTTTTTTTAAGGATATGTACCAGCCTTGCTTCATTCAATTTGGATTTGAGAGAAAAGCTGGAAGTGGCAGATTTGTTCCCTCACATTTCTAATACTTTTTGACTCCTTTTGTCCCTTCCAGACTGCAGCTGGCAAGTTAAAGCCAACGACCAGCGCTTCTACGACCAGCCTGGCTTCAAGAGAACGATCTTCCTGTGCTTCAAGAAAAGCAAATATGCAGTAAGTGGTTTTATCCCAATGAGGTTCTAATTGTCAGGTGAATCTTAATCCCAGTAAGATCTTTGGAATGGCTGGTGAGTGCTGGAAAAGCCAGCACAATTCCTCAGGGTTTCCAGCAGATGGAGGGGAAGAATAACTGGGTTGGGGATTTGGAATGGAAAAATCAAGGTATCAAGAAGAATTAGGAGCTTAAAAATATGCACTGTATTTGTCTTGGAAGGAGAAGCTCTGCTGTGTGACTGATGTTTGGGTTTCTCCCACAGGGAAATGCAATTAAGACATACAAGTACAACCCCATCACTTTTTTACCTCTGAATCTGTTTGAACAGTTCAAGAGGGCAGCCAACTTCTATTTCCTTGTTCTTCTCATATTGCAGGTAAGCAAAATGGAGAATACTCACTGTGAAGGGAATTTGAGCTCGATAATATTTATGACACAATTCAGTGCTGTCCTGTCAGGGAATTGAGGGGCACTCTCTGAACTGCTGCAGAGACCAAACCCCTCGTAACAGAAACCTGCAACAAATCTGGAGGAGCTATGGCAGAGTTCTGGGATGAGCTAGTTGCACAGAATTAGAATGAACCCCTTGCAGAGCTCATGAAATTCATGAGGAAAAGATGTTTCTTGAGTTCATCTCATAAATCAGGAGCACCAACAAACTATATGAGGCAGTGCAATTGTTAAAGGGAAGCTGATTCCTAAGCAGCACAACAGTCAAACTCTTCCCACAGAGTTTGGTTCATTTTCACAACCTGACTTAAAATTCTGTGTGGTGTTGGTTTTTTCCCTCTAGTCAGGTCACTGTGAAATATCTCTGATTTAAATTTGTTTGATGATGCCGTACTGAACTGATTTTTTTGGTCTTTTGTAGTCAATTCCTCAAATATCTACCCTTGCATGGTACACAACCCTGGTGCCCTTGCTCTTGGTGCTGGGAATAACTGCAATCAAAGACCTGGTGGATGACATTGTAAGAACCACGTTGTGTTAATACAGAAAGCAAAACCCACCCCGTGTGGCTCGTTCCTCCAGCTGTGAGCCAGAGCAGGGAGTTCATTCTTTGCTCCGGTTTCAGGCTCGTCACAGGATGGACAACGAGGTCAATAACAGGACATGTGATGTCATCAAGGATGGAAGGTTTGTGTGTCCCCTCTGAGCCCTGTAAGTGAGGATCTGCTGCTGAGCTTTGCCACAGAGCTGAAGCTGCACATGATGGGAAAGGTTCAGCTCTGTTCTCTTCTGCCTCTCTGAAAACCTAACTGGAGCTGGAGGAGAATTGCTTAAAGGAGTCATTTGGAGTTAATTCTCTGGGACTAAATGTGTGCTAAGAGCAACCTCTTTGGAGGGAAGGACAGGAATTCATAACTGGGTGAAGTGGGAAGAGAAGAGGTAGGTTGAGCTGGAGACTCTCAACTGAATTGCAGTTTCTGAAAAGCAAACCCACAGCACCCCAAGAGGTCATTTGTGTTCTAAGGAAAGTTCAGTATTATAGGATTTATAGAGTGCATCGTGTTCTAGATTAAAGAGGAATAATTATTAAACTATCTTGATTTAGGTTCAAAGCTGCTAAATGGAAAGATATTAAAGTTGGTGATATCATTCGTCTGAAGAAAAATGCTTTTGTTCCTGTAAGTGCTTCAGATACATTGGTTTCACATTTCCAGAGAGCTCTGTAGGAGTCTTGACCTGCCTTTATTTCGTGTCTATTTATTTGTTTTCTAGGCTGATATTTTGCTGCTGTCCAGCTCAGAACCAAACAGCCTGTGCTATGTGGAGACAGCTGAACTGGATGGGTGAGGTTCTGCTTAAGGATGTCTTGGAGTAAATTTGGGCTGAGCAGGAAGAGAGCCAGGAGTGTGTACATTAGAGTCTGCTTGTTCAGCCACACCTGGGGAACTGTATCCAGCTGCTGAGTCCCACAATCCAAGAATCACTAAAAATTGTCCACTGGAGTGCTACAGACACATCAAAAGTGTTGGAGAATGTGATATGGGAAGAAAGGGAGAAGGACATGGATTTATTTTTACTTTAGTATAGATTGCCCAGAGAAGTAGTGGTGCCTTAATTTAATTATGTTTCAATTTCTCTCCTGTATCCATGGTATTAATAAAGTCACCTTTTTACCCTTCTTTCTTAGTGAGACCAACTTAAAATTCAAGATGGCCCTAGAGGTGACACACAGACACCTTCAGGAAGAAAATGCCCTGGCAGACTTTGATGGTTGGTACAGTTCTACTCTGAATGCTATTGGAATATAGCTCAAATAGTTTGCAAGGCAATAAATTAAAACTACTTTGATGGTGGGTACAAATCTGTGCATCTGGATTTAACTTCTACTTTCAACACGTTCTCCTCCAAATTTTCTAGGTCTGGTTGAATGTGAAGAACCCAATAACCGACTGGATAAGTTTACAGGAACATTATCCTGGAGAAATTCCAATTATTCCCTGGATGCTGATAAGATTTTGTTGCGTGGCTGCAAGATCAGGAATACAGACTTCTGCCATGGAATGGTCATATTTGCAGGTGTGTAATATTTCCCCACTAAAAGCACACCTGTAGAGTGAAAAAGAATCTTCATCCCCCTAGACACCAACTGTATTTCATGTCCCAGTTTGGTAAAACTGTAAAACTGACATTTGTTGGCTAATCCTATCTTTCCTTTTTTTTTAATTTTTCACTCTCTAGGTGCTGACACAAAAATAATGAGAAATAGTGGAAAGACAAGATTTAAAAGGACAAAAATTGACTCCCTTATGAACTACATGGTTTATACTGTAAGACTTTTTAACATTCAGATTTTAAGTGAAGAGTGAATGCAAAGTTAGGCAGCTTCCTCCTCTGTGTGTGTAATAAATGTTTCGACTTTTTCTGAGCTGGGATGGAGTGGGAGGAAATTTGAAAGATGCCTTTGTGGGAGACTTTGCTGCATTTCTCCTCACAAACACCTGTCATATTCTGTTTGCAACGCGGGCGTTTGGGATTTAAGTCGAGCAAATGTTTCTGGAGTGTGAGATGCCCCTCTGTGCCCTGCAGATCATCGTGGTCCTTATCCTGCTGTCGGCCGGGCTGGCCATCGGCCACACCTACTGGGAGCAGCAGATTGGCAACTCCTCCTGGTACCTCTACGACGCGCAGGACTCGAGCCCTGCCTACAGGGGCTTCCTCAACTTCTGGGGATACATCATTGTCCTCAACACCATGGTGCCCATCTCGCTCTACGTGAGGTAGGGCGGCTCTGGGGAGGCGTCGCCGCGGGGAGACGGGAGCAGCGCCGGCAGTGAGAACGTTCCTTCTCTCTCCTTTAGCGTGGAGGTGATTCGCTTTGGCCAAAGCTATTTCATCAACTGGGACCTGCAGATGTACTACCCCGAGAAGGACACGGCTGCCAAGGCCAGGACCACCACGCTGAACGAGCAGCTGGGCCAAATCCAGTACATCTTCTCTGACAAGACTGGAACCCTGACACAGAACATCATGACCTTTAAAAAGTGTTGCATAAACGGGCAAAGATATGGTGAGTTGTGCAAAGGAGGAGGAGATCGGGTATGCATGAGTTCTCTTAGTTCCAACTGAACTTCCACAATTCAGGCCTGCCACTGGGTAAAGCAGACGGTTGAATTGTTGGGGTTTTCCCACTTACAAAGTGGAAATTAAGGAATTTTAGTGGGAACTTCTCAGCTTCCAGAAAACCTGAAAATTGGTAATTTGCACAATTTTTTGTACAAACGTGCTTTCACTAGAAACGCTTTGGGGACAAAGTCAAGAAACAGACAGGGAAATTTCAGTGAGAGCAGCAGTTTGTCCTTTTGGCTGTACGTGTTCTAGATGTGTTTTCCTTTGTGTGTGGGCCCAGTCCCTCTCACTGGGTGCTTGCCTTGCAGGAGACTGCCGGGATGCAGCGGGGCAGCTCCAGAGCCACCCTGAGGTACGTTCATCCCAGTGCCACTGTGTCCCAGCCTGGGGAGTGGGAGTGCTCCCTGGGCAGGGCACAAAGTGGTCACTCAGACTCTCTTCCCCTGTTTTCTAAGCAGCAAGTTGATTTCAGCTGGAATGTGTACGCGGATGAAAAGTTCTTATTCTATGATCACTATCTGATAGAGCAAATAAAGTCTGGAAAGGAGCCAGAAATCCAGAAGTTCTTTTTTCTGCTTGCTATTTGTCACACAGTCATGGTTGACACTTCTGATGGTGAGTATGGCTTTTGGTTGGTTTGTTTTCCTTGTGTAGCAGAAAACAATTATTCAAATCCAGTTCCACAAGGGAGAGATCTGCAACTAACGCTGATAACATAAGGGAGGAGTGTTAGGCTGCCCTTTTAAATTAAACAAAACTAAATGTGGAGGTGATCAGCTATTGAATTTGTGAACTCCTGGGCTGGAAGATTCGATTAAAATGTGGAACATTAACATTGCTTTCCTCCCATCCTTGCAAAATCTCCATGAAACCAACTGTGTCCTGTCCTTTGTTTTTCCTGCTGTTTTCGGGGTTGTTTCCACTCACTGTGTTGGTGTCTCTGGCCAAGGATTTGTCTTTTGGAGCTTCTTTTGAAAATGTTTAAATGACTGGATTGAGGAATTAGGATTTTGAGGTAGAAAACGTAGAGTTTTGCTTTGGAACATGGAGGGAAGCAGGCTGAGGACTGATCCTGTTAGGGAAGTACCTGTGGCAGGCTGGGCGGGTTCCTGGTCCCTGTTCTCTGTGTCCAGCTGTGTCCAGCTGTGTCCAGCTGTGTCCAGCTGTGCCCTGGCTGCAATCCCACAGGTCAGCTCAATTACCAGGCAGCCTCCCCGGACGAGGGGGCCCTGGTGACGGCGGCGCGGAACTTCGGGTACGTTTTCCTCTCCCGCACGCAGAACACCATCACCATAAGTGAGATGGGCGTCGAGAGGACCTACGATGTCCTGGCCATCCTGGATTTCAACAGCGACAGGAAGAGGATGTCTGTCATTGGTAAGCTGATGGCCACCAGCCTGAGAGGAGAAGGTCACCTGTATTTCAGGGGGATGTGCAAAGGGAGCTGGGGTCAAGAATTAACACCTCTGGGCCAGTCCTGGGGCACGTTTGAGTCACTGAAGAAGAAACGCCATCCTGTACTTTGGTACTTGGCAGTAGGCTGAGAAATCCAACCTGAAATGGTTCCTTTAGACAAGGGTACAACCTGTGCTGTTTCTCTCCACAGTAAGAGAGTCAGATGGCAATATCAGGCTGTATTGCAAAGGGGCTGATACGGTGATTTACGAGCGGCTGCACCCCAGGAATCTAAAGAGAGAAGCCACAGAAGAGGCACTCGATGTATGTTTGTATTTTGTGTGCTCTTTTTGAAACAGAAATTGCTTATTTCTGACCATAGTGTTATTAATTTCCTTTTCCTGAGCTATTAAGACAAATGGAAACCTGCAATTGGTTCTGAAAGTCAGACTTCTTTTGTAAAATTTGTCAAATGTTCACGTTCTTATCCTTGTGTTTGGATTGCAAATGGAGAGATTTCTTTTGCGGATATGTGTGGTTTTAATTATTTTTCAGGTCTTTGCAAATGAAACTCTCAGGACACTCTGCCTGTGCTATAGAGACATAAGCCAAGATGAGTTTGAAGTATGGAATGAAAAGTTTGTGGAGGCCAGCTTAGCTACAAGTCACCGGGATGAAGCTCTGGACAAAGTGTACGAGGAAATAGAAAAAAACTTGATCGTAAGGAGCTGAACACTTTTAGTACTTATCAGTTCTTATATTAAAAGAAATGTGTTTCAATGCTACTAACCACCTGTATTTCAAATCCTTTCCAGCTGCTTGGTGCAACAGCTATTGAAGATAAACTACAGGATGGAGTTCCAGAAACTATCTCCAGACTCTCCAAAGCAGACATTAAAATCTGGGTGCTTACTGGTGACAAAAAAGGTGGGGTTGCTTACAGCCAAAAAGCTAAAACCAGGATTTTTTCCTCCTGTTCTCCTCTCTTCCTGTTCATCTACACTCTGGCATTGAAAGGAGATTCACATACTGAAAATGATGAAATTACTAAATCAGAATTAGTGGTGAAATTAGTAAATCAGAAATTACTTAAGAGCGCTTGAAGCACTTCTGGCTGCTCCTAACAATTACCTGTGACAGAACTTTCCTCTCTTAATTTTTATTTTTTGTAGAAACTGCTGAAAATATTGGATTTTCCTGTGAACTCTTAACAGAGGAAACGGCCATCTGCTATGGAGAAGATACCAGGCAAGTGAAAACACAGGATTTCATTTTCAGGATTTTCAGTCTGGGACTGACCTAGCTTAAAGTTTATCCTTGACTCTTCTGTTACAGTTTCTCCCTCTCTTTCCAGTGCTCTCCTTCAAACGAGGTTGGAAAACCAGAGGAACACGGCTGGATCCAGTCCTCATTCCTCTCTCAGAATGAACGAGCCCTTCTTCCAGGGCAGCAGAGATCGGGCTCTGATCATCACTGGCTCCTGGCTGGTACGTACAGAGGCTGTTCCCCCCAGAATTTGGGGTCTGGGGGCACCACCAGTCTCTCACTGAGGACTCTGTTCCTTTGTCTGCATGAGCAGTTCGTTAAAATGCCAGAAATGGATGCTGGGAGCATAATGAGCTCAGGTGTGTTGTTAGGCAGTGCCTAGAGTGGGACCAGAAGGGAACATAGTAAGGGTTTGGTTGTTTTTTTTTTTCACAGAATGAAATCCTGCTGGAGAAGAAAAAGAAGAAAAAGAAACTTAAGCTGAAATTCCCCAGAACAGCAGAAGAGAAGAAAAAACAAACAGAGAAAAGGAGAAGGGCAGAGGCCTACAAGGAGCAGCAGCAGAAGAACTTTGTTGATCTGGCCTGCGAGTGCAGGGCTGTGATCTGCTGCCGTGTGACCCCCAAGCAGAAGGCCATGGTGGTGGAGCTGGTGAAGAAGTACAAGAAGGCCATCACCCTGGCCATCGGGGACGGGGCCAATGATGTGAACATGATCAAAAGTAAGGCGGCTGTTGAGCTCTCTGGCTAGGACACATCTCCTCTGGCCTGCTCCTGCGGTCTCTCCACTGTCCCTCTCTGTCAGAAGACTCTTCCATCTGCTTTGCTGCCGTGGGCCTTTTAGCTTCTGTGCCTGTTTCCCTTTCTGAGGAAGCACTTTAGGAAATGGTTAGTGGTTTTTCCTGATCTACTTTATTTTTTTCTGTAGACATTCCCTGAGCAGGGACTCAAATCCCATCTGTTCTCATTCTGTGTGTCACAGAAGTGTAATATAAAGACCAAAGCAGTAGCTTGGTTGCCCCTTTCCTGGTGGCATTAGCCATCCCAGATTGTGCCTGCTACTCTTGGAGATCCCAGTGAGAAAAAACCATCTAGGAGAGGGTTTATGTCCTGAGGGTAAACTGCCTGGCCAGTTTGTTCAGTGCTTTACTCACTCTGTCTCATCGCTTGGTTCTCCTTTGATCAAATTTCCCAGGTGCATTGTGACAGAACAAGCACTGAGAGAGAGTCCAGGTGACAGCAGAAATGTGACCCCGGTCACGTTGCTGTCCCTTTGTCCAACCCAGCGTGTGGTGTTTGTCTCCTCCACCCAGCTGCCCACATTGGAGTTGGGATCAGTGGCCAGGAGGGGATGCAGGCTGTCATGTCCAGTGACTTCTCCTTCGGGCAGTTCCGTTACCTCCAGCGGCTGCTGCTGGTCCATGGGCGCTGGTCGTACATCAGGATGTGCAAGTTTCTGAGATACTTCTTCTACAAGAACTTCGCTTTCACACTGGTCCACATCTGGTACTCGTTCTTCAACGGCTTCTCTGCCCAGGTAGGAAGGTGTGCTCACATGGGATAACAACCAGCAGATGCTCCTGTCACTGTGGAACAGCAAAGACTTAACCTGGGAAGTGTCAGGAACGTGAAGTTGTCACCAGCGATTTCTGCAGGAGGATGAGATGAGTACTGAGCGAGTTAGTTACAAGCAGTTAGGTGTGACTCCAGAGCACTAAGTCAGGATCACTGTTGCACAGGGAGGAAGATTTGGAAGGAGTGGGGCAGCTTAACACAGACTAAAGAGCTTCAGCAGAGCCTTGAGCCCAGGTGCTGCTGCCTTTGGGTGAACACTGAGACAGGGAACTTAGAGCTGTCGTAGAGCACATGTGAGTTTTGTCAGGAGCTGGAGGGGAAGGATGTAATAAAATGCCATCTCTGAGTGCTGCAATTCCCCCTCTGTTGCAGACAGCCTACGAGGACTGGTTCATCACTCTGTACAACGTGCTGTATTCCAGTCTCCCGGTCCTGCTCGTCGGCTTGCTCGACCAGGTATCCCCACGTTGTTACAGCACATGAATCCAAAGACATCCACTAGCAGTCTTTAAGTTACACTGCTTGTCCATGAAACAAGAGAGGTTTGGTTTTGCAGCTTTTAAGAATGTTTTCCTTATGCATTACTCTGTGCAAATCCCTGTTGTTGGAAAGAGAAAGGGATCTCTTTCCCTTAAGGGAATATACATTCCCTTTGGGATGTATCTCCTCACTCTTCAAAGCTCTTGCTGAGAGCAACAATCCACAACAACTTCTTTTCTTTTTCCTCTTTATTAAGGATGTGAGTGACAAACTGAGCCTTCGGTTCCCCGGACTTTATGTTTTGGGTCAGAGAGATTTACTTTTCAACTACAAGAAGTTCTTTATAAGTTTGCTCCATGGAGCTGTAACTTCACTGATCATCTTCTTCATCCCGTATGGAGCCTACCTTAAATCCATGGGACAAGATGGAGAAGCCCCTGCAGATTATCAGTCCTTTGCTGTCACAGCAGCATCCTCTCTGATATTTGTTGTCAATTTGCAGGCAAGTAAGCTTGGTTACCTGACAACACTTTCTGCTCACTGTTCTAAATTTCTCTACTAAAACGGCAACAATATGCAAAAAATAGTTGACATTATTTGGAATTAATAAACTCACTTGGCATTTCTGTTTGCTTTCAGATTGGCCTGGATACGTCTTACTGGACTTTTGTTAATGCTTTTTCAGTATTTGGGAGTATTGCACTTTACTTTGGGATCACGTTTGACTTTCACAGTGCCGGAATCCACGTTCTCTTCCCTACTCGCTTTCAGTTCACAGGTCAGTCCTGGTGGCTTGAGGTTCTCAGTCCTGTCTCATGTAGCTTTATCATAAATAAACATTTGCTCTTTTTACTCCCAGGAACTGCTCCGAACGCTCTGCGTCAGCCATACCTTTGGCTTACCATGATTTTGTCCATTGCTATTTGCTTGCTGCCTGTAGTGGCACAGCGCTTCTTGTGCATGACAATCTGGCCTTCGGAGAGCGATAAAGTGAGTGAGATCTGTGTTATTGAATGATCTGCAGGTGTTTATTGACAGGGGCTGCTTCAGTGCTCAGGGGTGGGCTGGTGCTCCTGCCCATGGCAGGGTGTGGGATGAGAGGGGCTTTAAGGTCCCTTCCAACCCAAGCCATTCTGGGATTTTCTGGTGAATTGTTAGAGACAAGTGATGGTGCCCTTGGGAGAGCCACACAAGCCTGGCTTGGGTCCCGTGGGCAGAGGAGTGGCTGCAGGGCTGGCCAGAGGCAGCAGCTCAGCGTGGGCTGTTTCCTTGTGTGCCTGTGAGGCTGCTGAGGGCCCCAGTTTGGGTTTAATTTAGGCTGGGCCGGAGTGCCAGGGTTGCACAGAAAGAGCGCAGGGGATAGGTTTGGCTGCTCCTGCTCAGCCTCGAGCCAGCAGCCGGCACACAGCTCCGTGCGGTGCTGTCCCAAGGCGTGACCCGCTGGGTGTTTGCGTGCCCGCAGGTCCAGAGGAACCGTCGGAAGTACCTGCAGGAGGAGCAGCAGTGGAGGCGGCGGCAGAGCGCGTTCCGCCGCGGGGTCTCTGCCCGCCGCTCCGCCTACGCCTTCTCGCACCAGCGCGGCTACGCCGAGCTCATCGCCTCGGGCCGCAGCATCCGCAAGCGGCGAGCGCCGCTGGACGCCGTGCTGGCCGGGCCGGGCCCCGCGGACACGCGGCACCGCAGCTGAGGGACCGCTTGTGGCAGCGACAAAACCGTTCCCGACAAACTCAGGGTCTTTTTAACCACGTGGCGTAAGGATGTGAAGGTTTTTATGTCGCAGAAGTTTCTGGGTTTGGGCTCCTGGGAGCACAGAAAGGCCAAGAGTTCTCCGTGGAGCTACCGATCCTTGTGTGGCCACGCTGCGTGGCAGTGAAGGATACACGTGCTGGGAATGGAAACCCGGTTTTTAGTAATGCCTGGAATTGCAGACTTTTCACTTTTTAATACTATGTTGGTATAAAACTGTATCTACATTTCACATTTGTCATTGAAAGCGATTTTGCTTGTGTGCTCCATTTCATTAACTGCTCAGACATGATGGCACATGGGGTGCTCAGCCCTGGAGAGGGCCCTGGATGCTCCCATCGGAGCTGTCACAGCTGAGCTGGGACGTGTTTGGTGATAAACTCCAGCCAGCGTCACATTGGATTAGGAATCAGGATCGGTGTCAGCTCTGGAAGCTGCCCCTGGAGCTGGCACAAGCTATTCATTTCAGTTCTGGACACAGTCAGTGATGGATAATTGGAAATCAGTCATGTTCATTGGAATGTATTTCATGTGCTGGTGCCTCGGCTTACAGTGTAAAAAATGTTTTTATGAGTCTCTTTACATTTGCACATTCTTTACTGGAGGTGTTTGAATGTTCCACTGTTATCTACTTCCCCCTCCCCAACTAAAGTTAATTATTGAAATGGCTTTATAGTAGAAACTATGGCCTATTCATAATTCTCATAAAGCTCTCTTTCAATGGAATGTACATTTCAAAAGTGTAATGCAAATAAATATACCAAAGTCTACTTCCTTTCAAAGAGTGCGGGCCTTACGCTTGCCAGCACCTCGCAGGGAGGACGTGTGCGAGGCAGGGCGGGAAAGGGAAGGGAAGGGAAGGGAAGGGAAGGGAAGGGAAGGAA
>VZTB01004647.1:290702-302387 GCA_013397245.1 Thryothorus ludovicianus
CTTCCCTGAACTTCCCTGAACTTCCCTGAACTTCCCTGAACTTCCCTGAACTTCCCTGAACTTCCCTGAACTTCCCTTCCCTGAACTTCCCTGAACTTCCCTTCCCTGAACTTCCCTGAACTTCCCTGAACTTCCCTGAACTTCCCTGAACTTCCCTGAACTTCCCTTCCCTGAACTTCCCTGAACTTCCCTTCCCTGAACTTCCCTGAACTTCCCTCTTTGTGAAGGACTCACTCTCCACCTGCTTTCCTGCCTGGCCGTGTTTCTTTTGTGTTTCCATGAGCAAATAGCACAGCCTGGGGAAGGGGTTTAGCTGTAAATCAGCATCAGGGATTTGCAGCTTTGCACCACGTCTAAACCCTGCCTTTTGTTTTCCTGCTAAATTTGAGCTCAGCCTAAGTGCCAGGGAAAGGTGATTTAATTTGAGTCCATTGGCCTGGCTCATGAGCATCCTTTCCCTGGCTGTGTGGAGATGGATTGTCTGTCCAGAGTGGGATCATCTCCTGTGGGAACCAGGGCTTGGCTCTGACTGCCCTGGAGGCTCGGACCTGGGCAGGGGTCTCAGGGAACAGAGCCCAAAACACCTGTGGGTTGGATTTTAGCCCATGGGAACGATTGACATCCTTAAAAGAAGAATTAAAGATCACAGGAGTTTAAATAGAGCAGTATTGAGTTTGTCACAGAGTGTAAAAGTAGTTTTTGGGTTTTGGTACAGAGGGTAGGAATTTCCAAGATGGAGAAACCTCGTGGCTTTAGGTTTCTTCCTTCTTCTTCTTCCCTCTCCATTTTCTTGATGATGGGGACATGAGTGATTGGTTTAGAGTAGAAACTGTCTAATGTAGAGAATGGGTATTGGAGATAATAAATAGTCTGTATGTTACTTTTAGTATAAAAGATAAACACCCCCTCTGAAGGGGGAAAGCCTTTGACTGCCCTGCTGGAAGGAGCTCGGCGGGTCAGAAAGAAAATGTGTGAGATAAGAGCGAATAAACAACTTGAGAACGAGACCTGAAGAGTTTCTGCTCTTTTCTCCCATCTCTCGCTGGGGGAAAAGGACTTTACATTGTCGGGAATTTCTGCAAAATAACACAGGACCCGACAATCTCCCGGACCGGGATCCACAAAGCCACCGAGTGGGGAGGGAGAGCTCCTGCCCATCCCTAGGGCTGCTCCCAAAGCTCCGTCCCAGCCCAGAGCAGCCTTTCCGGGACTCTGTGCCCCCCGGGGCAGGGACCGGAGCCGCAGCCCGGCAGTTCCCGGCTCCGGACGGACACGGAGCTGTCACGGGGGATCCAGAGCGCTCCGTTCCTGTCATTTTTAAGGATGATCCATAACGTGTGAACATCACCCGCACTCCAGGCTTTAATTGCCTCTCTCCAGCGAGCTCGGCGCTTCCAAGGAAGCCTAAACGAGCACTTAAGGGATAATGCCGGGAGCAGCCGGGGGGGCTCCGTGCCCGGGCCGGGCTCCTCGCAGCCAAATCCCCCGGCGCTTTTATCCCGGAGTTATGGGGCCATTACTGCCACGGGTGTCTTTTACCGCCTCGGATTCCTTGTGCTGCCGGGCGGGAGGGAGGGCGGGGATGTGTAACCTGACCCAAAGTGGTCTTGTATGTTTTAATCTGCTGGTTTAATATCTTATGGCTTCCTGCCATTAGCCCTTTCTGAGCCGGACCCTGGAGTTTTGCTGAAGGCAGCTTCCAGTTGTGGGAACACAGGATTCACACAAGATTCGCCTCCGGAACCCCTGGAGGCTCAGGGACCCAGGCTGGGGTCTCAGAGACCCTGGCACAGAGCCCAAAACACCTGTGGGTTGGATTTTAGCCCATGGGAACCATTGCCAACCTTAAAAGAAGAATTACAGGTCACAGGAATTTAAACAGAGCAGCAGTGAGTTTGTTATAGAGTGTAAAAGTAGTTTTTGAGTTTTGGTACAGGAGGGTGAGTATTTCCAAGATGGAGAAACCTCGTGACTTTAAGTTTCTTCCTTCTTCTTCCCTCTCCATCTTCTCGGTGATGACTGATTGGTTTAGAGTAGAAAGTGTCTAATGTAGAGAATGGGTATTGGAGATAATTAATAAATAATCTATACATAACTTGTAGTATCAAAGATAAACACCCCCTCTGAGGGGGGAGAAAGCCTTCGACTGTCCTGCTGGAAGGAGCTCAGCAAGGCAAAAAAACAATATTAAATAAAAAAAATAAGCAACCTTAAACACAAAACCTAAAAAGTTTCTACTCTTACACTTCAAGCTTTAAAAAAAAAATAAGTTACTAACTCAAAAATTTCTACAAAATCACAAAAACCCAACAGCAGTGGGGGCAGCTTGTGGCAGGTGGAGTTGTTCTCTGTTGGAATTGTTCTCTGGGTGACTTGTTCCTGTCTGATGATCCCATGGTGTCCTGCCACGCTGCCTGTTCCGAGAGTTTTTTTGTTTCCCGAGGCGATTCCCGCAGGATTTCGGGCGGCGCGGAGCGCTGGGATCGGGAGAGCTGCCGGAATTTCCCGGTGCAGTCGGGAATTTTCATAGCTGGAAAAATTGTGATTCTTGGCAGGGTTGAGAGGAATTCACAGGTACAGAGCCGAGTGCAGGGGGCAGAGCCTGGCACTGACCCCCAGCGCACACCCAGCTCAGCTCATCCTTCAGCTTTCGGCGGTTTAATGAAATTTCCATCTCCTTCTCCCAGCTGTGCCCGTCTCTAAGTGCCTGGAAAAGGCGTTCCCGGGGGAGCAATGCTGCGAGGGGGATGGAAATGACCCGCACCGCTCCCGGTGTCACCGCTTTTGCCCCTTTGCTGTTCAAAGGTTTTTACCCTTCCCGCGCCATCCCGGTGGCACCGACCCCTGCACTCCTCACCCCCTCGGAGGTTCGGGAGTTTGGGACAATTCTCCTCACGCTGGGCGGGCTGGAAGAGCTGGGCTCTGCGACACAAAGCGCTGAGCAAAGCGAAACGAAGCGGCGTGAATTTAATGAACGGCGGAACGCGGCTCGGCGGCGAGAGAATGAGCGTGAAAAACAAATTTTTCAGGGAGTTTCTTAAGCCCGAGGTTAGAGCCCAGCCCACGAACCTGGCGGTGCCTTGTTGCTGCTCTGGGGGGCTCTGGGGTCCCCCCGGGGCCTCCCCAGGCTGCTCCAGGTGGGCAGAGAGGAGTCGGGCAGGGCAAGAAAGGGCTGCTTTAAAGGCAGAAATACAACACGGTGCTTTTCTTGTGCACTTTGTTTGCTTTTTTTCGAGGAGACAAATCAAACAGCTAGGAATGAATGAAGGCAAACGGAATGTCAGCTCCAGGAACCTCCAGCCTCCTCCCGGAGAGCTGCTTCAGGGGAAGAAAGCTCAATAACAGAATTTGACAGTAATTACATTGCATCACAGAATTCCGTGGCTGACATCAAGTGATTTCTCCTGGAATATCACAGCTGCACAGAAGGTGCCACATCTTTTCCCAAGTGCTTTAGCTCAGTTCCCTTGGCCAGGCCCCAGCTCCAGGCTGCAGTTTTGGGATGTGGTGCCCACTGGGGTCTGCATTATCCTGGCTGAGCTCAGCACTCCCCACCCCTCTCTCAGAGCTGCGGCAGCCCCAGGCCCTGCTTGGCACCACTCCACCCCCTGGTGTGGGATGGGGTTGTGGTGAAAAAAAAAAACCCTGGGGAATAAAACAGGAACTTCTGATTGCACGAGAAAGCAAAAGCATTGTTTTCCTCCTTTATTGAACTTTGGCAAATAATATGTGTGTGTGGGTTTTACATCAATAGCTATAAATAAAACTTTGAAAGCAATGTAATACTTGTCATTGAGATAAAGGACATCTATTGGCACAAATCAGTGAGTAAAAACCCTTTAATGATAAAATAACATTCACTCTTTAGCTACTTTATTCGTCTGAAAAACTCAGCTTACACTCAGTTCAACATACCACCTTCCACAAAGTTAAAAAATGACAGAAAAATGACATAATAAAATAGACCTTAAATTTCATTAATACAAGTACCTTGGCAAATTCCAGCCAGCTGGAGCAGCTCGTGCCAGCCCCCGCCGTGCCCGTGGCCTCACACAGCCCTGGCTGCCCGTGGGCTCAGGAGTGCGGGTGTACTCGGCGCCTGTCGGTGACGAGTGGTGACACCTGCCCGACCATCCCGGCGGAACGTGGAAAGCTTTCTGGGAGATGAGCCACTGTTACAATCATCAACTGTCACAAAAAACCCCTGGGGGCAGTTCTGTTACTGTCTTTGGCAGAGAAATCAGGGAAGAAAAGAACCCCACTATATTCACAACCTACCGAGTAAGGCCAAAGGAAAACGGCTCCTGGCACTAATGAGAGCACTTCTCTAATTACACCCTTAATGACAGATCAAGGAACACTGCCCTCAGGATCCTGTGACCCCCTGTGCCACGCAGAGCAAAGGGCACAGGGCAGCTGGGTGTCCAGCAGGGCCCCAAAACTGCCCCTGGAGAGAAAACACAACCCGCTGTGAAACGGGGGGCTTGGCGTGAGCCTGGCCTGTCACACGAGGGACAGTCACAGGGGACACAGCACCCCACAAAGCCAGCCCCAGGAGCCCGGGCAAGGGGACAGGGGCAGCACAGGACACGGCCAGAGAGATGGGATGGAACCCAGGGCAGGTGACAGCTGGGACAGAGCTGCTGAGCCCAGGGCAGGTGACACAGCTGGGATAGAGCTGCTGAACCCAGGACAGGTGACACGGCTGGGACAGAGCTGGCTGTGTGTCCTGCCCGTGCTGGGACAGAGCTGCTGAGCCCAGGGCAGGTGACACGGCTGGGATAGAGCTGCTGAACCCAGGGCAGGTGACACAGATGGGACAGAGCTGGCTGTGTGTCCTGCCCGTGCTGGGACAGAGCTGCTGAGCACAGAGCAGGTGACACAGCTGGGACAGCACTGCTGAGCCCAGAGCAGGTGACACGACTGGGACAGAGCTGCTGAACCCAGGACAGGTGACACAGATGGGACAGTTCTGCTGAGCCCAGGGCAGGTGACACAGCTGGGACAGAGCTGCTGAACCCAGGGCAGGTGACACAGATGGGACAGTTCTGCTGAGCCCAGGGCAGGTGACACAGCTGGGACAGAGCTGCTGAACCCAGGGCAGGTGACACAGATGGGACAGTTCTGCTGAGCCCAGGGCAGGTGACACAGCTGGGACAGAGCTGCTGAACCCAGGGCAGGTGACACAGATGGGACAGTTCTGCTGAGCCCAGGGCAGGTGACACAGCTGGGACAGAGCTGCTGAACCCAGGGCAGGTGACACAGATGGGACAGTTCTGCTGAGCCCAGGGCAGGTGACACAGCTGGGACAGAGCTGCTGAACCCAGGGCAGGTGACACAGATGGGACAGTTCTGCTGAGCCCAGGGCAGGTGACACAGCTGGGACAGAGCTGCTGAACCCAGGGCAGGTGACACAGATGGGACAGTTCTGCTGAGCCCAGGGCAGNTGTGCTGTGTGTCCTGCCCAGGCTCTGTGTCCTGCCCGTGCTCTGTGTCCTGCCTGTGCTGTGTGTCCTGCCCAGGCTCTGTGTCCTGCCCGTGCTCTGTGTCCTGCCTGTGCTGTGTGTCCTGCCCAGGCTCTGTGTCCTGCCCGTGCTCTGTGTCCTGCCTGTGCTGTGTGTCCTGCCCAGGCTCTGTGTCCTGCCCGTGCTCTGTGTCCTGCCTGTGCTGTGTGTCCTGCCCAGGCTCTGTGTCCTGCCCGTGCTCTGTGTCCTGCCTGTGCTGTGTGTCCTGCCCAGGCTCTGTGTCCTGCCCGTGCTCTGTGTCCTGCCTGTGCTGTGTGTCCTGCCCAGGCTCTGTGTCCTGCCCGTGCTCTGTGTCCTGCCCAGGGCCAGGCAGCAGCACAGGTGTCGTTCACACAGGTGAGCTGAGGGGTGGTCCCTGAGCTCCCACCCCGGCTGCTCCTGCTGTGCCAAAGGAACTCCCGATCCTGGGAAAAACCGCACGGCTCGAACCGCCCCGGGGAGGAGCTGCCAGCCGGCCAAAGCGCCCCTCGAGTGGCAATTTCAGGGCAGTCGGATTTATTTGGGTGTGTTTGACACAGGGACGGGGCGGGGCTGCTCTGGACACCCGCCCCGAGCGGTGCCGAGCCGTGCGGGGCGAGGCCGGCCGTGATTTCACAGCGGAAATTCGAGCACGACTGCGCCACGAGTGCCAACAGCTGACGGGCTCCATGCACAAATAAACACCATCAACCCAAAGACCTCGGCCCAAACCCAAAGGAAGAAGTTGCCTTTAAGAATCACGATGCATCACACTGCTAAGGGTTTGCCTCATGCATAAACATGGGAGCGCTGATTGGCAGTTGCTAATTATAATTACTACACCGTCACACAGGACAATCAGCTCTTCAGACCAAGTAGCACAAATGTAGAAAATAATATTTTTTTTCCTCTTTTTTTTTCTTTTTTTTTTCTTTTTTTTTTTTTTTCCCAACAGAGCAAATGAACACAGATTGTTTCTTCAGCAAAATATGAAACTGTAAACTTTGGGCTCATTCTGCAACTTTTCCCCGATCCATAAATAACAAAAAAAACCAAAACAAACCCAATGGGAAGAAAGACTGACGTACATTTTTAAGCGCACCTTCTCCGTCTAGTACAAAAGCACAACCTAAAACATATAAAGCTTCTCCTTCTGTTTTTTTTTTTTTCTCTTCGAAATCACAGTTACCAAAAAGAAACAGTGAATAATTTCTTACATACGCTATAATAACATTACTCTAAACAGCTATTCTCTATGAGGTATATCTGAGAAAATTCGGTGAGGGATTGCACGGTCTGCGTTGCCAACGTGCCCAGTTCGTCATAAAGCTTTGGAACCATGGAGAAAGAGAGATCAGGGAGAGAGGGGGGAGGAAGAGGAGGAAGAGGAGGAGAGCCTTTGGTATTATCAGGAGTCTGTTCTTTGCAGGGCTGCATTGCAAAGCACCACAGTACAAAAGCCCACCAGGTACGATTCGGCGGCCCAGTCGAAGCTGAGGTATTCACAGGAAGAATAAAAAAAAAAAAGCACAAAGAGGTCTAGACTGGCAAAATGGTTGCTTTGGTTCAAGCAAGGCACTCGTCCCGTGGTAACGTCACTCTTTGCAAGTGAAGCAGGAGGCGGGGGGGGGCCGCGGGGACCCTGCCAGCTCTGGGGACTGTCTGTGTCCTGAGGGCACAGGGACCATCGGCTCGCCCCGCCCGGAAGGCATCCTGAGAATTATTATAGCTTTGTATCGAGGGAACACAGAGACACAGAGAAAAGCACACTTGTCAAAGTCCTACCGTTCCCAGCACAGACTTCAACCCCCAAAGAAACAGCAAAACAAAAGGCAACACCTGACTGACAGCGGAGCGCTTGTGTGGAGCTGTGGGGAACCCAAATGGATCCAGGGCCCTGCAGATTCCTGGGAAAGGCCCAGGACTGGATTGGGATGCTCAGAGCATTGCTATAAACAGCACAAACCAGCCTCCAAACCCAAATGGATCCAGGGCCCTGCAGATTCCTGGGAAAGGCCCAGGACTGGATTGGGATGCTCAGAGCATTGCTATAAACAGCACAAACCAGCCTCCAAACACAAATGGATCCAAATCCCTGTGGATCCAGGGCCCTGCAGATTCCTGGGAAAGGCTCAGGGCTGGATTGGGATGCTCAGAGCATTGCTATAAACAGCACAAACCAGCCTCCAAACCCAAATGGATCCAAATCCAAATGGATCCAGGGCCCTGCAGATTCCTGGGAAAGGCTCAGGGCTGGATTGGGATGCTCAGAGCATTGCTATAAACAGCACAAACCAGCCTCCAAACCCAAATGGATCCAAATCCAAATGGATCCAGGGCCCTGCAGATTCCTGGGAAAGGCTCAGGGCTGGATTGGGATGCTCAGAGCATTGCTATAAACACCATAAAGCAGCCTCCAAACCCAAGTGCCAAAGGGCACCACTAATTCCCCGACAGCCGACTTGGAAGTAATCACTCAGGAACGTGATGCTAATGGAGCTTAATGCAGCCTCCCTTCATTGCTAACTTGAGAAAAGTAATTAATTGATTTTTATCTGAAAACTGCAATTGTAAACAACAAGCAAAGGTGAGGAGAGGGAGCAGCTCCTGGATGTGCGCCAGGGGGAATCCCCTGCCCTGCCCCACACTGGCCGGGCTCTGCTCAAGCACATAACAACAACAATAATAATAATAATAATTAGCAGAGCTAATTGCTGCTGGGAGCCTTTTTGGGCAGGCGGACGAAGGCGGGGTCACCTGCAGCTCCACACAAGCGCGGCGGTGTCCCCGGGAGGGGCTGGCAGGACAAAGGGGACACGGAAAGGGCACGGCCAGACCCGGCAGCTCGCAGGGCAGCGTTTCTTTGGGAATCTGGGCTCTGGCTGGACCTCGCTGGGAGGAGGAGGAGGGAGAGCACGAGCAGAATGCAGACCGCACGGAGAAAGTAATCTTTGGTATCTTTGGTATCATCAACACGATTAAAATTACAAATGGAAAAGTCAGTGAGGTAGCCTCTTTGGTTCTCACTAGAAATAGAAAGGTTTTTTTTTTTTCTGGGTTTTTTTTTTCTTTTTTCCTTTTTTTTTTTTCTTTTTTTTTTTTTTCCACACAGAAGTTCATTCTTGCCCGCAGCTAGTTTAAGGGTTTCTCTCTTTTTGCTTGGCATGGATTATTTTCCCCCCAGCTTAAGTTTTAAGAAGCCACAAAGTTCAGGCAAAGTAACCCAGTGTCTTTTTTTTTTCTTTTTCCCCCTATTTTTCTGAACACACAGTTTTAGGTTGAATATTCATTGCTTGTCCTCAAAGTTCACTCTGCTGTTCTTACAGGAAATCTGTAGTGCTTTATAGATAATTCTAAATAAAAAATAAAAACTCTACAAGGGCATCCCTGGGTGATGATGAATAAGTTAAATAAATAAGTTATATTATGAAGGCTTCATGTGCCATAATAAAGCTATGTCACACTTTCTAATCAGGAGGGGAGAGATTAACTTAAATAATTTAAACTTAAAAATTAATTAAAAGAAGGAATTACAACTAGACTTCTGTTTGATGGAACGAGTTGTTCTTGCCCTGTCTGGCAGAGCCTGGCTGCTCTACAGAGCAATACCAACTCTGAAATGTATTTACTAACAGGCTTCGCATCCCTGATGCGCTACTACAGTCCTATGGATAAATAAAATTACTCCCAAAATGAATTCACAGAGGGCTGAATTAAATAGGTACAAAAAGCTAACGTCACAGCCTGATCCCCCCCCAATCTACATTCAGGCAAATTCAAAAGCTAAACCGAAACACAACGGGATTCAGACTGAACAGAGATCTCAGGACCTGCCCTAAGACTAAATTAAATAAATCACATTATCAATAGATAATATATCGGGTTAAAACCCACAGGCGTCTGGAAAGAAAAAAAAAATAAAACCATTTTAAGCTTTGCCTTCTTAAAAACTCGAAACAAATCCAAATTGCCCCTAACAAATATCCAGGAGGCCAGGTAGAAAGTTCCCCCAGGTGGCAGAAATCCCGGGGAGCCGCGAGGAGCCGTGCCCTCGGTGCAGCTGGAGTCCTCCACAGCCCTTTGGATCCTCCCGTGGCCCGGGGACAGCCACCACGAAGCTTTGCAGGCTGCTCACGGAGCACGTCCCTCCCTCCTGGGGGACACACCCGAGGTGTCTGTGCCAGCTGTGGCTCCGTGGCCCTGCTCCACGCTGGGGTACTCTGCACGCACCAGTCTTTGGCAGCACAATAAATAAAGCAACAGGTTACACACACAGCTCTGCAGACTCAGCAGCCCGTGGAACACAACTCTTTGGGTTTGGTTTGCCAAAAGCCTCCAGCACGGCCTCCGGCTCGACGCTCCCGGGCTGAGGGAGCTGCCTCGGAAAAGCCTCCGAGAGGGGGCAGTGAAATGGAAGACGTCACACAGAGATGCAGGGATAAGAAAATGCAGCAGCATTTTGGGGTGAAAATGGGTTGGGAGTGTTGAGAGATTTGAGGCCCCAGCCCAGAGAAGCCTCGTGTGTGTCGCTGCTCGTGTAAGGTTGGACAACAAACACTTCCACGAGCTGGAGAGAATTTCAGTGAGGAGAAATGGGTAATTCAGTACCTGATCTGAACTCCCTCTGTTGGGACTTATTGGAGCAGCTCAGAAAGCTGTGGGCAGCTCCCCTCAGCCTCTGGGAGAGGTGGGAGGCAGAGCTGTGGCAATCTGGCTGTCCCTCAGGTGACAGGAGCCTCAGTGAGGTGTCCCACAGGCAAGAGGATGCTCAGAGATATCAGGATGCACAGAGGATGCTCAGAGGATGCTCAGAGGATGCTCAGAGGATGCTCAGAGGATCACCTGCTGGGGCTCATTCCCTGTGGGATACACTTCCCTGCCCTCTCACTGCAGGAAGGGGAGGTGAGGAATGAGCCCTGGGCTTTGCACAGGTCCAGATTGCAGGGGACACTTCCAGCATGACACAGGACACAGCTGCCCTGAGGACAATGCCGAGCTCAAAATGCACCAGGGGCTGCTTTGATGGACACTTAGGTGGGAATGGAAGGGAAACTTCAACGTGACCACACCACCTCAGCTGGCTCCAAACCCCACACTCAAATATCTGGCAAAACATCAGCCCGGACTGGGACCATTTTTTGGCAATTTTATCCCATGTCTGGCTATACAGATTCTCCAAATCTCTTTGGGATCTGCCTGGAAATCTCTGCCAAAAGATCCTTTGATTCCCAGAGCAGGCACATGCTGTCAATTCAGCTGTGAGGATCCTGACTTTGCTTTCCAGAAACTTTTCATGTCCTGAGCAGATGAGGCTTCTTGATTTATTTATTTTTTTTTAAGTGCAGTCACTGGGATGTGACTGCAGATGTTCTGTGAAGCAGTTAAAATGAAGCCCTTGTTTAAAGGCAGAGAGGAGCCAGAGGTGCTCCAGCTCTGAGGATAAATTTGGACATGTTATGATCTGGATCAAACAACATG
Source organism: Thryothorus ludovicianus (assembly GCA_013397245.1). Classification (NCBI taxonomy): domain Eukaryota; kingdom Metazoa; phylum Chordata; class Aves; order Passeriformes; family Certhiidae; genus Thryothorus; species Thryothorus ludovicianus. The sequence goes on from VZTB01004647.1 coordinate 301,664, forward strand.
ACAACTCCTGAACTGCCCCACGAACTGCTCAATATTTGGGTTTGCTTCAGGGGGAGGTTTGGAGCTGGGCTGTGGTGCTGCTCAGCACTCACAGGGACAGATGGGAGGTTTGCAAGTTTTAACCTTGGGGAGGAGAAAGAGGGGTGGAGGGCAGGGGAGGGTGGCTGTTCACAGCTCCAGACACACAGGTCACACCCACCCCACGGGCGTTTCCTGCAGGGAGCACACACCCCGACGTGCTGCACCTGCAGTCCGTGCAGCTCTTGGAGAGATGTGTGGGAAAAGAGAAATAAACCCACCCTTGTGGCTGCACAAACACTCACAGAGAGGGGTTACCTGTCCAGAGAGCACTGGGGTTATGTGCATTAGTCGTGCAAGAGGAGAGACAAACTGAAACACAAGTAGTGAGAATCCTCATCTTTGGTTTTGTAGCTGTTGAGGTTTTGGTTGCTCTGTTCCTTGTTCTTTTTGAAAAAACTGCATAGGCACAAATTAAAGACAATCTTCAACTTTAAGATGACTTGAGTTGTCAAATGAAGCAGCAATTGTACTGGCTTTGCTTTGTTCTCATTCTTGTCAACCCTTTCTTTGAGATCTGCTTCCAAAACGTCCAAGATGTCTGTAGAACACAGTGTGGGACTCGTTTGCTTCCTGACATGCTTCCTTTTTTTTTTTTTTTTTTTTTTTTTTTATTTTTTTTTTTTTTTTTTTACATTGAAACATT
>VZTB01004647.1:312994-323330 GCA_013397245.1 Thryothorus ludovicianus
TGCCCGGAACCGGCCGGGAATCGGCTCGGAACCGGCCCCGGCAGCGGCCGCGGCTCTTCCCTCCCCGCCGTCCCGGGGATCCGCCGTGCTCCGCAACCCCCGCAGCCCAGCCCCGCAGCCGGCTGCTCCCGGGGCCCCGCTGCACACAGCCGGCCCTGCTGCCTCCCTGTCCGCTGCTGCAAGCCAAGGTACAGCGCTGATCTGTGCTGTTGGTTACTGGTTATTTGTTGCCTTAAACGCGGCTCAGTTCGGGCTCACGTGTGGTGGGTGTCCTCCTGTGAGTCCCAGGAGCCCGGCGTGCCCGTGCCCCGTTCCCGGGGAAGGGCCGGCTCCGCAGGCCGCCCCTCAGCCCTCACGGCTGGCAGGGGCAGCGCACAGCTCCGCAGGGAGTGAGGCTGGCACCGCGGTGTGTGGGCAGCGACAGATGGACGGGGCCGGGAGAGCAGCGAGGAGCAGCGGGCTCAGGGCCCGAGGGGACAGACAGCATCCCCTGGCACGGAGCTGCCCAGTGGGGACTTGCCTGCTGTGGCACAGCCCATGCAGCCACCCGTGCCAAGCTCTGCTCCCAGCTGGGCACTTGGCTACTTCTCCCTGCTCCTTTGAGCAGTAGCAGCAACAACAGCCGTGTCCTTGCGTTTTGTGTCATCCTTATCTCGGCCCTGATAACCCCCTCCGTATTTGTGAAAATCCCACCTCCACCGGGCCTTTCCAGTATCTAAAAGAGGGGAATGGGGAGAAATGTCACCTTTTGGACCCTCCATCATCAGGCCACTTTCCAGAGCAGCTGGCATCTCCTTGCAAACAGGTTGTGTATGGCAGCACTCAGTTTCCCTGCAGATTGGATCCCAAAGGATAATGATCCATTTCTCTCCATGCTGCCATCACGGCGTCTCTGGAGCTCCCGGTGTTTTCTGAGCTGCTTTTTGGCACTAATCAGGCGGGTATAAAGTGGAGTTCCCCCCACCCCAGCTACTCCTCCCGCTGCCAGCTTGTGGCAGAAAAAAGAAAGGGAGACAGAAAAGAAAGCCCTGGCGTGAGGTGCCTTTGTTCAGGGCAACTTATGCGTGAAATCTTTTTGTCCTTCCTAAAGGAAGGCAAAAGTTGCAGTTGATTTGGGGAAAAAAGAGGCGAGTGCAGCGCTCCGGAGACGGGAGGAGGGAGGGTGGGCAGACCCTGATGGGAATCTGGTGCCACAGATGTGCTGCTGTCTGTGTCCTCTCTTTCCCTCTCTTTTCCTTTTGCCTTTTCCAACAAATCCATCAGGCCTTTGACTTTTTCTTTCTGAAGCTGCACCTGCTGGTTGCGTCCCCTGAGGATGTTTTGTTACACACCGTAGTGCCCAGTTCTGGTGCATTTCCAAAACCTTCCTGGATTTTCAAAACCTTCCTGGATTTCACACAAGGTGTAAATACCCACGCGTGGTGCGGAGGGTCCATGCTGGTGGGGCTGTGCTGCCCCAGAGGCAGAGGGTGTCAGGTGTCCTTTGTCACCCGGGCAGGACACGGTGCAGCCGAGCTGGGCACTGCGGGCAGAGCAGTGAGGGGAGCCTCACAGAGGAGTGAGGGGTGGCTGGGTGCCCTTGCTCCCCAGCGAGCTTGGGCTGCCCAGCAGGACAGCATTCCCTGCTTGCATGGCTGCCTTTGCCAGAGGCTTTCCCTCTGCTCTCGGTGGAGGGAGGAGGGAGTTTCTTTGTTAGCTTTCCTTCTCCCGTCTGCCTGCAGCTGGGGCTCCCCGTGCCAGGTGCCCTTGCTCCCCCCACAGAGGCAGCGGTGAGGTGCCCTGGGATGGGACAAACCTGGGGGTTGACCTGGCCTGGCTGAGCTTTCTTGCCCAGCATCCTTCTGGTTTGGGCCGTGGCTCCCCTGTGAATATGAAATTTAATTCCTCTCCTCTTTTGTTCTCTGGGGTTCATCTCCTGCAGCACTCATGCCTGGCACCTGACCCAAAGGCTGCAGGAAAGGGTGACTCCAGGGTGACACCTCGGTGCAGGACACGGCACAGGCACAGAGAGTTCTCCTCTAAAGCAGCTGTCACCAGCTGGCCAGGGCCTGCAGGTGTTCATTTTCACCTGCTTTTAAACAAACATTGCAAAGTGTTTTCTCTGGCATTTTGAAACTGCTGTCACAGTTTCTCTGCAGAGGGAGCAGCTTCAGCCCCTCGGGACACCTTCCCAGGGATGGAGGCACAGCTGGACATGGGGCTGGAAGGGTTCAACCCACACTGGCCACTGGCACCCTCCAGCCCCAAGGGCCAGCAGAGCCTTCCTCACATTTACCAGTGGGAGAGGAAGGAAAGGATCTTTCCTATCCCATCCCCAAATCGGGTTCTAGGACTATAAACCCCTGCCTCTGTGCCAGGATGGTCTCAAGGATAAATATGAGCTGCAGTGGGTGTTAGTGGTGGGAGGCACACTGAGAGCACAGACACAGGATCTGGCACAGCTCTGCTCCTGAGGGGCTCTGTCCTGGGAGTTCATGTGCTCTCCTAAAAACAGAGGGCAGAATTCCTGCCAGGAGCACTCTGCAGTGCTGGAGCAAGTAATGAGATGGTCCTGGGGATGTGATTCACCTTAATGAGCAAATACCCTGAGCCAGATTCCCACACTTTTTACCTTCACCTATCCCACCAGAGTGCAGAATTTGATCTGTCACACCAAGCTTGTTGCACTGCCTAATGAAATATTGGGGGCATCAAGCAACACCTTTGGCAACTCCCCTGGTGAAGTTTTCCAGTAAAACCTATCAGTGGCCCTGAGCAGTTTGGGAAATAGGAATAAGGAAGAAGCAGAGGCAGGGAAGTTTTACAGACTCCCAATGCACAATGAACCATTTTATTGTAAAACGATGCATTCAGTATCGGGTTATGGCACACGCTGCAGGCACAGCAGGGGGTCACAGCGAGAGCTGCCGAGGCTCAGGAGGGGAGCCAGGGCACCGTGTGCTGTCCTGCCACTCTGAGCCCGGGGCTGGGGGCACACCCAGCCTGCTGCCAGGCTCTCCTGAGGCTGGGGCAGCTCCGCTTCCAGCCTCCTTCCCACTGCTCACCTGAGAGGTGCCCTGGCCCTTTATGGACATCAGCCATTGAGAAATAAACAGTGCTTTAGTATGGCCCTTAGTAATGAAACCTTTATTACAATTATGGCATTTTTTCTTTTTTTTTTTTTTTAACATTTATCTTTTTTTATCGAAAACAACTCCATCAGGCATTGAACTGTAGAGCCATTGAAATAAAGACACATTCATTTACAGAAAACCTGCTTTTCCCTGTTTGCCCTGTTTTTGCAGCCTCCATTCCCAGTTCTGTTCCACAGACTCTTGCTTTTTGGCTTAGTCCACAAGCAAACCTGGTAGCCAGGTGCCTGTTTTCATGTGCCTCGCTACCATTCACCGAGGAGATGCAAGCAACAAAAATACAGACCCAAGAAATAGAAAGGAAGAGATGAGCTGTGTGTTCCCAATCCTGTGTACACCCCCAGCAGCTTGGCAGCCATCCACTGGGTACTGCCCTGGCAGCCCAGGGCCAAGCAGGGTCTGCCAACGGAGGGAGCTCAGGAGGACTTCTCTGGATTTTGGAACCTCAGATGTTTTTGTACTTACAGGTATTGATCACGCTGCATTAGCTCTGTTGGCTTGTCTAGACATTCAGTCGTGGCAAGGAGGATTCTCCCTGAACCATCAGGAATTCATGCAGGAAGGTTTGGGGCCAAAGAGAGGGAAGGGAGAGCCCAGCTGAGCTGATGCCACTTGCCCCCAGCACCTTGTAAATAACAATTAAATAAATAATTAAGATGCTTGTTTATTAATGCAAAGGCATTTCTGCCAGAGAGAGCCTCCCCTCCTCAGCCACTGTCTTCACCCCCTGCCATCCTCACCTCTCCCTCAGACCCCACCTGGCAAAACAACAGCTGCACACTTTTGAGATGGTTTTCCACCTTGCGTGAGCTCGGGCAAAAAAAAAAAATATTGATACTAAGAAGCAATTTACTTTGGGCTGTGCTGTGCCATCGATCGTGGGGCAGAACTCCCCATTAAAATCAATGATTCTGAAATGTTCAGTGTGGGGCTGGAGCATCGATGGGGAGTTTTGCTTAAAAATCAATGATGTAATATGGCGCTCTGTCAATAATTTTTCTGTATTCCCATTTCCAAATATTTACAGTCAGTTTTGTGCTTCCTTCTCTGCATTTGGTGCCTCTTTGTGCCTTTGCAAAGTTCTGGTGCTGATGCCAGGGCTGTGCCCAGGACTGGCAGGGGGTTCTGCCCCTCTCCAGGACCCTGGGAGGTTCCAGAAACTCTGTGGAGCACTCTGCTCCCTGCTTTCATGCCAATATAACGATAATAGTTCTCATTTCTTTCATTTGCTGATGAGAAATGATGGGTCCCTACAGGAAACTGCTAAAATGCCTCTTGATAAAAATATCTTGCATTCAGACAAGACGCTGGGGTTCAGGGTGACCCTCCTGCCCCTGTGGGCTCTTTGCCATTGGGGTTAGACTTGCTTCACCATGGACCCAGTGATGAGCACGGCTGCTGTACAGAAATTATTAATTCCTGCACTTCATTAACCTCCAGAGCAGAGCTCTCCCTTCCCTGTGCATTTTCTAGTTGGGGGCTAACCCTTCTCTAGTTGGAGAAGGGCTCTGCTGTGACCAGTGGTGCCCAGCTGCTGGCAGATCCCACAGCCCTTGGTGGCACTGGGGGCTCTCAGCCCTTCCCTGGGGACATCAGCACTGCCCCACTGCAGAGCAGCAGAGGCACTCCAGCTGCACTCTGCTCAGGGAGAGCACAGGAGCTGTGATCCGAGCCCCAGCCCTAAACAGCCTTTGGGAAAGCAAAGCTGGGAAGTGTGGGATAATTCAAGTGAAGGAGAAAGCCACCAGCTCCTCCTCCACCCGGGGGTGTGGGGGAGAACTGTGGGGCCAGCTGAGCTGTGGTGCCACAGTGGGCACCAGGGCAGTCTGGGTGTTGTGCTCGAGATCTCCTTCCTCATCTCCCATGTCTGATCATAGGTAAAGAAAAACTGACATTTTAAATATTGGATTTTGCTGCTTCTTGCATTGCGGGGTCAGTTCTCACTCAGAATAGTAAAAGAATGGTTAAATACTTGCCAGCATACGTAGAAGAAACCCAGTTATTTACAAGGCTCCTTTATCCTGAGCCACAATGGCCAACACTTCCCAACTATCAGTGACCCTCTTGTTTGTCCTGTCCCCAAACAGCTGGATTTTCCAAGGAAGCGTCTGCCCTGTCTGCCTGGGAGTGCTGTTGGTGACAGGAAAATGGGGACATTACTGCAGCTGTCTGACCGGTGAGTTAGAGACACAAACGGGGAAAATTTGGTAATGGCTTTTCCTCTTCCCTGCACTCCAGCTCTGCTCACTTCTCAACAAAAACCGGGTTTAAAAATCCCAGCACCTGGCTCCCGTTTTTGCCCGTCCTGCCAGTCCCTTGCCCAAGCAGAGGGACAGGGTTTGGGGCTTTTCTCACCCAATATGTCTCCAGAGAAGCCTAATTCCATTTATTGTGGTGGTTTAACTTTGCAATCGAATGACAGGATGGTGTCAGATGGATGGGAATGAACATGCTTCATGTCTAGTCTGGACTAGCATCTGTCCCGAATGGAATTAAAACACTGAAGTATTCCAAGAGTGATATAAACACCTAGCTAAGGTACGAGCCACTTGGTGACCTTCTTCTTGTTATTCTTTAAAAAATGTAAAATCCAGTAAATACGAAAATACCCAAGCGGTGGAAATGGGGGTCCACGCTGTGACGAGGCCTCCTCCACCGGCCAGGGCAGCGCTGAGCTACGGAGAGCAACAGATACAAAAGAAGCAAAAACCTTTTCAAAGTAGCATTTCTAGCTCTAGTGGGAAGGAAGAGTAAAACGAAGAGGTTTAGGGCGTTTAGCAGAACGCTAAAATATGAACAGATACTCAAACATACTGAGGGGCTTATCTAGGAATGCAAAATGGTTCAACTTTGCAGCTGCACGAATGGCATCCACAGAACATGATAAAAGCTTCTGCACCGCTAAATACGCTGAAACCCTTGGATGAGCAGTAGCTAAAAAGCATCTTTAAATTACGGAAAACACTTTCGGGTGGGTTTGTTTCCTTTTTAGAATTCTATCCGAAAGAACGTTTAATTTGGTTTTTTTTGGGCACTTTTTTTAGACAATCGTTTGGCACTTTGAGATTCAGGTTCTTAGGCACAATGCGACAAGGTGAGTTTGGCCAGTCCTTCACCGTGCATCCTGTAGAGCAGCTGGAACTCTGCAGGCAGCTGGTGGGACTCCTGCCACTTGGTGGTGAACTTGGTTCCCTTCTTGTCATAGTAGTGGTACGGGAGGTCCTCCCGCGTGTTGGGGTCGAAGCCGAAGGGCCAGAATCCGTACAGGTGGATCTCGTCGCAGATGGCCGAAGCCAGCGTGTACATGAGGATCCCTGTGCTCAGCCTCTTGGGGGACAGGTGCTTGTTCCTCCAGTACCTGGCAAGACAAGAAGGTGAGTCACAATCAATCTGCTCAGAAATAGCTGGAGGCGACCACAGAAACTTCAGTGGCTCTGGAAATAAGCGGTCCTGGCTTGCCAGACTGTGCCTCCCACACGACGGGGAAACTCAGGAGATGTATTTGTACAAAGAGATGTGTTAAATGCAAGGCAAGCCCACCCACCTGTTAACGTGCTGCATGATGTTTCCTGGCCAAGCCAGCTGGACCTTTAGCTGCCCTCTGTGCTCAACAAAGAAGTCAACCAGCGTTCTCGTGACTGTCGCCGACGTGTGGAAGAAAAAAGCGGGGATCCAAAGGATGGCCCCATCGAGCTTTTTCAAACTTAAAAAGAAGTTGTTGCGATCCTGAATGGTCAAGAGGTTGTTGTAATACTTCTCCAGGATGCTGGGGTTGAAGGTGGTGAGGTTGGTTTTCCTTCCGACGTCTTTCTGGAAAGCCTCGGTTGGAGCAAAGTTGCACCGAAAGACAAAATCCGATTTATCGATTTCCTGCCCGCACTGGCTCCCGGTCAGGATCCCGCTGTTGCCCACCACGGCGCAGATGTTGTAGTGCTTGTTCAGGATGGGAGACACGTCAGGAAGCAGAGACCTGAAGTTGTTGCTGATGGAGAAAACGTACTTATGGCTGGAATAATCGTAGTGCATCAGCTGCCCGATCCGAACGCTGCTCTTGGTCAGAGAAAAGTTTTTGATGACGTCGACGTGCTGAAGGATTTCTTGCCTAAAACGAGAGCAAAATATCAGAAAACATGGAGTTCTATTTCCCCTTTTTTTGCAGTGGATTTGTTTTCCACCTTAACTTATATTTTTCCTTTTCTTTTTTTTTTGAAGTGTACTGTAGTAGTTTCCTGAGCAACAGAGTGCAATGGCTTTTAAATTAATATAAATAGATGGGAATGAGGGAGCTGGCTCCTCACCTAGAGCTCCACTTGGTTTTACCAGCTTAGGCTGTGCCTCCTGGAAGAGTGTCAGGATTAAAATATGGGGTTGGCTCCCATTGCACACCCCTGATCCCCCAGCTGTGGGTGTGCACTGCAGCTTTCTGCTGGGGCTGTGTGTGCCTTTCCTTCCTGGTGCAGCCACAAGGCACGTGAAACAAACCCAGGATATCCAACTGAATTAACAGTTAGTCAGTTTAAATGTACATATATATATAAATATTTATGTTTTCATTAACAGGCTTCCAATCACAAAACCAAGCCATAGTCGCTGTCTCCATCTATGCAAATATAATTCCTTAATTCATATTTGGGCAAGCACAGCAGCACTTTTACAAGAGTTATTAGGGATACTTCCAAAGCAAACAAAACCAACCCTGCTTGGGAATTTCCCTTGCAGGGCATAAAATTAGAAACTGAATAGGACTTTATTTGCTTATGTTTATGGAAAACAAACAACCGTTCCTCCAGCTCACATCCTCCAATGTCTGAGCATTAATGGAGTCCCACTGGGCGCCCTAATTATGGGTTCTGGCTGACGGACAAGTGCAAAGGCAGCTCCTGAGGCATCAGCTGAAATCATCAGAGGGGTAGCACAGGGACAGGCTTATGGAGCTGCTGGTGCCAGGGACGGAGCAGCACTGGGGGTGGCCACTGGGAGGTCCTGGGGAAGCGATGGCACAAAGTGTCACCTCCTCCCTGTAGCCCACGGCTCCGAGGGCAGCATGTGGCAGCACTGGAAGGAATTACTTGTCCTGCTGTCCTTGGACTGTGGCCTGAAGGGAGGAGAAAAGCCCAGACCCCGCACTGAGAGGTGCAGCAGCTCCATCCTGCCTGGCCACAGAGGCAGATTCCTGCTCCCCAGGTGGGACATGTGAGCAGAGCCACGAGGCAGTCCCTAAACCGGCAGGGGGATGGGACTGCCATCACACAAAATTACAGTCCGAGGTGGCAGTAGCTGTCTTACACGGCTACACGGTTTTATTTTCTTTTCTAGAAATGCTTAATATATGTAATCAGCAAACAGATGAATGTATAAAGAGTACAAAGCTCTGTGCCTGCCCCCGCAGCTGGAGAGGAGCTGGAGGCAGCAGCAGCAGCACTGCACTTGCTCAGAACTGCCAGTAGCTGCGAAGTTTCTCCGTGTGTGTTTGGCCTCCATGAACGCAGCCTTTCGTGGCTGTTACAGCCCAAAGTGTTTCCAGTCTTAAACCACGGCTGTTTGTCCTGGAGTCGTGACAATTCCACTTGCACACCGGGAAACTGGGTCACGTTCTAGTACAATACCGTGTGCTGCAGCCTGGTGCCCTGCTCTGAAATAATCGAGTCTTTCAGGACACCTGCAACTGTCTGGGGAAAAGCTCTGCTTCAGCCTTTGTCTCTCGCCGCTGGCGAATTCCTGGGAGCTCAGAGCACTTAGCAGAGTGCTGCATTCCCTTCGGGAGGGAAGGGGCAGAGCCTGGGCCGTGCCCAGGTGCCTGCTCACCTCTGGTGGGCGAAGGCGCTCCTGTTGAACACCCACTTGGAGGGCTTGTCCTGCAGCTCTTGGCCCAGAGAGTTGGTGATGGGCACGAACGAGGGGTCCAGGAACTTGAGCGCAAACTGAGACCTGGAGATGGGCACGGACAGCGAGACATGAACACGTGGAGACACATGGAAATACATGGAGAGACATGGAGACACGTGGAGACACAGAGACAGCCATGTGCACACATGGAGACATGTGGAGACACATGGAAACACAGAGACAGCCATGTGCACACATATGGAGACACATGGAGACACATGGAAACACAGNGGAGACATCCGTGCACACGCATGGGGACACCCACACAGCACCCATGGGGACACCCACACAGCACCCATGGGGACACCCACACAGCACCCATGGAGACACCCACACAGCACCCACGGAGACAGCCATGCACACACATGGAGACACATGGAAACACAGAGACAGCCATGCACATGTATGTAGGAACTCATGCACACGCATGGGGACACAGGGACAGCCATGCACACGTATGGGGACACTCATGCACACGCATGGGGACACAGAGACAGCCATGCACACACGGAGACATCCGTGCACACGCATGGGGACACNGTGGAGACACCGAGGCAGCCATGTTCACACATGGAGACACATGGAGACACATGGAGACACCGAGACAGCCATGCACACACATGGAGACACCCACACATCACACATGGAAACACCCATGCACAGACATGGAGACACGTGGAAACACATGGAAACACGGAGATCACCATGCACACAAGTGGAGACACTCATGTACACACATGGAGACACTCATGCACACGCATGGGAACACAGAGACAGCCATGTACACACATGGAGATATCCGTGCACAGGCATGGAGACACCCACACAGCACCCACGGAGACAGCCATGCACACACATGGGGACACCCACACAGCACCCATGGAGACAGGCACAGCGCACATGGAGACAGCCATGCACACATGGAGACAGCCATGCACACACATGGGCATGCAAGGAGACATATGGGAACACAGAGACAACCACACACACAAGTGGACACAGCCACGCACACACATGGAGGCACTCATACACACACATGAAGACACATGGGGACACAGAGACAGCCATGCACATGTATGTAGGAACTCATGCACACGCATGGGGACACAGGGACAGCCATGCACACGTATGGGGACACTCATGCACACGCATGGGGACACAGAGACAGCCATGCACACACGGAGACATCCGTGCACACGCATGGGGACACCCACACAGCACCCATGGAGACACCCACACAGCACACATGGGGACACCCACACAGCACCCATGGGGACACCCACACAGCACCCATGGGGACACCCACACAGCACACATGG
>VZTB01004650.1:0-123357 GCA_013397245.1 Thryothorus ludovicianus
GGGCCTCTGGGAGCTTCCAAGCAGACACGAAGCAGAGTTCTTCCAAAGGCCATCAGCTGGTGGAGGAAGCACCCTCTGCCCCAGGGGAGAACCCACCTACTGAAGAGATGGTTGTTCCAAGTTTACTTACAGAAGGTTTTGGAGCAGGGGATTTGTTGCTCTCTGGGGTCTTGGTCAACCACTCGTTGATACGACTGGAGACACCAACCTTCAGTCCAGCAGTTTCCTGCAAAATGATCAAATCCAGCCAGAAGACTTTCAGAATGGCTTTTGCTCTGTTTACCATGGTTGAGATTTAAAAGCAAAGCCAAGCCTGAGTTTAATGGAGAGGTCCTCACTGAGTCTATGGTTTGCTCAGAGACATCCTGTGTGCTCTGAAGGTATTGTCCCTATGAATTACACAGTGCTGCTGCCCTCTAGTTTTCAAAAATTATATAAATGGACTGGCAAAAACATCTCTGCTTTACTGCTACCCCAGTAATAAATGTCAGACATAAACATGCTGTTTCTACCACAAGCCCAAACTCCCAAAATCTTTAGCTTAATAGAAGATGCATCAGTTCAAATCTACTTTTTTTCTCTTGTCAAACTAATTTTCTTCAAAAAAAGTACACAATAGAGAAGTGACCTAAAATTTAAAGCATTAAATCTTTAAAAGGCTAGAACAAATTACTAAAATTTAATTGCTATCTGTAATAATCCACTTCAATCCACGGCTCATCTTTTTTCCTATGATAAATGATCAGCAACTCGCATCAATTTATAGAAAGAAAATGTTGTCTCAAGGATTTACATAGAAAAGATAAAGGTCTCACAAATACTTCTATGGATTATGCAGAAAATATTATCACTATCCTGCCTATTCAAATCTCTCCTGCTCCCCAAAAGAATTTTGCCCTACTCAAAGAATTTCTTTGTACTCTGCTTGAATGACCCAGATGTATTTTTCTAAGATATCTGATGTGGCTCAGGAATGTCTCATAACTGAGCTCAGTAGGTCACTAAATTCTTCCATTATACTCAATATTGCAGCCACACCATCTTGTGGATTTCTGAGGTCTTGAGGATCCTTTGGGATATTCTTCACCAGTGATGCCAACAGGAGCAGAGAGGCTTACTCACAGGAACACGAATGCAAGGTCAGGTCCAGAGCATAATTCTTTATAATCACTAGGTTGAACTAAATACATACCTTATTTGGTGTTCCTGCCCCAGAAGGTGATGAAAAAACATTCCCTTTCTCCCACATGCTCTTGATATTACGGACGCCCTCAGCTGGAACGTGAAGGTCGGAAGCTTTAGCTGGTCTTGAAGCCTTTGTACCCTGGGGAAAAATTTGGGCCAGTTGGTGTTTGGCATGAAGAGCTGCATTTGCAGGGTGGTTTGACTCCAGGGAATGAAACATTTCCATGTGGTTCTAACAATGATCATGGAATGAGGAGGAGTACTCAGCTCAAGAAGTGCCACTGAGACTCTCTCCCGTTTTCAATTTGCAACTCCACCCTCAATAAAACCTAGCTGTGAAAATGGCACTCACTTATTTTTACATTTATTACCTTTCTAAAACCCATGGCAAACCTTAGCTCTGCACACAACAGCTCCAAGGCTTTAAAATCTTAGTTAGTACCTGGATCCTGGAAGGCTGGCTGGTTTAGGGACTAAGCTAGGGAAATCCTTTTGCAGAGGCAGGGGAAAGGCTGTGCTGTCATTCAGCACCAGCCTGCTCCATCTGTCCCAGACAACTGAACCTCAGCATCCTAGAGGCAATTCTCAGCAATTTCAACATGTTTAAAACAAGATATTCCTGTTTCTTGTGGGAGCTTTTGGGTGGTTTTTTGGGGAAATGTGTCTTTTGCATGGTTACTAAAAACACCAGGCCAATTTCATCCTCTGTCTTCTTTTCAAAATTCTTGTGCATTTTACACACCATAGATTTGATGAGAATAAGAACGTGTAGGAGTGATGCTTTGCCTCTCTAATTGAAAAGCAAATCACATTTGGCAACTTGTGGACAAATAAGCAAAGGAAATATTTCAAGTCCAGCTGGATACAGTGGTAACAGTCTCCAATTTTACCTTGGACTAAGGACAAAAAAAGCTTTCAGCTCTGGCTCTTAGGCACAGTTGTCAAAATCACCTGGGGTCAAATTCGGCGTTTTGATGTGATTTTGATTTCCCTTTTGTCACTGCTTAGCAAGTTGTCTGCAGAGCATGTATTTGTCAAGAAATGTCACTGTGAGGAGGCAGCCAGCAGCACAGAGCCTTGTTCCTTGTTCCAAATAAGCTGCTGACCATCAGCTCTGTGCTGACAGGATGTGACTGTCACTCAAGATGCTGACCGAACCCTCCAAAGTCACAAGCTTACAAAACAGAGTAAATTGCAGCATGAAAGGGAAGGCACAAATCTGAGGTTTTGTTTAGATACATCTCTAGATGTTGATTACAGATGTGCCTCAAGCACTCCGTTCTTGAAGTCACATTAAAGAAGAGTTTGTGATCAAAAAAACCCTGCAATTCTTGAACAGCAAAACAAAGGCTGATTAAAGGCCCCAAAGCCATTAGCAAGTAGATCCATTTACTGAATTAACTCACCTCAATTGCACTAGTGTATTGCTCAAGTCTACTATCAATCTTTGAGACAACTGCTGTTGTCTGGGTGGGCTTCATACCACTGCAGGAAGCAGGAAAAAAAAAGGCAAGAATTATTATTCCCTCCACTTAAATACTGCTGTTTGAACTGAATTTACTGTTTCTTTGCTTTACCTCTTTTGAGCAGATTTGTTCAAAAATTCTGTTCGCTCCTCTATCTAGAAAAGAAAGGAACAAAATCTTTAAGTTAATAGAGAGTCAGGCCGTGCAATGTCAGCCTGAAATGTCATTTTAAATGTCAAAAAAGTCAATCTGAAAGATATACATTCCAACAGAAATTTCACAGACACACACAAAGGTTTTATAGATAGGAGCCTATAATGCTACAGATTCATAAAAGTGGATGTATTTTCTGCATGAATGTTTGAATCCTACACATTTCCTCAGTGTCTCATATGTAACAAAAGAATAAATGAACAACACAGAAAGAGGAAAGGGGAAGAAGTCTATCTCATGGAAGGAACTGATATGCACAAAAGCCTATGTCATCCTCACATCTCCCACACAAGAGCAAGTATGTATCTCTTGAGACAAATTTAATGAAGTTTTTCTGAGCTGAGACATCAGACTCGGCCAGGTTTGGAGCTCAGCCACAACGCCTCCCTTATGTGTGTTTCTGGAGGACACTAACAATTTAAATTCGAGCTTCAAAAAAACCCATCAGTGTAAACCTTGCTGATGTTCAGGCAGAGTCACTGCTGAATCAGTATTTACCAGCTGTTATTATACAAACTGGTATCTGCCATTTCATCATTATTTTCGACTCTGTAAATAGGAAAATATTGTGACATTTCCAGGGAGGAAGACTTATGAAGGTCTTATATAACTACTGTCAAATCTCTCAGCACTTTGAGAACAAAAAGTCTCCACCCCTGAATAAAGTTTTAAAACATTTCATGTTGAGGGATGAGGGGATGGGAAGTATATGCATCTCTTTGTATTCTGGATCAAGAAATATTTTCATCAAACTTCCTCAAGTCTTACCCACATTGCATTGTTCCACTTCTCATCCCAGCCTCTGCAGTTTCACTTACAAGTGAAATACAGGCAAGCAGCTCCAGGGGATTGAAATGCTTAATAATCAGCCTGGCTGGATTCCTGGGGATTCCCCAGTCTCAGCAGGGGCTCTCCATTTTCAATTTACTTTAACCATGACTGCTCTGGCATTCATGCCTTTAAAGCAAGGCAATGACAGCCATTCCTTTAAATGGTTCTCCTCAGTGCCTTTAGCATCCACGGCTATCCCAGAATACTCCCACAGCAATCCCATCAAAGGGCATGCAGGGTTTATTTCTCAAGCCCTTGCAAGCAAAAACTCAGGCAGTTCACTTGAGTGCAGAATTTGCCAAACGAGCTCTCTGGAGGAACTCCAGCTGCCACCCATCCAGCTCAAAGGCACCTCTGAAGCTGTAAAACACACGTACCATTTACACAGCCATTTCCATTAGCAGTTTTAGCTGCCAAAACAAGAGCTGAAAGCAATCCTGAGTGCCAAGATGGGCTGTGCTAGGACAAATCCTCCGCTGGGTGGAGGGATGTCACAAGGTGGCAGCAAAAGACCGGCGGGAGCAGGAGCCCTGCACACCCACAGGAACAGCTTACAGCTTTTTCACCCGGAGAGGCAACGCACAAAACCAGAGTAAATGGCTCAAAAGGGACCAAACAGACCAAGGATGGCCACTTAAAACACGTCGCCTCACATCTGCTGGGGTATAGTGGGAACTTCCCCAGTGCTGATTTCTGGGTCATAACCAGCAATGCATCAAAACGAGGAGTTATTCCAGCAAGGGCCTCCAGTTCATCCCCACTCTGTCCCCAGCTGCATCAGTGAAACCCTGGTGGGCAGCAAGGACGAATTATATGGACTATATCCATCTAATAATTCATTTACAGGATCTTCACACTCTGTTATGTGCATAGCAGGAAAACCAGGACATGGTCCTGGTGGACACTGTTCTGGTGGTTGTAGTAAAAGTGGGGTCATTCTTTACCCACTGGTAACAGCAGTTCTCAGAGCACCAGCTGTGGGATCAGGAAAAGGTTGTTCAGAAGAGGAGAGTGATAAAGCAAAACCAGAAAATGAACAGGAAAGAGGAAGAAACCCCCAGAGCTGAGCAAGGCCCTCTGGCTAGAGAAGCAGGTGCCTTGCATGGAGGGATGAAATATCTCCTGCACATTCATGTGAGGATTTATTCTAGAATATCCTCCTAAAAACAGCAGAAGCAGATATTGAATACACCTAGAGCAAACAAACCTGTACACACGTGTATTCAACATGTAAGTCAAATACATTTGGACTGCACAGCAACATCTAAAGGTCATTTATCCACTGCACATCACACAAACCCCATGCAAAGAATTTAAAACGTTTGGCACATACAGTAAACAGTATGACAAAATAGATCTGTAAAAGAAACAGGCAAAGCAAGGTGGTTAACATAAAATGCATGTTTTCTCAGTTTCAGACCAAGAAATAACAATAATCTTTTTACTGCATTCATCTTAACAGGATCTTGTTAAATAGCTTGGACTATGCTTTGTCACCATGGAGTACTTTCAGTACACACACGTATCCAAAAAAGTCAATCTGCCAGCCTCTAATTAAATTATGACTAGAAAGAATGAGTTAACACACAATACAAGACCATGACTTGGGAAACAAAAACCATTGGATATTCCCAGTAAAACTTATTTCATAGAAAGGTATTACATGGTTTTTAAGAGTTTTAAACTGTGTATTGGATATAATGCAACAGAAACCTGTAAACAGATCTATAGAAAACTCATCTCCAAAAATGTGTCAGGGAGGAAGGGGAATGGAAAACAAACACAGAAAAGCCTGTATTTTAATTTTGCCTCATATCCAACAAGTGGAAGGACCTAGTTGAAGTCCTTGGAGCAGTAGCTCCTGGGAGAGGCTTCTCCTTATCCTGCCTGAGTGGCTAACACAGTCTCTTGCTTCATTATGCACAGTTATGCTTTTTCCTGCTGTCAGCAGCATCTGAGCAGGGGGTACCAATTTAGCTCAGTTTACCTACCAGGCTCCAGTGCTGACATCAGCATCAAAGATGGGGAAAAACAAATGTCACCTACCCTGTTCTTATCATTTTATGTTCCCTCTGCCACAAGAATAGCTTATCTAGGAAGAGCTGATTGTGTGGAGTCTAATTCTTTCCAGTCACTGCCCCAGCTGTCAGGTATTGAGAGCAATAATGAGATAGAACAAAACAGGTCTTTAAAGAAAAAATTGTTCTCTGAACAAAGTCCTATCTTCAGGCTTAGCTGTCAACAATGCCTTGCAGAGAGTGCTGGCTGCCACATCAGCCTCTGTTTCCCAGGAGATATTTTCTCCAAAGAAAATGTGGCTATCCCAGCCTCTTGCCCTTGCTCCCTCCCCTCAACACCTAACTGCTTTTGCATTTCTCCAGAGGTGGTGTTCATCCCCAAGAGGAGATTTAGCACTGAAATATTCTGTTCTCTGCTGATTAACCCACAGGATACAAGGACTCAACAACCTTCTTTTGCAAAGAAAACATAAGGAATGAATTGATCTAAAAAACAAAATGATCAAAGATGTTTCAGGAAATTTCATTCTTTGAATGTATCATGTTTTGCACGAATTAAATTAAGGAAAGGACAAGCTGGAAGCAGATGGAAGAGCAGCACAGGTTGTTCCAGACTTTGTCCTTATTTAAAAAAAAACAAACCAAGACACAGGACAGAGGCTGAACAGAAGTTTGGTACCACTGCAGCCCACAGGGTGTCCATCTAGCCCTGAGAAATCCAAGCTGCTTCTGCCCCTGAGCTAGTGATGACCTTGGCCTGTGTTTACTTGGCATGTTTTCTTTTCACTGTCCCCTCAGAAAGAACCAGCCCTCGTGCTGCCCCTGCGAGGACTCCACACTGTGGCAGCTCTGCTGAAGCAGTGTCTCTTTTTTTTTGGGGGGAAACTCTGTATTTAGCAGTTAAAACAGCAGGAGCTGTTCACACTGTGATTTTTAGGGGCCAGACTGGACAACCCCGGCAGGTTTTGCTAAAGATAAGCACGTTATGTATATTTTATCCATGTTTGTATATTTTGTACATTTGGTTGTACATTTACCCAGCAGGTTTTGCTAAAGATAAGCACGTTATGTGTATTTTGTCCGTGTTTATGTATTATGTACATGTGGTTGTACATTTACATTTGGGTATCCATGAGCTGTGCCATACATGGAGAGGAGCTGCTTGTCTTTGTCTCTCAGTTCTGAGTGTGAATGCCATGCTAGTCCATGGCCTGCCTGTTGGACAGATGCAGCATCCATAGGATGGCAATATGCCACACTGCTGCTCAGTTAAGCTCCCCTCTTTCCTTTGTTCTGTAGTTCCCTTGGCAATCAGCACACCCCACTTTCCTCATACTAGCCACTCCTATGAACTTCTTTTTGTTCCCAAAAGCTTGTCACATCAGGAAAGACAGGGAAGGAGTAAAAAGGTGCTCTGCCAGATTGTGACCCAGGAGAAGCCACAATGTGCACATGTATCATACATTATTTTTATACTGAGCCTCCCTTTTTTCAGTATTAATTCCAACCACCCACCCACAACCGTGCATTTGGGATTCTCACATGACTCATGGCAGATCTAATGAGATGATACATCCACCAAGGGAGAAAACCTGTGCCAGATGCTTTGCAAATCAAAAGATAACTTGGGCAGTGCAGAGCAGACAGGGAGAAAGCTGCGTACCAACCAGCTGAGACCAGCCTGAGAAGTCAGTCCAAATTAAAGGGAACAAAACAGACTGTCTTCTAATAACTGGATTTTGACATCAAGTTTCACATCAGCTTAATAAACTGAGATTACTCTTCCCTCAGCTCTTGACCACAGAATGCCAAGAAACAGTTTAGGGTGTGAACTTCAACAGCATTACATATCTACACTGGCCACCCACAGACAAAGGACTGGAATCTGCAGAGTATCACCAACTTCCCAGAGAGAGAAACAGAGAAAGAGGGGGAAATGTGTACAGTTGCATATATCAGGTTCTGTAGCAAATGACTTCTACCTCACAAGACACAAAACTCAGCATAAAAAAAAAAAAAGTACCTTGGATGCCTAACAACATTTGAAAAATTTCAGCTTTCCTCTGAAAATACACTTAGAATAGTGCAGCATCAGTACAAAAGATTTTAGCCTCCTGCCAAGTCCAATGTTCTTTCACACTTTCCCCAGATTTAGAAACTATTATCCTTTTTACTTTGTGATTTCAAGTACAATTTCCTCCATTCTGAGCCTTCTGTGAATTGAAGCTCCAAATACATGTCATAAAAGGCATCTCAATAAACAGAAGAAAAGGAAGCCCTCCCAGGAGGGCTGGGAAGAAGCTGTACATTTATAGTGTTACTGTTATAGACATCACCTTTGGAAACCAAAATGGCCAGAGCAGGTTTAACTAATCAGAGCAAGTCTTTGCAGTCCTTGTTTACAGCTGTCTGCATTCTGGTCCAGTATTTCAGGTTCAAGTGTATCTTAGAAAGAAAAGGTGAGTCCATTCAAAAACATTTGGACTCTGTATTTGCCAGAACTGGACCCAAAAGAGACCTGAATCCCCAGACTGGATCAAAGTGTTGCTCTCTGTGAATGGAAAACTAATTTACTAATTTTGTCCAAATTGAGTTTTTCACTCATCAGTTACAGTTTTAATCTCACAGAGATCCAACTCATGTTTCAATGAGCTACTATCTGGTTCTTTTTTCTCCTAGCTCCCACTAAGTGGCCTTTTTGACAAATATTTTGGATTCTTAAATGACTAATGACACGAAACAAAAAAAGGAAAATATCTTTGAAAACATTAATAGATCTGCAGTTTGAGCTTGAGCTAAGAAGGCAACTGGACTGAATTCCAAAACAATACTCCCAATAATGTCATTGGGGCCAGGATTCCTCTTCCATGCTGAAAGACCATTTAATTGATTTATCACACAGCTAATATAATATAGGCCACAAAAGACCATTTAGAAATCCTGCAGCAACAGAAGGGTGAGGTTTGTATTTCTTGTTATGTAAGAAAATGAAATCCAGCCCAGTACTTCTAGATGTTATTTTTAGGGGGATTAGACATAAGCTAGAATTCCCATACAGGTCAGTTACAATTAATGATGATTAGGCTGAATATGCTTAAGGACAAAGTAATCTGGCAAGCAAGAAAATAACTGTGGATGTGGAAGAAGTGAGAGAACATTTGTGACTTAATGGTCTTAAGAGATCTTTTCCAACTTAAATGATTCTATGATTCTACTCCAGTTCATAAAGCACTCCTATAAAACACTAAAACACAGTAATACAGCTCTAGGTTTCAAAAATAATTTTCTTTTGAAAGTGAAGAACCTTTTTGGAGATTCTTCATCAAAAAGAGACAGATGCCAATCTAGTCTCTATGTTTAGAAAGGAACTCTAATTTTCAATCATCCCAATGAATTATTTCAACTAAAGGGCTCAGGCTAAGTCTATCAAAGCATTTTCCTGGGTCTGATTACAAGTATTTCAACGTTGCTTTTCGTGTTTGACTGTTGGTTTCGGCAACAAATCCCATTACTTTTTACATCCTATATAGATGCTGTGGAGAGGTTACCTTGAGAGATGAACCTTTAGGACTGAAACATTTAAATGGCTTCTTGTCTTCAGATACACCATCTTCTGGCATCTTTTGGCGTTTCTCAGCAGCTTCAGCCCTTCTTCTTTCGATTTCTTCCTTCATCCTCCTCTTTTCCTCCTTAAAAAATATGAACGTTTACTTGTTTTTCAGAAACTACTTCACCATCACAGGGCTGTGCAGCCCTGCAAGCATTTACCAGATTTTCTAAAACCAGCTTTTTATGCCAGTCGAAAAAGTTCAGTGACCTGCCTGAAAGGTGTGAATGCCAATCCCCCAAAGTGGCTGCCAGGAAGAAAATTAGGGTGCACTCTTCTAGTGTCTCCTCACAGTGAAGTCACCAAACTTACTGGCATACAGTTCCACTTAAACAGAGAGACTCAAGCTCAGTTTCTCTGTATTCTCATGTATCACATTGGTATTGTTCCTCTGTCCCTCTACTCTGACCCTTATTGTGCCAAGGTTAATATTTAACATGGAAAAGTCAATAGGTGGCCAAGAAACCCAAGATGAAATGCTGGCAGATCCCCCTCCAGAGATGGGTTTTGCTTCATGAGCTGTAAGTCAAACCAGAAGCCCTCAAAGCAACACCAGTGCGAGCACTGGTCAGTGGGGTCTGACCAGTTAGCTATGGTGCATCTACTGAGTTCTGTTGTGAAGAGCTTTGTACATTAAAGGAATTGGCATTCAGCTGCCAGATACTATCGGTATTATTCATTTACCATTTGTTTTCCAAACAACTAGGATTCCTAAATGATGCACCAGAGACTTGGAAATCCTATTTGTAGAGTCCCTTGGCAGAGGAAGTACAAGAAAACAGATGTGTTGGATACTCAATATTTAAATAGACAAGAATATCTCCCTAATGAGATCTAGCCTATTGTAACTATATATAACATTAGCATTCCAGCCCATCTGCAGCAGATAAATTTTGACATGCACTTTGTAATTCAATCTGTATAATGTCAAAAAAATTCCGCGGCTATAGCACTGCCCCAAGATTTTGAATCCCCAAGAAGATAAGAAATTTGCAGCTATCACAGATGAAATCCTGACTCGTGAAAACAGATATGAGAGCCCTGTCCTTCCTAAGGCTACAAATAGAACATTTTTTCCTACTCTGGGTGCTGCATGTTTTACCTTAGGTCTTCATTAGACAACGCCACAAAGAGCTGTCAGCTAACATGAGGAGAGCAGAAGTAAAACAGTGATAATGGAATAAACCCAAGTCCAACACTCCATCCTTCACACTTGCCTCCTCTCTGATTTTTCTCTCAGCCTCCTCCTGCTTCTTCTTCTGCTCCTCTTCCTCCAGGATTTTCCGGCGCTCCTCCCGCCGTTTCTTCAGCTCTCCCAGCTCAGCTGCCGCC
Organism: Thryothorus ludovicianus; assembly: GCA_013397245.1. Classification (NCBI taxonomy): domain Eukaryota; kingdom Metazoa; phylum Chordata; class Aves; order Passeriformes; family Certhiidae; genus Thryothorus; species Thryothorus ludovicianus. Next base: position 10,653 of record VZTB01004650.1, read on the forward strand.
TCCTGCTGCTTCTCCTTCAGTTTCTCCAGCTCCTCGCTCTCGTTCTCGCCCCGGCGGCGCCGCTGATCCTCCAGCCTCTTCAGAGCCTCCGGCTTCGCCTCCTCGGCGCTCCCGGTCCCCTTCAGGCTGGAGCGGCTGGCACGGCAAGGAAAGGAAAGGAAAAATGTGCCCAGGGCTTTCCCCTTCCTCGCCAGGCGCTCCATGCTGCCTGCTAAGAGCTTTTGCTGGCCCAAAGGGTCTCCATCCAGAGCTGTCAGGCTGGGATATCACAAGGAGCGCCTCTCCCATCCCTGCCAGCTGGGAAGGAGTTTCTCCCACCTGCACCACGGTGCCTGAGAACTCGTGATGCCCCTATTTCATGTTCTGTGTCATAGAGGATGCACTCACTTTGCTTTCAAAAGCAGATCTTTTTTATAAACCCTCTAGAAAAAGACAAGCAGGGGACAGAACAATTTACTTGACTCAGGGAAAAAAGGAGGAAATAAGAGAGGAGAGGGACTCTTCCAGTGTTTAAAAAAAAAAAACCTAAAAAGATTCCTATCTCAGCTAGAACACCCATCACTAACTCCACATGCATGTATGAACAGAAAGGTTCACCAGGTCTTTTGCTTACATTTTCTAGGGAAAATATGACTTTTTAGTGAGGAACTGGAGATTATTAATGGTGACTTTCCATAGGAAAAAAATTAGTTTTCCAAGCAGCTGTAGTATATGATACAAAAAGAAAGGCAGAAAAGAAAGAGAGAAAAAGAGGAAGGGAAGGGAAGGGAAGGGAAGGGGGAAGGGAACTCCTCCAGCCCTAAAGAATTTGCACAGGTGAAGTGCATGCTTCCACCAGGGTCAGATAGCATCACCTTGTTAAATAATTACCACATCAGTGTTCAGATAAAGGTCTGCTCCCTAAGTGTTTTTAATGTTACTGCTGACAAGGAGATAGGTACCTAAGATCTCTAAGTGTGCTACTGATGAAAAGAAGAGAGATTAATGTATTCATGGAATTTTTAAAAAATGCTTACTGTATCATTGGCATCTGAAAAAAAATGGATGATAAATTACTTCATTAATGCAACCAGAGTGTTGCAGAGTATTATACCACAAGACAGGATAAATCAAAGATTCCAACAGTAATTGTTAGAGATGACAATATAAAAACAGATTCCATAAAAATTTTCAATCCAGTCAATCCCATCCAATCCTGCAAAGATGCTCTTCATTCAGACAAATGCCTCATGCAGATGGAGTCAGCCATATAAAAGAAGCTGTAGGACCAGAGCTAAATTATTTGTAGTTTAAATAGTGTAATAAAATCTAACAGAGTTCTCTGCCTCCACATGATCTTCCCAAATTGAATGAAATTTGGTTCTATCACGGCATGCATGATTTAAGAATTGTATCACTAAAAAAAATATGACAAGTTAATTCAAGTGGCTACAAATAAGGGTTTGCATCAGGTAGTGATGCCAAATTACAGAAAGGAACTCCTGCTTTTTTAAATAAAAAATACATATACAATTGATCAAGTGTTGTGAGAATAGATTGGAAATTTATTTTGGAATTTCATTTAACCTTTTCAAAAACAAAGTGAAGAGCAATACCTGAGGTGTGATTTTGAGTGGGCATCCAGCCTGGAATACCTCTGGTTCAGTTTGCAGAAGTACTGAGAACCCAAAATATTCCACAAGCCTCTACAAGGCACAACGTAATTTCCAAAAATCCAATCCACCTAATGCTGCACAGGACAAAAAAAATCCCTGGCCATCTTAAGGCTTTCCTGCTTCATTGCAAGGTTGTAGCCCCTCCAACACACAAACCCCAAAAATCTCAATATTTTTTTCCTTTGCCTCTTGGTCTCAGTCTGTGTTGCCAACTCACCAAGATCTGCAAGCTTTGGGCACAAAGAAGGAAGAGGTCACTTCAGACAAACTGATCCCCCTGGCAAGGGCAAACATTTGGCCTTCAGAATTAAGAGAATGAGGAATGTTTGCCAAGGTTTTCTTAAGAAAGAGCCACTGTGTTCTCTATCAGCACAGAAGGAAGGTTAGCCCTCAGTGCCCTCAGAGAAATTAGCAGCTACTCAGCTTTCAGCTGATTAAGCCAGTGGCAGAATCTAGTCCAAGCATTCTTGTTTGCAGACCGCCGGTGGTTGTTCTGGCCTCCTTACAAAGAAGGGTATTTAAAGTTCTGAAATTATTTTATTTTATTCTCATGCTGCTCACAGGTCTTCCCTGACTGGTTCTGCATAAGCCAAAACAGCAAACAATACACTGGCAAGAATTATCCTTATTCTCCTCCACATCCAACTCCTCTGTTTTCAACAGATTCTGGGAAATCTCTCTTCTTTGCTGTCGACATTGGGAAATTAGTATTGAGGTGCTGGGTGGAGGAAGAGTTTTGTAAGCACCTCTTTGGTATTAAGAAATGAAGCTGGTTGCCAGCTTTCAGACAAGGAGGAAAAGGAAAGAAGTGGCTTGTGGGAGCCAAAAATGTCAGAACAATGTGAAAAAACATGTTACATCATATTTAGGACTTTTGCAGTCCCGTATGAGAATAGGGAGGAAGGCAGGTGGGAGGGGAGATGGGAAGGGGAAGCCATAAAATGGGATTTTATTCTGTATTTCTCTTACTGACTGACGTAGACAAAAAGAGAGATAACATTTTTCTTTAGCTTCCACTGCCCTATTTTGTACTCAGTTCTCACCACTGAAAGTTAGCCAAGTTATATTCTTTCTAACTAGTATCTGATGTGTGCATTAAAAGAAAAAAAGAGAAAGGACAGTTCCAGACAAAGCCCAACTCTGTAGGGGCAGTTCATTAGAAAATAGGCCAAGAGTCCTAATTCATACCTAAGAACCCAACAAACACTGGCACCTCTGCTGATGCTGCCAACCCAAACCCTCTACTCAGCTGATAAAAGTTTGTTGAACAGGCTTCTTCACACTTCCATGAAACAGTAGAAGAAAAACAGAAATAGGAAAAAAATAGAAAGAGTGGAAACTCAAATCTACCTTTCGTCACTAATGCCCATCTCCCACAGGAAGTAAAGCAAAAACACAACAAAAATATTTTTAGAAAATCATTCTCATGTTATTGATGATGTGACCCAAGTTCTGAGCAAGACCAATTTCCTGCAGTTCTGTCTCCATCACTGTCTTTTGGCCTTAGGTCAGGGTGTCTCCAGGGCCTTTTGAACTGCATTTTATTTTGAGAGTTTGTTTTTCCCGGAAGAATCATGAGGGGAATGCTGAGATACAATAGCAAATCCCATCTGCCATGCTCAGATTTCTCAAAGTGCCTGGAGAGCTTAACCTTTCCTTTGCCTGTATCAATGTAAAAGAGGAAGAGAGATGCAGGAGGAGAGAAATTTAGATTTCTAACCTACTCATTCCTAGTTTCTTGCTGGAAGGGAGAACTTAATATCTATTTCATGTGTCCCATGCTTTTAGCAGGCAGGATCCTTTTAAATAAAATTTTCCCTAGAAAATTGTTACCTTCTTTGAATTTCCCAATATAACCACAAGCCAAATATTTCCTTAAAAAGAAAAATAAAAATCAAAATGCGACACTGTTTATTAAAAGGAAGGGAAAAATAAAAGAAAAAAAAATTATTATTTTGACTAGGAGAAGTTTTTAATACTTCTGAAAAATAACTGAAAAATACTTTTCTGCAGAAGCCATTCATTTCAATGTTTGCCTTGAAACAAAGAGAGAAGCTCTTTCTAGAGTCAGCAACTGTGTTGTGCTTTATACTGCTAATTAAAGATTGGTGGGTAATTGGAAATAGGTCGCTACAGTAAAAGTTGAGATCTGACTTAAAAAATGAGAGAAGACAAAATCCAGGGTTTTGTCATTACTGGCATTTGTGTAGATATTAGAAATAAGTAAGGAAGCAAAGAAAGCCCCAGCAAAGCAAAACCAAGGCTCTTGTCTCTCCTGAGGGAGCAAGGCATCAGCTGCTACTGCAGCAGAGTGGGGACAGCTCAGAAACTACAGAACCACCAAAGAACACCTGGGCCACTGCAGATGCTGCCAGCCCAGCTGCTCTGCTCTGCTGCCACGAGCAGCTGACCTGCTGTAACACGAGCAAGGCCAATTCTCAGGTGGAACTCACCCAAAGGCATTCTCAGTGGGTTTCAGTTTGGAGGAAGGGAGTTCACGTTCTCCGTTCTGTGCCTTTTGCTCAGGAGCGCCCTTCTTACGATCCCAGACACTCTTCATTTCCTCTTTGGCTTTACCTTTGTCATCTTTTACCTGTTCAGAAGGTAGCACAAATCACAGAACAAAACACAAGACACACGTAAAAAAAAGTCAGAATGAGGCATTCTAAAATAACAGCTGAGAGACACAAATTTCTTGGCAAGATTGGGAACTGTCTTCAAACTGTTTATGTGCTATAGGGCAGAAGTGGTCTGCAAAGCTCTAAACTGGGACCAACTATCACTTTGCTGTCCTGACCTGAACCCCAGGTCAAAGCATCTTGAAAATAACATTATCAGCCTTCTGTGAAAGTTTGCTGTGGCCGTGGGACTATGCCACCACACTGCTTCACTCTGCAACTGCACCCTCACACTTCCCTCCCATTGCAGCATCATTCACCTCCTGCTTCTTAAGATTGTGGGTTGTAAACTCTCTGGGACTTGCCAATACATTTTTGATACCAGGTTTAGGGCATTAGTGTCATAAAAATAACACATAATATCTAACAAATGTCAAGCTTCTTTGACAAAGTTCATGCTCTTTTCAGTGTCATAGCAGAGGGATACTTCATTATTGCAAGAATAATGGCCAAATCACAAAGTTATCTTTATATCAGAGCAAAACTTACTCTGACACAAAGCACAGTCCTGCCTGGGGCTGGTCATGGGTAGCATTATGAGACCAGAATATTTAAACCTATGAAGAAGGAAATGCTCTGGAAAACATGAGTAAAAATTCCATTTATCCTTAAAAAGTTTTGCCTTATGATTCTTAATAGTAATCAAGAACATTGTGTGCATAAATTTCATTCTCCAGTATTTCTTCTGAGTTATGAGCTTGAAGTATTTATCAATACCACAGATGGTAACCCCAGCATGCTGAGTCATGGCTAGATGCTGATAAAAAGAGAACTGATTTAAGTTATGTATCCTTAGGTAGAAATATTCTCTGTTAATTAAGACTACCAGCTAAAACAAATTTTCAACAGCAGCAGATGAAACGTTTACCTCCAAAGTATTTATCTGCTTTCTCCAGCTCACTGCTGGAGGAAGGTTCTTGCTGGCAAGCAAGAAATACCTTCTGTGTAGAATTCAAATGGAGACCTTTAGAAAATAAATAATTTGGAAGCCTGGTGCAATCCCATCTGCTAACTAGAAAGATAAAGAACCTCTCTAACAGTCCTGTCTGCAATACAGCTGCTCCTAAAGGTGTCTTTAGATGCACCTTGACATAAAAATGTAGCACAAGCTTCACACTCCAAATCAAAAGACATTTCTGTTCTTCCTCATCAAAGAACAACCACTGGAGGAACAACATCTTTAGCTACAAAGGATGAGTTCAGAGTCTTCAAGGCCAAGGCACTGAATTAGGGTGGTGCAGAGTGAAGCCCCAGAGTCAGTCCTGACTTTACCTGGGGCCAGTTTGCTGCTCAGAGAAATGTGATGGACACCACCATGGCAGCGCACGTTATAAGTGAGTACAGGAGGGTTAAAGCATTTGAGAGATTTTTCTGCTGGTGGGGGATGTTGGTCACAACCAACAGAGGCACTTGCTCTGCTCTGAGAGCAGGCAGCAGCGGTGCAGACTTTTCCCACCCTCTCCTGCCAGCAAGGCCTGGCAGCAGCTCCCTGAGGGACAGGAGGGGAGTTCAGCTTCCCTGGCCGTGCATTCTTTGGCCATGAGGCTGCAACTGCCTCAAGGAATGGCCTGCTGTTTTCTAGGAGCTGGGCTGACACAAGCAGGGCTATTCGTTTATCCTGAGGGATGCCATCAGAGTCCTCTTCTGGGCATTCCTAGGTCAGGTGAGCCATGAGTGACCATGTTCACAGCAGGAATCTCTGCTGAACCTCCCTCAGCCCCAGTCAGGGTGATGCTGAAACCGGCTGTGTTGGTTGGTGCAAGATTTCTTGTGCCAGGATGTCTGCCCTGGGATTTTGAGAGCATAAGATTTCCTTTGCTGAGATTTTCATCAAGACCTTCCTAAGGCTTATTTTAAAAGCCAACACTTCCAGCTGCTTTATGTAATCAGATCCACTGAGGAGGGTTGTTATCTCCTACATCTTAATTGAAATCACTGAGAAAACTAATATTGAAACAATATAGTTCAAAAATTAATAGGTTAGGAAATAGCATTTCAGAAGCCAGTAGGATTTATGACCATGTGTCTGCATTTGAGAAAACCATTAACACAGCATGGTCTTTTTATTCCAAAAGATGGTAAAACAAGATATTACAGAAACATTTCACATCTTTTGGTCTCAATCCTTCTACTAATATTAATATCAAATTGATTAGCAAAGAAGCAGAAACCTTTGTATCTCATTCCAAAGGCAGGCAACAAGTTCTTTCCCTTGTCTCACTGCTTCCCCAAATTACAGACTAATTCAGCTTCTGCTGAATTCCAAGAGGATTCCACTTGCAGCAGATGGGTAATATCACCTGAACTGAAATAGTCCACATGTTCTCACAATCCTGATATCACACCAGAACATGACCAAAGGCATGGTTAACAAATTTCCAGGTTTATGTATTTATATTTTTTTTCTCTTTCTACACTGCTTCTTTTCTGTTAGATTTTTATGCTATTATTTGAGAGCTGAGATTTCTAAATCTTTGAACACCTTCAGCAAATCAGTTGCTGGGGTTGGGGGCCTTTTGGCAGATTTGATTCCTTACTTGGGCTCAGTTATTTGGTGAGTTAAAAGCTGGGGGCATCTGGGTCTAGGGCTTCCCTGTAGAGTCGATTGCCATCCCCAAATACCATGAGAAAAGCAACTGCTGCAGCACGTCTAGCCAAACTGGAAGCAGGAAATACCAGGAGTCTCACATCATGAGAAAGCTTGTTCTTATGAACTTCTCAGGTCACTTCTAAGAACCAAAAACTGCAGAAGTTCAGAAAAAGAGACAAATTTTTTCTTGCCAAATTAATCAAAACCTGAACTTTGAGGTCCAAAGCAAAACCTGATTATGTAGTTCCACTCTATTCCCTCAGGGTCTTGCTCATGAAACACTGGCATCCTCTTAGCTGCATGCACATTCAGAAAGAGACCTCACTGAATTTGTCCTGGAAAGGTGGGGGAAGAAGTGGAGATGGGAGCCTGATCTTGCCTGATCATCCATTTTTGTTCACAAGTAAAGAAGCAACAACTGAGATTTTCAAGACAGTTGGAATGCTCAGGAGGGGTATTCAGCATTGCACTAGAAGTGGGATTCTATTAAGTTGCCTCAGCTTCAGCATCCAAAGATGGAAACAGTAAAATCACAAGTAACTTTTACAAGTCTTGACAATTTCCTGGAATAATCTAGCCCAGTGGGTAGGTTTTAAAAGCATGATGAGAGCTCCAGGGATTGTTGGCTGAGCTCTACATAAGAACAAGCAGGACAGCTGAGTCTCGAGTTCCCCACAAATCAAAGTTTGTGGTCAGTTACAGACTCCTCTTTACATTTACTTCTAATATTCAAAGATTGAATGCAAAAGTGAATCGTGGAAACTGGTTCTGCCTTCTTAATATAATCCATCCCTTATTTTGTGTGCAGCTATTTCCCCACTGCTCTCTGAGGGTGAGCTGAGCATCTACAGCATGTTCCAAACTCATCTGCTAACTGAGGACCCTGGAGTGGACCCTCTACAACCCTCAGTGCTCCCAATCCACCAGACAGGCAGCAATCTGTGCTGTGGCTCCCTTTACTCCACACAGACCTGGCTGAACCCAAATGGGTCCAAATTTCCAAGGCTCTGTCCAGTCTCCCCTAATCAGAATCAGGGGCTGTTTTGAGACCTGCTGCACTGAACCAAAACCACTGCACAGCCCTGAGCATGGCTCCCTGTGTCCAGCTGAAGTACCCTGAAGAGCAAATGGTCCCCAAATCTTATTTACTTACCATACAGTAAAACACCATGGCACCAGCTCCTGTGTTTACAGTGGAAATGCAATGCAGTATATTTGGTAGATTTTATCTTTAAAACAAAAGAAGAATCTTGGGTATGCACAGTTTATATCATGGGCTATTGCAGCTTGTGGGGGAATTATTAGTTCAGGCAGTCAGGTGGCCAAGGGGCCTAGATTATTATTATTATCATGATGATGATGATTATTATTAGAGTAGGTTTTGTTCATAGGGGAAAAGTTCACAGTAAAGTGAGAGGAAACCAGGGAAGGATGATTAGTTGATACTGTCCTGAAAAATTCATCCCTAGAGGGAAAACCATACTTGTGTTGTTGACTGAACTGAGTTTCCTGAAATATTTGTTGTAAGACAAACAGGAATTGGTCCTAAAGTCCCAAAAGAACAAACTACTTAAGATTTACTTAATTTTAAACACTTAAGGAGCTTCATCCCTATTTATTTCAGCAGGATTACCCATGTTCTTGAAGTGGAGCACAAGCTTAAGTACTCTGCTGAAGAAGTGTCTTTCATTTATAGGTGCCTTATTTGTTTTCATATCTCAAGTTTCCCTATCACATCTAAATCAGTGGTTTTTGAGTTACCTGATCTTTTATGGAGGTAGCTTGGAGCTTCTCTTCTGGCAGCTTTTCCTTTTTAGCATCCATTTTTTCTTCCTCCTTTGTTTTTGGGTTTTCAATAATTTATTTATTTTTTTTAAACGCAAATAATAACTACACCTGTTTGCACTTTGTGTTTCTCCACGCTGTGTTCACCAATCCAGTGTGCAGTCCATCATGTGCTGCTGTGCCCACACCTCTGTGTGCAGCTGTGCCCCCTCCACCCTCCCCAAACCCTCCCACTCCCCCCACCTGGGCTTTTCTCCCTCTGTGCCATCATGCTCACGTGTCCCAGCACAGAGCCCTTCCTTGTGACTGTGTTTAGCACACAGCATTCCTCACGCAGTTGAACAGGTGCTCACAATATTTTCTGCCAAGATGTGTCTGCCTCCACCTCATGTGTCACTGCCTTAGGCCAGTTTACAGCAGCTGAGGGGAAAAAAGGGCAGCAAAAGCACATGCAGAGGTCTGAACATGCGAGGTTTTCTTTGAATGATGGAGTGAGGTCAGGCCTGTTGTGCACTGAATTATTGGTAAGCAGGAGGGGATTTATTTTTAAAAAGAGAGAGCAACAGCACAAGTATTAGTAACTTCAGTACAGGGCTAGATCTGTGAGGAAATTCCAATTCAATCTTTTCTTGCATTACATTTCACACAAACCACAGGTGTCTTATTTTGGTGCAAAATGTTTACTGTACCTGTTTTTTTAAGAAAGCTGCTTGAGGTTTTTCATCTTCTACTTTCTTCTCTTTTACCTGTTTTTCTTCTATTTTCTGTTCTTCCATCTTTTGTTTTTCCTTTAATTTTTCTGCTTCTAGTTTAGCCTTTTCCTCAGCTGCCCTCTTTTCCTCAGCTGCCCTTTTTTCCTCTTCTGCCTTTGCCCTCTCCTCAGCTGCCCTCTTTTCTTCCTCTGCTTTCTGTTTTTCCTCAGCTGCCCTCCTCTCCTCTTCTGCTTTAGCCCTCTCTCTTTCCTCAGCTGCCCTCTTCTCTTCTTCTGCCTTAGCCCTCTCCTCAGCTGCCCTCTTTTCTTCCTCTGCTTTCTGTTTTTCCTCAGCTGCCCTCTTTTCTTCCTCTGCTTTTAACCTCTCCCTTTCTTCTGCTTCCTTCCTTTCTTCCTCAGCCTTTTCCTCCTCCCTAAGCTTCTCTTTATCTACAGCATCAGTTGCACTTTGCGTCCCTTCTGGCACAGCATTTGTATCATTCTCTGCTTTGTGTTCCTCTGCATTTACAGTTACTACCTCTTCTTTATCTGTAGATTTCTCTGCTGTCACATCTACCTGATTTTCCTCTACGGGGAGCTCCTTCGGCTTCTCCTCCTGTACCTCCTCCTTGTCTTTTTCTTCTTTTTTTTCCTCTTCTTCCCCATCTTGCCTCCAGTTGTTCCTTTGGTAGGATTTGGTAACTGTTTCTGTCTCCTCAGCCTCATAGCGTCCTCGGCGGGTTTCAGCCTTTTCCTCTTTCCCCGTGCTCTCATTTTCTTCCACGTTGTTTATTTCTCTCCTGCTGGGCAGTGACAAGCTCCCATCTGTGATCGTGGGGTCAAATTCCTTTTGGCGTTCCAGGGCTTCCTGCAGACGTTTTTGGCGTCTCTCCTCCCGTCTTGCCAGCCTCTCCAGCAATGCAGCTTCATCATCTGTAGAACGCTTGCTTTCCTCTCCTCCCACACTGTAAAAGGGACAGGTTGCATTAAAAAATAAAAATCCTTTCTAACAACATAAGCACTTTGCTGTTTCTAGGAAAAAAGCTTGCTGTAACCTCATTCCATGGTTGGAAAACACAACGGTTTACACACTTCAAAATCTAGCTGCTTTTTTGTCATCTATATCCATTCTCCTTTGCCTTAAATAAATTGCTTCTTGTGCTCAGTATCTATCAGCACTTGCCATCAGAATTCTGGTTTCTTCTATCAGGTGTGTTATGAAATTCCGGGTATATTATTTGTGATTTTGTGAAACTAAAGATGGACGGAGAGGAAGGCCAGCTCTGGACAGACAGGAAGGCCACTCAGCTTGTGACAAGTGGGTGGTGATATGAGTGATATGGTGCAATGGTTTAGAGGCTACAGGGGCACTGCTGGGCTGATGGTTGGACTTGATGATCTAAAAGGTCTCTTCCAACTTTGATGGTTCTATGATTTTAAGGGTCACTTCCTTCCATAAGCTTTTCTGCTCTTCACACCTGTCTGACACTGACAATGCCAGGTGAGTGCTGTACTCTAGAGCTCACACCCAGCACCTTGCAGGTGTGGTGCAGCTACAGCTTGAGCACTGGGTGCTACTCAGTGCTTTGGCCCCACGATGCCATGACCCCTGTGAGCAGAACAAAAGAGGTGGTGTTTTGTGAGGCCAAATGCATCCATGTCTGAGGGAATATGAGAGCCCCCATGAGCCCCAGATGAATCACCCCACAGAGAGCCTTGAGGACACCTGGATATGTGCCACGAGCATGGCCTCAGGCCCAGAGTCAGTGATGCTCCCACCCTACCATGTGGGGTGACCCTACCACAGCCCGGGTGATCCTCACTGTGCGACTCCTTCCTCAGTTTAAGGACGGCCAAACCCAGGGCTTCAAGCACCGAAGCAAACCTCTTCCAGATACTTCTCTCCTCTGAACAAAAACTACCATTGGCTTGTCAGTAAACGACCCCAGAGCTTTACCTGTTCTGGGCATTAACCTCGGATTTCTCCGTTGCTTCTCCTGAGAGATCTCCTTCCTCCTTTTGCCGCAGCCTCTCCTGCCGAGCCCGCCGGCGACGCTCCCGGGCGGCTTCCTCATCATCATCATCATTTCTCTGGTAGGACAACCTGCAACAGGGATAGGGAAACATTGGTGCTATAGCATATTGGGCACTGAAAAAAAATCACAAAAAGCAGTCTTCTAGAGCAAGGTAAGCACGGCTACAGTGGCTGCTCCACATGCTGTTGTGAAAATACTCTGTGAAATTGAGATGCGTAATTTCAAACCCTGGTTTGCTTTTGTTTCTCAGAAGTGAACTTGGGAAAAGAGTCCCTGTGAAGGCAGAAGCCACACCTCACTAAGCTGGCTCCTCCAAAACACCAAATCCATAAAAGCCCAGCTCTTTAGCTGAGCAAATATCCTCCTCACCTGCACCACGACCTTGTCAGAGCGCTCACGGCAGCTCTAGAGCACACTGTTGCTCAGGCCCATGTAACTGAAATTGGACTCAGCAAAGCAGCTTTTCATTAGTCTCTTCTAAATATCACATGCTGAAAATGGTGACAGTATTCCACATTTTAAAGACTAGAAAGCAGGGAGACACAAGTATGACAGCAGCTCTCAGTGGTCGGTTCTGAGTGCCAAACATCTGACACACACAAAATTTTTGTGAGCCCAGAGCCCTGCCAGGCCAAATCATACCAGATCTCTGCTGTGATGAAAGCCTACAGCTGAGAACCCATTGTATTCATCTAACCTAACAGATGACTACATTTAGTTTCATCCTACTTGAAAAGGAAAGCAAGATCTTAAAATCCTAATAATCCTGTGTCCCATTCAAATCTTTGCTGAGGTTATTATTGTGTGAGATAAAGGGAGAAGCCTGCATTCCTCTTATCTTTTTGAGCAGAGAAAGTGAATTAGGAAGCTAACATGTGCCAGAACCAGTTAGGACATTCATTTACTTTTGATTCTGGTCTGATACATCATGGTTAAGAAGTTTCCCTTCTTCTCCCTTCTTTACATTTAAATTGGCAGTACAGCCATGAATGTGGGAAAAAAACAGAATTCTGCACTGACTAAAACCAAGTACAGATAATGTTTGTATTGCAAATATTTTAACATTAAAAGCAACTAAACCATTTTGATTTAGCCATCAATCAGACTCTTTGGGGCCAAACCTCTCCCATGTTCTGATACTGCTTTTCTCCTTTGCTGAAAGAAGGGGGGAAGCATAGGTTCAGCAGGGATCCAGTTACCCCAATTTTGTTTTAAGTATTTAAAATGTAAAACATGTCTGAGCCACTTGCCAGACCTAGAACAGCATTTTCATCATCAGTGCACCAGAGAATTTAATTTGCTACTTTCATACTCTGCTTCAGGAGCTTGCAACCTTTTTCTTTATAGAAACAACTCTTCTCAAAGAGAGTGCCAACCATGAGCAGCATGGCCATGAGGGATCACAGTGTGGATGAGGAAGAAAGGAAGGAGCTGCATTAAAGGCACTAAAGGTGTGGTGCAGGGAAGGTAAGGAAAAACACTTCCTGCCATTTGTAAGAGACATCAAGGTATATCAACATTTTGTTTAGGTCTAGAATAAAAAGGATATGGATATGATAATAAACCAATGGGGTCTTTAATTATCACAAGAAACAGACTCTGGAATAAAACTGCATTAGCAAACTGACCACAGACACCTCCCACATTAGTTCTGGCTGCAAGTCTACGATCTTTTCAACTCTGGAGTCCAGCTGTAAGGGCACAGGAGAGAACACCCTGCTCCCAGCCTGTGGCAGCTGGACAATGGCCTCAGCTGAGTCAGTACCCAGTGTCAATAGCTCAGGATTTGTCTTTGCAGTGAGACCACACAAAGATGAAGAAGTTTATTCCACTCTCTGTACCCACACAGAACACCCCTACACAGGGAGGAGAACAACTGCTTTTAAAAGCCTCTTTAAAATGCCTTTTTTAAACCACCAGTTGCTCAGCAAAGTAAAAAAGGAAATAAAAAGAATACCCTAAGCAAAAAATTCCCACAAAATCTTCCATTAAACAGATATGTACTTCCTGTTCTTGGACATTTATCACATAGATCATCTGTTAAGAAAGTTGAAAATGTCTCTTAATATGGTTCTACACACATCCATTGCCTTATTACATATCACAGCCGTTTCCTACAGTGAGCAAGTACACGAGGTATGGGCTCCATCCATGAGAATCACCTTAAGTATTCATTTCAGTTCACCAGCGTTCATGCAATCTACCCAGTAATCTGGAAACAGACATAGGAACCACGAGTTGCAGGTTTTTTCAGAGATGTGTTTCTTGTTTTCCATACAATTATGTTAACAATGCTTTCAGTGTAAAGAGTGACCCTCACTCTCCCACTGTTACAGATCTCTGTGGCAACCCATCATGGGCAAAATCAATATGGGAGCTCTTCAGAGCTTATCTTCCACTTTCCTGCATATTTTGACTCTTCTACTAAGAGTAAATAAATAATAAAAAGTATGTCTCCAAGATTTCAACACTGTTTATCAGATAGATGGAAATCTGATGATCCACGCTGGGCCTGTGTTGTTTCTCCACCCTCGGAGAGCAGCCTTGCTGCCCAGCACACACCCAGCAATTAAATTAAATTTAAATTACATCCCTTTGTCACCTTCCACATGGCTTTGCAGGCAAGTATCTCTCCACAATCAGCTGTTCAGCTGCCTCAGGCAATGAGACCACAAGACAGCATGATCTCAAAGAAATATGCCAAGCCTGCTGACACAACTCTCTTGTGGAATATTCAGATCACAGAATATTCCAAGTTGGAAGGAACCCACAAGGATCATCAAGTGCAATTCTCAAGGGCTGAAATCCCAGACCTGAAGAACTCAACAACAAATCTCATTACTATCTGAGTAAGTCTGAAAATGTTGCCCTAAGATTGAATGGGGAGGACTTTGAATGAAAAATAAATTTGCTGGATTGGGAATACAGAAGATGTGGCAATCTTCAGACCTTTCTCAGAGAAATACAGAACTCTGTATTTTACACCAAACTGAATTTATATAATGTTATAACCCAGCAAGAAACTTGGTAATAGCTGGGATGATTATGGGGCTGAAACCATTTCATACAATCCAGCTTTAACTGGTTTCCACTTGAAACTAAAAATCAGCTTGAGCATTATCTAAGGCACTTTGGGTTTGGAGTTCCTTGCCCAGTACTACTACATTATTATTACGGTCTGAATTATGACAGCACTGTAATTTCCTGATCAAGCTCATGAGCTTGCTACAGTAGGCAATTTATGAAAATAGGGCAAGATCTGGTCCCCATTCTAAAGAGTGGGTATTCTGATTAAGGAGAAACTTTATCATTTGTAGCACAATCTTCCCTCAGTGAGTCATTAATAAACATGATGAATCTAAATTCTTTTTTCATTTTTCATAGGAGTAGAAAAAACCTACCTAATTTGAGCTGGATCACACTACTCCATTCCAGAGGAGGCAGGGAGAAAGAATTGCTGCGGATCAGAACTCGGACTCCATTTCAAGAGTCAGAAATGCATGAAAAAATTCCAAACAGAAAAATGAGCCTTTAAGATTTTTAAGCAGGCTGCTCATATCTGCCTCTTCTTTCCTCCATGGCTCGCTCAAATGTCAGTCTGATTTTATGCCTGCAGAAACATCTTGCATTCTTAGCAGTGCCCTCACAGCATGGACTCAATTAGACACAATTGCACCTATTCAGCAATCTTTCCTACATTACTTTATCCTGAAGCTTTTACATGCATTGCACATTGATTTTGTCTCTGGTCCACCCCAAGAAATGAGATCATGCATCCTGTACCAAAGTGCTGCACCTCCAACTTGCAACCTCACCTACTTCAAAAACCTCTGCCCTTTATTACGTCAGACTGCAGCACTTGAAGTGATATCTGTTGATTTGTGTCTCCAAATTTATGTCAGATGGAGCATGTCAGTAAAACGTCCTCTATGAGAAATTTCACTGCCAGACTCAGTCTATAAAAGTTGAATTTGTTGGCCTTCTGTGCTCTTAGAAAGTCTTTTTATTTACCCAGGCTCTTCCTGAAAGGATGGGTGGGGTGAGGATGGACTTTGTTAAAATACCCAGTGGGGAGTGCTCTTTGTGTCGCTGTTGATATTCAGTCCCATTTTATTTATGATCACATATGTTTTTAATTTTTTTATTGTTAGCTTAATTTGTGTTATGATAGGCACACTTCAAAACATGAATATAAACAACTGATCAACCTTCACCTCAAAAATACCCCCATAACAAGTGCACAGGCTTCCACAGAGGGCTGTGCCTCTTTCAAGCTTTGCATGTCAATCTCAGCTGTATTTCATTCAAGTCATATCTAAAAATCTGCTCAGAGGTGGGGGGCAGTTGTGGGGAAAACTTATTTTTCTAATCGTTCCTCCATCATTCAAAGAGAGCTGCCTGCATTCTGCCCAGATTTGCTAATTTTTATGAGGGAATGAGCAGAATTTCAGTCCCAAATGCTCATGCTTCAAGAAGATGTAGTGAGTGAAAACAGAGGATTATGCTGGAGACATGCAGACATGCCTCCACAGTTCTCAGTCCAATGTTGTGCATGAATGCTGTTATTAAAACTCATATTTTTCACATATTTCTCAATTTGACATGAACAATTTTTTTTTTCTACTTTGAATGCAGGAGAGACAAGTGGATAAAATTAACCAATGACTGGAAATGAAACACAGACAAATTAAAACTGGAAATTAAGCACATGTTTTGAGCAGTGAGGATAAGTACACACACAAGAAATGATGGAACATCCATCTCTTGCATCTCTGCATTAAGATAGAACCCCTTTCAGAAGTTATACTACAAAATAATGCTGATTTTTGGGTTCATGGTAGTTAGCTTGGTGAAATTCCATGAACACTTATGTATGGGAAGTTAGACTAGATTATAAGGTGGCACCTGCTGGACTTAAACACTACAGCCTTCCATTTACAAACAGTACCTGTTTCTCCTTTGGCTCACAATTTGTCTCACTAATATTTTTACTCAGTTTATCCATCCATTCTCCACAGGTGCACAGCCTGTACTTCTGAGCAGGCAGATTACCCAGATATGCTCCCAGTTCTAAGGCCAAAACAGAGACTGATGCACCTTTCAGTGTATTATGTTCTCATTCACTTCATTTTCATGCACTTTCTTCTTTTTCATAGCTCCAAAGATTTCAAGAATTTTTTTTTTTTCCTGAAAGGTAACCACTTATAAATATATTTTCAGAAGAACATTATTTCTGTCAGACCTGGCATCCTTAATTTCCTACCATACCTTTAGAAGCATTTCTTCTACTGTAAACCTTGATCTAAAATACCTAAAGGCTGAAACTTGTGGCTATTTTTAAAACATTTTTTTTTTGTTTCAGCTGAATCTTTGGATTATTTACTTTGGTTAAGGACTTGGCTGGGAGATTGTTATTTTGTTTACTTGACAAAACAGTGAAGCATGGGAAAGAAAAGGTCTTCTGAGAGGTTCAGTTTTTTTACCTTATTTTTTATGGTTTCTCTTTTTTGTGATGTTTTTGACATTTAGGTTTTTTAATAGGTAAGGAAAGAGCAGGTACATTCATCCCTCTAACATAGTGACTCTGAAATCTAAGGTGCAAGCCATCCACATTGAAGAATGAAGGATAAAAAGTGATATGCAAAGTAAAAACCACAAGGAAAAAGGACTCCATAGCTGATGCCTTAAGTTTTAGCTTTCATAATTTTTAGATTCTGCGCTGTTTTCGTGGGTAGTTTTAGGTTTCATACTAAGTGCTTCTAAGTTCTCTTCACAGAGTAGGGAGACAAAACAATTCCTTCTCCAGCTTGGGACTGAGGACAACTGATACAACTTTCAGGTGCAAGAACAAAACCAACAGTGAAGTGAGAAGGAAAAACGAGGGAGGATGGAGCTTCATAACCTGAAGCTGTAATTGGACAATTGATTCTAATTTGCCAATGGACCAGAACTTATAAAAGTGTGAGACCTTGTGATCAGGTGTCCATTTTGTGACCATTTTGGGACATCTTAGGAGTGGCCCAGCTTGGCTCTTGTGCATCCCAGGTGTGCCCAGTGAGGCCTTTTAATAAATCCCTGCTTTATCCTTTTTCCCTGTCTAGTCTCTGTTCCAGGTCAGCCTCCAGAAGGTATCATAGTGACAACAAAAAACCTTGGTGACTACCAAGTAATTAATGTCAAAGCCATTCGGAGATTTTATTTTTTGCTGGGGGTGGCACTGAAGCCTCTAGGAAAGATCCTGGCTTCCCAAATTACTGGTTTCTGTCAAAAATGTAAATTTCAGTTTTGTAGATGTCCAAGATTTCCAACGCCCTGCCTCTTTCCTTTTTTCCTGCTGATAACAGCACAGTTCCTTTGGTTTCAGATTCCAGCCCTAAACCTGGGCCTCGCAGTTCGATCCCATCCGTACCATCACAGCACAAAGGCACAATGACTCATGCACGCTCCTATTTTTCTTTTTTTTTTTTTCTTCCCCTTTCCTCATGGCTTAAAACTGATGATCTGTTTCATAATATGAAATGCAAGCAGATTCTCCAACCACAGCCCCAGAGCTCTGGTAAATCACCTCTGAGCACTTCAGCATAAATCGAGGGGTAAAACCCTCCCGCTACTGAAACAATGTCAAATTTGCTTCTGATGTATATTATATTATATTCAGATAAAAGTGCTTGCTGGAAATGTACTGGGGGAAGCACGTAATTCTCTCAATATGTGAAGCCTAATGCTCTGCAGTTTCACTGCATAACAATAGACATGGCACTGACCTGACAGTGAGCAGAGCTGTGTATCGAATCTGCTCCAATTTAGAAGTTTAGCATGAAAAAGAAAAGAATAACTGAGCAGAAAACAATAATTGGTCAAGAGCCTTCTACCTGATAATTTTTTATTGTTCTCCTTGAAGCTTGGTGGGGTTCACACAGATCTCTGTTTCCCTGGTAGATGGCAAATGTGCAAAAATTGTACAAAACAAGCTTGCTTTTCCAAATGTGAAAAAGTGGGAGCAAAACCCAATCAGTGTGCATACCACTGTGGTTAATGTGGTATTTGTTGACTGCGGAGCAAATTGCTTGCTGCCACCACCTCCAGTTTCTAGTGCTTTATTGCACATAAAATCCAAAAGAATTCATGCCACAGCCTTACCCAGTCAGTAATATTTCAGGCATATGACTTGAGAACAATGGGAACCTTGCCTAGCTGAGGCATAAGTCAGGCTTTACAGGATTTGCCCTAGAATGTACAATCCACAATTTCTACAAAAACAGAAGAGAAGTTTTCTTTCTTGTGGTTTTGGGCTGCTATATTTAATATGGCTTTCAAGGCACTTTTATACCTCAGATTGCTAGCTTACTGATTGCATCCAAAATTAAGATCTAACTCAATGTGCAGTTTAGTCCAGTAGCTGCAGTAGGCAGTATTTTTTTAAAAAATTTATTTTCAACTTTTTTTTAAAAGAAATTATTATTTCTAGTGTTATTTCTTTATTCCAAAGCAGTAAGCTGCACCCTCAGAAATTAGAAAATGAGAACAAATTGATGATTTCAGGAAAGCACAAACTGAATTATAATAAATCATGTATGTATTCCTGACCTGGAAACCCAGCCTTCAATTTCATCTGCTTATCTACTTTCACCCAGGTTACCAGCTTTGAAGGCTTCTTTAACGCAGCACTCTAGGAAATAGAAAGCCTCTTAACAAACCAATGCTTGCACTTCATTTCCTCCACAAAGATTAATAGGATTGCTGCATTTTAAGAGCATTGTATTTTAAAAGGAAGTGCAGGACCACAAAGATAAGGTCTCATACACACAAAGCTTCTTTAATTTCAACCTGCTCTTGCTCCACTGAATATCATGTAAGGACAAAGACTAACAAAGTTAACTCAGAGAATCATTTATTTGAGGAATAGCACATTAATATCCAAACCAATCTCAGCCACACACCCTAATCCTCCATGACCATGCCCAATCTAATCACAATCAACTTCCAGCACACATTTATTTACCATCCACCCTGAGAAAACAAGAAATTTGTGAAACTGGAGATGGAACAAGGCTTTGATTTTCAAAGATGACACATTTCTGAGCAGAACTGCCTTTTGTACTCCTGCATTTTCTTCTCTTGCCTGCCAGGCTTTGCAGGGTATAATGAAGAACCACAAGGACTCTACAGCAGGCGAGTGCTGAAGGGAAGAAAATATCACAGCACCACATGGATTTAGGTCAAGAACAACCAATAGTTCTGGACCCTGAAAGGAGATTTTTCATCTATCACTGAAATGCTGTCACACCTGGGGAGGATCAGTTTGTAGGCCTTGGATGGCTTCAGATCCAAACCAGCAGTCTCTGATTTAGGACTGACCCTGAAATTCCTCATGGATTTGAACAGAGTGGGACAGAAATACCAAGTGGGGCAGGAAGGAGGAATGTGGAAGCAGATATAGCAGACTAGCAGGACAGGAAGAAGTCATCTCCCTGGAATGTGGACAGGGAAAGAGGAGACAGACATCAGCAAACGGATGAGGAGTCTCCATCCCTGCAGGGCACGAGATGGGGAAAGGAGGAACATTGACAGAGCAATACTGGGAGAACAGGGAAAAGGGAAATAGATCCTTCTGGGAATAGCAATGACAGTGAAAGCAGCAGGACCGGGCAAGTGGCTGTCACCAACATCCAGCCAGGTTCACAGGACTGTCTGGGGCCTGGAAAACCAAAACCCTCCCTGACAGCAGGGAACTGTAACACAGCAGGTTGTGAATACCCAGATCACAGATCACTCAGTAACTTCGGCCTCGACTGAAGTGTGCTGTGCTCTGAAACACCTACAAACAATCAGAACCAAGCATTTATATTGCTTGCTCCATTGAAGGTACGGGTGCTGGCATAAGTCTGGTCTCTGTGAAGCATCAAAACTGCTGTCTTTCCCAGGGGATTAGAGATTGTAACTAAATGACTATTTCTAGGAGCCAGACAGGCCCCTGAGGATGTCTGCTGAAGCTTTCAGAAATGCAGCAAACATTGTGCTGATGAACAAAGTACACGGACTCCTTTGCACACAAGGAGTCTGGAAAAATAATTTTACCAGATAATTATTCAGATAATAATAGAATAATCCTTTTTTTATCTACTCTTCCCAGCACAAAATATGTACCAGGAGGACACAGCCTTAACATACCACAGCAGATTAAATATTGAAATCAATGCCACAAACAGGATAGCAGACGAAATGCAAGACCAGAACATGCACCAAAACAGAGCAGACTGTGAACCCTTGTGCTAACTGAAATAAACCACTTGAGGGGAAATATGGCATTACAAATACATCCAGTGCTACAACATGTGGTGACTGGAAAAAAAATTTAATGAAAATCAGATGTCTCCACATTTTTTGGTACCAATTCCCCACGCACACAAGTCACGGATGCTGTGCAGGTGTGGATTTTGTTTCAAGGGAAATTCATGGCTGTTTGCTTTTAACATGGGAAAGCATCTCTCTCTTTCTGAGGTGTTTAAGAAGCCTACTGTCAACAGCCAAGGTGATTAGGAGACACTTTCAGTGAGACAGCAGAGGAATTATTAGTGCAGATCCCGTCATTTGCTAACAGGATTAGGGGCAGATACATTCCATACATCCCTGTGAAAGCTAATCCTGATGTGTCTTTCACCTTCATGAAAGGTAAAGAACCTTCCCATAAAACAGGTCCTTGCAGATCTGCGGGGTCACGCACAGCACTTTGAACAGCACACGAATGTTACAACAATTTGCAGACATCGTATAACAGCACTGTGCAAATTAAACAGCTGGAAGTTTGAAATGCAGCCATTGTAACTACACCCACATAAACACAATAAAATATCCTGCCTTTAGCCTTTCAATTAGTTTTCCCTGAGATGTGCTTGTTCTTCTCATATTGCTTCATTGTAATCCTTATTCCAGAGAAGTTACTTGTAAGAAATGACCAAACTCAGTGTTGGAGATACTGTCTGGAAAGCTGACTGAGCTCATGAGAGCTGATTAATCACACTGCAAATACAAATCTAAAAGCCACTGTTCTTTATTTAAAAAAAAGGGGGGGAGGAACAATTCTTTTCACAGAACTCTAGCATCCAGCAAAAACCTCTTCCATTTCAAAGACTCATTACCAAATTATCCACAACTTATAAACTGTTCACAGAAAGTATCCAGATAAAAACCAGGAACTGGTAGAAAATAGCTTTATTGCTTACCCTAAAAGTGCCCACAGCTTGGAGACTTCCAAAGGGACCTTGGTAGCTGTAAAGAGGCAACTAACACAGAGAAACTGCCCTGAGGAGATAGAGGGACAGGGTGAGGGGCTTCTCTGCAATATTCAGTGTGATTTCAAACCACAGCAGTTATTATGGCACCCTTTTTGTTGTTATTGCTGCTGATAATTTCAGTTTCATTCTGGAATAGCAGGTCCACATAGGAAGCCAGTCAGTAATAGCTGTGCAAAATGCTTTACACAGGTGGGCACCAAGAGAGGAAGGACAGCAAAGAGCTGCTGTGCTAAGAAAGAAATACAGCCAATGGAAACAAGCTGCAAGGGCAGCCAAAAGAGGAGCTGATCCCAAAGGTGAGAGGAGACAAGCCCTGATCAGTCTCCATCACCAAGAAGCAAAGCCATAACAGATTCAACTGACATTTTTACAAAAAGTGTAATCAAAAAATTCATCATTAAACGTACACACCCACAGATGTTTAAGCCAAGGCTTCTGGTATAAGCCATTACATTCCAGAAGTGAATGCAGACTATGGCTATTTTCCCCCTGTTATTATACTTGTTCTTGGCACTTGTTAAATTCTTTCCATCAAAAGATCTCAACATGTTTTACAAATGTTAAGCAACTCTTGCAACCCTTCTGACTTCTGCGTGGTGGGTATTATGACTATGACTATGGTATTATAATAATAGTTTATGGAATAGGAAAACAGATATATAGATGAATGTACTACTTTTAGCATAAACCACAGAGCAGATATGGTTCTCCTTTGGCTACACAACTTCACACTTGCTCCAAAAACTTGTTGAAGCTACAAGGAGCACTTCCAGCATCTTCTAGAGGGAGTTGTAATTATATGGACTCCTTCCTCCCAGTCCCATCTCCAACAGCTGCCCTGTGCTGACTTCCATTGCTGCTCTTGAAAGCATGTGAAAGCCACTGACAGAATTATCCTGAGATGTCTTTTTCTGGCATACCAAACAAAGAGACATGTTCCCCTGAGCTCCTTCAGATCAAGTGATGGCCTGTGCCTCCTCTACATTTTAAATAACACCTTCTGTTGCTAGGTATTTCCAAGCCAGTAGTCTACATTTTTAAAAAGGAGGTGTGCCTGCTGGGAAATAGGAAAAGAAGGGTCAAAAGCAAGTTTAGCCCAGGGGACCTTATGGCCATGTCACTGCAAAATCACCTCAGATTTTTCACAGGGATGAGCCAGGCTCAACACAATCTAGAACCATTTGAAGCACTGGGCTGTGAGCTGAGATACACTGAAATGCCTGCAAGGATGAGAAATGGGGTGCAGGGTCATCACTCTGCCACTGAGAAACAAGGAGTTCACTTGCTGCCACACCCTTCTGCTTCTCAAGCTTCAACAGGTACAGAAAGCTCAGCAGGATTTGGTGAGGTAGGACTCCCAAAAGCTGATGGAGTGAGAAAACTCCAGCTGCACACCAGAGTGGGTTTAGTCCTAGAGAAACTTTAGGAAATCACACGGGAATGCTTCTGTGCCCCACAGCTCTCACTGCTCCCTCTTCAGTCCCACAGCATCGATGGGACTGACCCCAATATCAGCCAGCCCTTCCAACACCAGCTCTTGCAGGACTTGCTCTTGATTCGAAGTAAAAACTTCTCCTCTCTCACCTGGGCTGCAAGATGGAGTGTTTTGGGGTGTCACTGAGACTTCTATAACATTGGCACAGCAGATAGATTTTGGAGGCATTTGCACAGCAGATGGATCCTTAGAAATAACACCAGAGAACAGACCTTACACATGATCCAACCATGCACTGCTCATCCAAGGATCCTCTTCCCAGCAGCCCAGAGTAACCACTCACAGACACTCACAAATCTATTGCAATGGAGATGCAATTCCATTTATCCTTTTATGAAAGTTCTCACTGAGCTTAAGTCATGCAGCCTGAAATGCACTGGAAGGGGCCAAAAACCAAACGCTGGATAGCAAATTTAATATACTTTTGTGAAAGTTCAATGTTTGTAAAGCAAGGATATGGCAACATAAAATGACAAGTACTTGGCACAACAAAGAATTTAACAAGTGTAAGAGAATTTGAATTCCTACTCACGCAGTGTGGTCCAACCTGCTACCACATTTCAACTGAGATTACTGAGAAAATGAAAATATGTCAATTATCTATCTAAAGAAAAAAAAAACCTTTAGCAGATACAAGGTAACAAAAATGTCTAGGGATCAGCAATCCTCTAAATAGGAAAAATAAGACTGCTCTTAATTCAAACTAACATGCTGAGAGCTGTGTTGCTAAACACCGGGTTTCACAGACTTCATTTGGCTCCTCTTCTGCCACAGGTTCCTGTGTGAGATGCTGAAACTCCCTTGTGCTCCAGTTCTCACCTGACCAACACTGAGGAATGCTCAGTGAAAAAAGTCATGAATTTCAGGATCCAGAGGCCAGCACAACAGGCACTACCTAATCAAACACAGGAGTAAACACAAACACTTGCAATCCTGTGCCAATGAGGTTCTCTTGGATGTACTTGGGGTGTCTTCTGCCAGCTCAAGATGAGCAAGAGACAGACTGCCAGCGTTGGTGCATAGCTATAATCATATACAAATGGGTTTTTTTCAGGTCTGACCAAAGTTTGGTCAAAATACTCAAAATTGTTCAGGGGCAATAAACACAGGGCTGGGTGGGAGACACTGTCTTCTACCTCAGCACTTCACAGGGTGTGGGGTGAGTTTGAAAGACAGAGAAGAATCCAGGAATTCAGGTAAGTAATTAACCCCATGGCTCTCCTAAAATGCCAAAGGACCATATGTAGCTCTCAGATATGAACAAGAAAGGAATATTTGCTCTCAGCTGAATGGGCTGCAAGTTATCACCAATGCACATGCAGTCAGTGGGAAGATTTCACTGCCATACAGGTAAGGACTATGGGAACACCAAGATAGCTCTGCTACAGCATGAAGAGAGTTGTTTGATTTGGTAAGCCTTGAGTAAAAGCTACGTTTTCAGAGAACAACAAAACTGCTTTGCTACAGCCTTTATGGCAAATTTAAAAGAGGAACAAGGAGAACACTGGTCCTCAAACTTCATCTTTCTAACTAAAGTAAAAATTTAGCTGTTTTTGGAAACAGATGTTAATTAGGCTTTTGGGCTTTTTGCAATCTTGAGAAAGAAAACTCCTGACACGATGTGTCTGAGCACTCCTGTTCCAGGAAGAGGGAGATGACTAAGGCCAAGATGCACAACACCATCTTACACACCCAGAGCACATGCCAGTGATTTTCCTCTTGCAGGGCAAACAGAATCCTTCACAGAGGAAAGATGAGCGTTACACAAAATACATACTCTAATATAAAAATGGGATTCTTCTTTTATAAACATCAGTGTGCAAGAGAATACAGTAAGGTTGGAACACTCTTCATTTGGGCTTTGCAAAATAATCGAATAAAACACTATCAAGAGATGACTGAAGGGGAAAAATAAATTTTAAAAAAGAGGAAAAGGAAACACATGACAATGGAGAATGTCACTGTAGCTCATGGGAGCTGGAAAGCCAGGAAAAATCTGAAAATGACCAGAGAGACTGCAAAGGTTCCACCATGACCAGTGAGTGATGATGGTGGCACACTTGGTTTGTGTGTGCTGAAAACCCCCAGTGCATTCAACTTGTCAGGTTCATCCATCCCATGACCCTCTTTCTGAGTCACAAACTCCACTAAATCAGGTACAATAAAAGAAGTACAAGCAAACAAACAAAAACAAACCTAACACAAAACAACTTAAAACATCCCCAAACAACCAAAACCTGCAGTAAAGAACGAGCCAGGACAGCAACAACTGTGGTGCTTAGAAGGTAATTCTGTAATCACATTGCAGCAACTCCAGTGCTGAACGAGCTGCAGATGGAACCTGGCAAGCCAAAAACCTCCTGTTCAGAAACATGTAATATATTTTTATGGTTAAAAAGGCCTGTGGGCAATTTGGCTTTGGCAAACCAAACAGAAGCCGGAATTTTATGTCCTGTACTGTCAAGTGCACTGGTCTCAAGGACACACCTTAAGGACAGGCCTGCACATTTCTAGAAGAATCGTGGGAAGGAAAGCAAATACACATGGATGGCTTCTCCAGGGGCTGTTTTCTCAATTTAAAAAAAAAAAACATAGCATACCAGTTAGGAGATATTTCTGAATAATGTTCACTCTGGAACCAGAGTCAACTTCATTTTTTGTTCTGTAATATAGCAACATTTTCCTGGAGGACCCGCAGCAGGACCAGATCTTGCTAAAGAGAAGTATAAAGCAGATTGAAAGTGATCTGAAAAAGATTCAGATTTCTGAGTGAAACTTCTTGCATAGAGTTAATCCTCTCCTGTTGGTACGCCAGGTTCTGCTGCATTGCTGTCAGTCTTTCTCACGAGAAACTGAATATTTCTAACTGTGGCTTAGTCAAGGTATACGGAAAAGTGGTGGATGGAAATTAAAAAAAGAACACAGAATTGGCTAAGGCCCTGATCTTCAAGGGAAATGCTGACTGAGAAAGAGTCTGAACACAAACAGGCATCATGCAAAAAAAAACCCCCAACCTTAAACCCCACAAAAGGGGTTGTTTATAAAGCTTTTGGGAACATCACACACCTAATGGTGCATCTGTATATTTTGGTAAATAAGAGCTGGTACATCCAATCCCTGCTACTAAAGCTGTTTATTTTCCTCTTCTGCTTTATTATCATCCATTTGTGTTTCACATCCTTTCCCTACAGTAAGTTAACCTCAATAGTGACAGGATATGTATTCTAGAATTACTATGGTGGGGAGCAGAGCAAAAAAAAAAATGCTTCACAAGTGATGTCACCAAATGTACACTATTCAGAAGAAAATAAGCAAGAGTGACAGAGAAAACTGGGTCTTAGTGACTCAGTTAACCATTATTCCTCCTACAAAGAAACACACCAGAGCACCAGGTGGAAAAGGGGCAGCCACTTTCTATCAGTTTCAGTCTCCAGATGCAGCACAAAGTGAATTTAAGCAGAGCCAATACTTGGCTTAGTATTCTTTTACCAAGAGATAAACAGAGACTGAGGAGGAAAAAAACCAAAATACCAGCTTCTGCCCTCATTTGAAACTTTATTCACCATAATTCAGCTTAAAAGTCAGGGAACTACATTGACTTCAGATGTGAAGCCTGTACTTAAGCCTGGGATGTGCTGCTCATCTCTGGAATTCAATATATGCATCCAAAGCAATTGGAAGGGAAAAAAATAAAAAGATGGGCAATCAACTAAATTTTGTAGGTAGTACTTTGCTTCAATAGTGGGTTTTGGAGAAGAGAGAAAATGTATCGAAATACCTTGGACTACTGTGAGATTTTCCTGACAGCTTCACAAACCGCCTTAATGCTTTAGAGGTAAAAAAACCCACATGGAAAACTGTTTTCCAAAAAGGTGATTACCGTGTTGCACTGTTGGACCTGCAAAAATGTCTCATTACCACGTCCAGTTTGAGTGTCAGAGTGAGATTTCACAGCAATGAGCTGAACATTTGTGAAAAAGAGAAGGAAGAGGGGAGGGCAAAAGGGGGAGTGGGGGAAGCCCTCCCTGCCTGTGTGCTCTGCAAAGGATCTGAACTGCAGAAAAGAGGAACCGTGTCAGCAAATGCCAAACCAAGGCGATACCTGCCAAACCGCACCTTATCCTTCTCAATCAGCAAAAAAAAAAAAAGAATTATCCACTGCCTGATTCCTCTTACCTCACCAATAAAGGGCTGGTTTTTTCCCTTATTAGGACAGTCTCCACGCTGTAAAATTCCGGCTCTAATAAGTGCCTTTAACAATATGTGCTGCACATCAGCACAAAAAGAAAGCAACGAATAAAAGTAAAGCACAGAAGGAGAATAAAAGGGCTGAGTCCTAAATTAAAAGGGACGGCATCAGCTTAGCTTGGGCTCCAAAATTTGATCACAGATTTTATGAAATGGAGAATTAAAATTGGAATGGATAAATGCAAGAAGGCTAACATTATACAGATATATAATTATAAACTTGGCTCTGCTTGTACAAGCAAGGTCCCTTACTGAACTCAAGGAGATTTTTCACTATGTTTAAGAGCTTACACAGCCCAAAACATAAGGCAATTAGTCAGTACATGAAAATAGTGCAAGAAAGGGGTTTTTTAATTTTTTGGGGTTTATTTTTTAAAAGTAAAACATGGATAGAGTGAAAAGTTACAGTAAGTTGAGCCTCTGTGTTTCAATTATTTCGTTGACTGATGGAAGTGTTTTTCTTGGTTGAATTTTTAAGCATTGGATTTAATTTACTGGTCATAATTGACTTCATCTGCTTTATATGGTCATAGATACATATGAACTGAAAAGCAAAGAGGGCCTAAAGTAATCACCAGAGAACTCCCCTGAGGTTGTCCTGTTTTGCTCAGCATTGGGAGCAGGGTGGATGGGGAGTGCAGGTTTGGCAGGAAGGGAAAGGCAGGGTATGAAGGAGCAGGATAAAGCTCTACCACCCCCATCCACCACTGGCTGAACACCTCTGCCAACAGTGTGGCTATGGAGGGGCTATCTGGATTTAAGATCTGCACTACAATGAATTTTCTAGTTTTGCTGAAGCAGAAGCAAAAACCCTTGTCAGAGTGAAGTGATATGGAAAATGTTCAGGGCTGTTTTGTTTTTTTTAAAATTCAGCCTGGAACAAGAAAACAAATACTTTCTCCAAATAAGATAAAACTTCATATACGTTTTTTTTTCTTTTTACTTTTCTCTTTGAAAGGTAGGTCAATTGGAATCAAAAGATAAAAAATATCAGAATTTTTTATTTACAAAAACTGCAAAGGTGCAGTTATTTCTTATCTAGGAAGTTTAAAAAAATAAGTATTTCCTATTCTTATAATTTAGACAAAGCCAATTTCAGAAACCTGACATGAACTCACAACCAGCTCTGCTCTGGACTGTTCTGAAAGAGTTCTGGCAAAAACTCACTTATATTTTCTAGGTTTTACTAAATTTATCTTTCATCAGAAGCAGTTCTCACAGCTCATTTCAGGCATTTGGATTCACAGCAAGTTCCTGGCTTGAACCAAGGCTTGTGCAGGGTGGAGAATTTAGCTCAGAATTTTCATGAAACTCTCCCAAGTCACTTGTTCTCTGACAAAACTTTAGATGTTTGATGCTCACAGTCTCGACTTAAGATTGAGGTGGGTGCTCAAAACTCCACCCCAGCTTTGTGCCCCTGAGAGCCAATGCTTTTCTTATGCTGAAAAAACCATCTTTCACTGAGGCAGGGAGGCTGCAAAATCTTAGGTGTTTCTGTGTAGACCTGTCCTTTCTCTGCCACAGAAATTCCCAGTCAAAAATATTTCAGTTCATTGGGTAGATTTGTCACTGTTGGGGAAGAGGCACTTTCAGAAATTGAGACTGGGATTCTTTGCTTCCAGAACAGAAAAATAACCTCACTACAGGCAAACATCTTCGTGTGTCTTGTCTGTAGTTACATTATGTCCTTCTTGTATTACCTCAGTAATGTCAAAAGGTTTTTACAAATTAAGGATTCAGGCCTTTGCCCACTGGGGAACAGGAATGAAGAGCACTGTCAAAAGAGAAGACCAGAAGAAGGAGAAAACTTTAAGCAAAAATTAACAGCATCAATTTTTGGAGCAGAATTAACCAGATAACACAGTGCCACCAACACCACTGCTATCTGTGGAAGAGTCCTCTTAAACTCCTCTCTTCTCCTAAAAAAAACCAGCTGATAAATCAGCCTTGAACATCCAGCCAAGAAAGAGAAAAGATAACCCACGATACAAAGAAAATGCTACAAAAAACTGAGCTTCCAACAACCAAAAGGAAGTTTGAACAGAAAATATCATTTGCTGGAAGAAAATATGCTACCTGTTGGCAAAGAGAACTTCTGCTTTCTCAGGAACTTGCACAGTAAACACTTCAATGTCCAGCACAGTGAGCCAAGCCAATCCCTATACATTTACTAAACACACTTCATGTTTTCAGGCCAACCAGAATGATTTCTTGGCTCTGCTGAGTGCTTCTGCTTTTAATTTCTAGTGTATCAAATGCTAACAGGATTATATTCAGCTATTTAGCAATTACAAAATTTTCTACAAATACCACAAGTCCACTGAAAGCATAGAAAATATCTTTAAACAGCACAGATGAAATGATCACATAAAGGGGCCATTAGAGGACATTTGCAAGAAGTTAACAATCACATTGTACCTCATTCCAAATAATGCAATAACAGCCTCCTCCTTTTCCCTGGAGAGTCTCCAGAGAATTAACTTATAAGGATTTTAATACTCCTTTTCTTTCCCACTGCAATCTCCTGAGAGGACATGAGTGCTTGGGATGATTACGTTATGCCTCAGCCTGGGAAGGGCAGTATTTCATCACGTATTTCTCTGAGCAATGCTTTGAAGAAGCCTCTGTGGGTAATGCTAAAGGTGTCTTCCCTCTTTTGGCCTGAGGTCACGGAGATGTTTGTTACAAGGGAATAAATCAGTTTCCAAGCTCTGGCTGCACATTTGATTTCCCTTCAGAGTCCTTGCCAAAGAGACCTTTACTTTTCTTCCCCAAGCATGCTACTGTGAGTCTTGACAAAAGAAACCCAAGACTGGTTTTCAAGGTGTGTCTGCTTTTGTTAGAAGCTGTTACAGGACCCAAGACTCTCAATAAACAGGAAAACAACAGTAGCTAATCATACTTCAAGAGAAAAGGATTGTTTTCACTAAGACGTAATGTCAGTGATTTCAGTGAACTCACTCCACACTCAGGCTAAGGCTTTGCTCCCAGCACGCCCCCAACACATCAGATATGCCAAGAATAAAGGCAGCACTCTGCTGGTTCCCTCTCCTGCCCAAAAGGGAGTGGAGGAGAATATCTTCCAGCAAGGATATCCAATGACACCCAGTATTTTAAACAAAACAGCCAGACCCTGACACCTCACTAAACCAGGTCCAGCACAGACTAGAAAGCATCTCAAGGTCACCTCAGAGGTCCAGTCTGCAGTCAGGGCCAGCTCCCCACACCAGGTACCACGAGTCAATGTTTTCACTGCTTATATAATCACAAAAGTGATTGTATATCACAAACCTCACCCGCTTTGCCCTCTCCCCTCCCTTGCTTTCCCCTTGCACGGAGTGCAGAGAAATTTGGGCTCCCCCAAGGCTGCTCCCTGCTCCCATACAGAGGTACAAGAGGACTGGCTGCTGTGGCTTGTGGCTGCATTTCACCACATAACACACAAAAAAAATGCCATCTGACATGCTCTTAGTTAAATTATTATTTATTGCCCAATTTCAGAAATCACAATGAAGGATTTCAGATTCCTGGAAGTGACTTCTTGGAGGGGCTGAGTTTCGGAAATCCCTGAGCTCCCTCCAAGAGCACAGGATTTCATGCTGGAAACTAAAAAACAGGCATAGAAATCCCATTTGTTCTTCAAAACCTCTCCCAAGCTTTAAACCAAACCCTTACATAAATCACAGCAATTTAGAAACATAGAAGTGTCCTGTTTCCTACCCATCAACTCATAAAGCAGATCAACAAAACAATACAGGACAAGAATAAAGCAGATTGTATCACTGGCAATATTACACAGGCTAATTGATTTTCTTGTCTTACTTTGCCTTCCACATTCAGGGATGAATGTACCATGAAGACTTTATTTACTCAGTGAATTAAGCAATCTGAGTTATGTGAAAGCTTTCACACAAATTATAAAACTTCTGCAAACTTCCCACCAACAGAACTCAAATTAGCAGCCAGTCCTCCCAACTTATCCTTCTGTCACTGAACAATTTGAATTCCACAATTCAGGTAAGAGAAATGCACGAATACAAAGATTTTAGACAACAGAGCACAATGTAGCAAAAAAAAAGAAGCAAAAGAACCAATCTATATCCATTTCTCATTCCCCAGTTCAACCAGCTTTCCAGCTTGTTGCACCATTCTGTTCCCCTTGCCACTTCCACCATCCCAGCACCTCCTACACAACACCAAAAGGCTAAATCCATACAGATATAATAAACTGGCACTCACTTGGAAAGGCTTGACAAGTTCTGCCTGCAGTACGATCTGCTGATCATGTCTGCAGCAGATGAATCAGTGCAAACTGCTGGCAGCTCCAGGGAGCAAATGGACGGGTGATCAGGGCGTGGAATGAGATAATAAAAATGCCATTATCCCTTCAGGCATGCCAGACTCACTGGATGCTCTCTCCACAGCACAGGTTAACCATTTGGTCGGTGCTGGAATGACACTCTGTATTTGCCTGTTGTCATGCTCATTATCTATCTGGTATCCCCCTCCCCTCTACTTTGTGATTGCATGCTTTTTTTTTTTTTTACTGTATTTTCTCTAATAGATCCTCCTCGTCATTGCTGGGCCTCCAGTTACAGAAATTCCTGCAGATTTCTCAGCTGCTCGAGCTGCCTGACAAAATCTGGCTTCCCGTTCAGCTTTCACAAGAGGGGATTCTGTCCAGGCAACTGGTCTGAGCTCTGAGCAGCCTCAGCACTGCACAGAGGTGCCTTTGCAAGTACTTGCTCTTAGGAAAGTCACATTCCAGCCTGCTGAGAGATGAGAGGACCAAGAAATAAAATAATGATCCAGGGAACAGTCCCCCCTTTTGACAGTAAATCACTGCCTAAGCATTTTGCAGGCACTAGCATCCAGTCTAACTTGTGAAAGGTCAGACTGGATCAGACAGCTCAAGATTGAGGGTGACTGCCAAACACAAAAAGATCCAAGGAAGTGGGGAGCTGCTGCAAGCTCAACTGCAGTCAAGGTAAAACCATCTTTTGTTTAACAACAGGATTAAAACCAGGGCTGGAGCAGAATCCAGCCTAAGACTGTCCTCAGTGTTCTTCCATGTAACCCAGTGAATGGAGCAGGAAATAGAAATGCAAACAGTGATTTAAACAGAGGCACCACCAGTTACCAGTTTCATATGACTGGCTCTCCTACCCCTTCCCCTCAAAGCCCAAAAATGTGAGCAAACTGAAACCACTTACTGCACAGTCCTGCAGCTATTCCACCCCAGGCTGTGATCTTGTTAACCCTCATAAATTACAAGAGAGGGCGTGGATGGATCAGTACCCCAAAGGGAAATCTCTGCTGTGAGCTCTCCTGGCTGTGGGGAGGAATGTGTGGGTTCAGCAGGTGGCACTCTTCCCTTGGAGTGAGCACAAAGCCAGGGACAATGCTGCATGGCCAGGGAAGCACCAGCCCTGGCACTTTTGGCCTCAGAGCTTTCAAGGCTCCAACAGCTGCCTACTCATGCTCTGTTTGATATCTACTCATGCTCTGTTTAATTTTCATAGGCAATAACTGGATTTTTTTTTCTCCCAAAACCTCTCTCTACACTTTTGATGAGATAGATTTTTGTGAAAAGGTAACAATTCTGTTCTTTATAGGTAGTTGAAGGATTGCCTTGCAGGCACATACAAGGGCTTTTTTACACACCCACAGAAACAGGTCTGCAGTACCCCACAACGATGCTACTTCTTCATGCACACCTGTAGACCCAGCCCTTTGTTCTAAAGTACACTAAACCCCCCATATTTTGGTGTATAAGAGATACTGGAGTTCTGGTCTGGAGCAAGGAATGGCCAATAGTGCTGACTGCCAAGGGAGGAAAATATGAATTCCACTTCTGTGATTGCAGAGAGATCTGCAGATGAGATGAGGGTGCAGCAGGCAGGCCATTGCTGTCTCTTTTTTTATCCTGCCCTCAAAGGAAGGTGAACATGTAAGGCAGTGTGAATACGTAGGGTCCTTGAAAATGCTGGTGAGAAGGGAGGCATATTTTCTCTTCCTGGAAAAGGCATTTCTACTGCTGAGGAATTACAGAAGCAGAATTCTTCCCACTGGAAGAGCATTACTTAAACATAGATCACATCACTGTTCTCCCAAAATAAACATTTTAATCAGATACCAGATGTAAGAGCTGATGTTTGTGAAGTTCAAAATTGGCTTCTAAAGCAGCCCTACAGATTTCTAGTACAAGTCTCTATTTCTTACTGTGTTACAGAAACTTTTTATTCCAGTTGATTGTTCTACACTCTTTTTAATCCATCCTGAAATAAATTAGATTACTGCAGTGCTCACCAACAAAACAGTTCCCATTCAGGACAAAAATAAAAGCAAATTGAATAACCTCTAAAACACTAAACTCTACATCTTCTAAGAATAGCTTCAGAATTTTAGAAAATCTAAAATCTGCATGTACTGCCATGCATGGCTCTGTTTGTTGGCCATTAGAAACAGGGGAAGCCTCTTCCACTAGTAGTAGACCCAAGAACCATTTCAAAATAGTCCTCTTTGGATAGTCACAAGAATCCCAGTTTTTGTTTCTTCACTTTTCCAAATGCTGCTTTGAATTACGAAATTCTGGAAGAGAACTTCAGTCCAGGTAAAACACAATGCTTTACATGGTCAGTCATTTTTAATTTCAAGACTTTAGCAACAAAATGCATCTACAGCACTACTGGAAATAGATTTAATTTGTCTACAGATTCAGCAGTGAACAATGCTGGTCATGCAAGCATATCCTCAAGGCATGTGCCATCTTTGCCTGCAAATGAGGAACTGAAGATAAATTAGGTGGGTAAATCCCACTGCAAACAGTATCAGTGTCTGCAGTGTTATCTGTGACAGGCATCCTTGTCAACAACTGCTTAACATGCTTTGCATGCTGGCATCCCACAAATTAATTTTTAATTTGACAGCACCAGTGCTGTTATTATTCAGTCTTCCACCCAGAAATTGCCACAACCATGATTTGTCACACCTGCAAAGACCAAACAGGCAGCTCTGGCCTCACAGATGTCACAGGGCAAGGAGCACACTGCCACGTGGAGCTGGGATAACCCACAGGAGCTCTGGGCAGTGCCCAGGAGGCCTCACCCCAGCTGCCCCCAGAGCTGTGCCCATCACTGAATCCAGAAGGTGCATCCAGCCAAGGAATATCACTGCTTAACAAGAGCTACAGGGTCATTTGATCATGCTGTTTGCCACACAAAGGAGCTGCAGTGCCAAGCACTCCCATTCAGCTGGGTGTGGATCCAGCAGCTCCCTGAGTTCACAGCAGTGCCCTGAAAGAGGCTGAAGCACATTGTGCCATGCTTGCAACCCCTTTGAAAAGAAGTGGGAGAAGGAACTGATTCAGTTACAGATCCTTGCCCTTCATGATCTTTTTATTATTTGGAAGCCAAATGTTTGTTGTTTACTTCAGCAACTTAACCAAGAGGGATACTTCCAGTACACAGTGGCCCTGAGGTGAAGATCTTGCATATGGAGCAGGAAGAGAGAGGCAAATCACCTCCCAGATAATCTCAAAAATTCACATGGGCATCTGAAGCATAAAAAAATGATGGGGCAGGAGACATGTCTCAACCTGCATTCCTTGTATGTCCTGATGCTTCAGAGATCTAAAAACCCCTAAGGAAGACATTAGAAAGAGAAACTAGAGCAAACAAATGCTGACTACACTAGAGCACTTGTGGGGTGTCATCCTTGCCAGTGAACTCAAGGGAAATGGCTTTAGGAGAGTGTAAGGTCATCTATTGCAGCAATGAAAGGAACTACAAGGCCTTTCCTATTTCTGACCATTAAAAGAAGTAAAATGAGGAGGAGGAGGAAGGAGACAGGAGAGTTTTCCAAAAGGAAATTATTACTGGGAGGTTCCAATGTCTACTCATACTAACAATAAGAATTTCCAGAGGTCATCCAGAGAGCCACTTAATATTTTGTTTGTTGTTTTCACTTTAACCATTCCTGCAGGCAAGGCAGAGTTTTCAGTGAGCTGATCAAAAAAGCCTGGGAATTTTTTTTTTTTTTAAATGATAGTGAATTTAGAACCTGACAGAGGCATATGCACTGTCCAGACCATGACTTTTTTTATGTAGCTTATTCCTTTCTGTACCTATTTGTCAACAGGGAATTTGCTGTGATGCTTACTATTCTTGTCCAGTTATTCAAATACCTTCATGTTTCTTGAGCTGTCTAGTCCATGTTGAGGCAATTTTAAAACAGGCAACTAACAGAAATGTACTTGATTGGTTTCAGAGACAGTAAACAGCTCTCCTTGCACTGCCCTTTCTCTGTGCTACATGTCTGAAATAAGCAGGCACACTCGTAGAGAAGTTTGCAGAACTACTGGCATTTTGCAAGAGAATTCTGTTTTTTATGAAAATCCATTCTAACGACATTAACATCTGCTCCTTATTTTAAGAATATTTTTAACTGTTCCCTCCCTGGGAAAACGAAAGATGCCACAGTCTCTTTCATGTCCTCACGGAGTAGACAAACTCTGCTGGTTTTTTTAAGGTCTGCTCTGAAATGCCCCAATACAGTTCACTGCAGGGAACTCAGTGGATGCATCCCACAAGGCAAAAAGCATCACCATCCTAGGAGATTTCATTCTAGGACACTGGCATGTGAGGGGGGATTTATTTCACAGATGAACAACACTTTGTGTACTAAATCACATGCTGAAGGTAAAGTCTGGCAGCTCATACATAAACTCTTGGAGTATATCTCTTGAGTACTTATAAAAACATGACTATGTACTTTGTCATCAAATAATGCTGAGCTGTCTCTTACCATGTATTTTTTTTTTCCAAGTCAAGCTGTAAATATCTCAAGTAATGGAGACTCTGCCATTTCCCAGTTGTAAGTTTTCCAAGCTCTTTCAGGGTTCAATACCAAGAATCCAGCCTACAGCTATGATATCTATTCTTCCCTTCATTTTTCAACTTTATCCTGTAGTTATAACTACCTGGGTGCCTCTAAAGAGCTGCAGTGTCAAAAATTTTAACATATTCAATGAAATCTGTGAGCACCCAGCTATGTACGTGGATTTATGTATTGAAATACATACTCAAATTGAAATATGCAGGTTTGAGCATCTGCATGGAGCCACACACAAGCAGAATTTGTGTGTTCACACTGACATATTATCAGGTAGCAAATGCCTTATCAGGTTTGTCTATTTGCATAGACAGGTTCTGCAGGACTGGGAACACAAACCTTGTACATTAGAATGCAAGAGCCTGCAGCCTGAAATTATAAACACTCCCAAAATAGGTAGCTCCAGATAAGATCCTTATAGAGTCCATGCAGCATTCAATCCTATCTGATGCCTGCTTTGATGAGACAAAATGAACTTGGATAGTGCAGGCAAGAGTGCAGGAGTCTGGTCCTCAACAGGGATGAGAATTTAATTTTCTCTGACTGTTCTCAGCTCCTGAGGTAATATTACCCTGCTTTTCACATGGAAAAGTTACTGACTGCATGTATGGCTGTAACAGTAAACAAAATAAACTCCAAGACAAGTGTTAAAATCATATTCCAAGGAGACCTATCACTGTAAATTGAAACTTGATTAGAAAAACATATTTGCTGGTGTTTGCATTCTCTACTGGTCACTTCTGGGGAAATGCACAATCCAGAAATAAAGTAGCATAATATTTCCTGGGTGTGAGAGATCGTTTCCACCAAAGTATAGCTTTTGCTTTATCTCATGTTTTCAGTGCTGTCAAATAAACATGGAGATCCAAACAATAGTCTCCACACAACCACCAGGATACTGATATTTTCTGGCCACTGGGCAATTGGAATGCAGGAAAGTGTAAGAGGGAAGCAATCACAAAGGCTTCATCACTTTTTCCTGTGCCCTGGCACTGCCACAGGTGAGGGACAGACTCTGGTGCCCTCCTGCTCTGAGCAGGAGCCCATTTCTCTCAGCCACCACCAGTAGCAGATGGAAGGGCCACTGTTTCCCCACTCAATTCCACCCCCGTTCTTTTGTGCTTTATGCATTTCAGGGACACGTGCCAATTCTCACAGTACTAAAAAGCAATCTATTATTTTGGCTTTCAAACTTTAAAATTTGCTGTCTCTCATTTATACCTGAATTATAATGGCTGTTAATAAATTTCAGCTTTATCAGTGTGAAGGATAACACTCGAAGCCCAGACCTGTTGCACTTCTGCTCACAGCCATGTAGGATAACACTTGCAGAGCCCACAAAACAGAAAGCTGCATAGAGCTGCCAGTAATGTAGATGTAAGTTCATGCCTAAGTTCTCTTTGCCCAAGTTGTTCCTGGCAATAGCTAATTTCAACAACAGGTTTTATGCGAGATTATGATTGTTATTTTTAAAATATTGGAGGCATGCTGCAAAGACAACTATTCACTTCAAGCTCGGCCACAAAAGCCAGGAGGAGCCACAATGTGGTAGGTGTGATACAAACACAGATGATAGATGCATCTCCAGGCAAAAACCACTCTGCCTTGATTTGACTGCTGAGAGGGCATGGGTGGAGCAGCCACAGCTCCTCAGCAAACAGATCAGCAAACAACAGCAAACTCAGAGTGTGCCATGGTGGATCTGTTCACCCCTGTGTGCCTCTACATGCCAGCAAGAGCATCCACTGTCTTGCTCCAGTCTGAAGCTGGGGTCTGAGCCCAGGCTTTGGGCTTGATCCTTCACTGCTGGGAGAGTTTTATAGAAATGTGTGCACACAGCTCTGGGAAAAGAGCATTTCCTGCTGGGCCAATTTATGGTCACGTTCCTGTACCAAAAGCTCCCATCTTATGATACTCTGCATTTTACTGGTGAGAACATCCAAGCCCCAGTCAGGATCTCACTTCACAAACAAGCCCATAAACTCAGCTAGCAAAAGCCATCTGAATTCCACCAAAGGCAGCAACTGTTCAACAGCTTATGCCACTTGAACAGTTCAGAGGTGTTCAAAATGCAAACTTGACTAGAAACCCTCAGTTTGGAGCTTTGTTACCCCCAAACTGAAACTGGACTCTCAGGCCAGACCCCTGCTTCATGCAGGTTAATGTCCAGTTATGCTCCTGCCTGACTGGACCAGTCATTTTTAATATCTGGTACTGGCCCTTAGGTGTTTTAGAAGCAGCTTTATTTCACTAGCTGCACAGGGATTACCAGCTAACCGGACGCTCCCAGGAACTTTTGGAAAGCAAACAGTGTCAGTTTATTTAATAACTTTCAAAGTGAAACTAAAATCTTGTCCAAATCATGTCTCTTCTGATTTAATTAAAAGGCACCACACATACTGCACTGCTCTGTTAATCATTAACAAAGTTAATTCAAGACAGAAGATGAGTCTTTTCTTTTCTTTCCTTCAAAAGCCTCCAGCCAGTGGAAAACTCAAAAAAAAAAACCATTCCAAAAAAAGACCAGTACAGTATGATTTTTGTTAGAATGGTCGACACTTCAGTATGCTTTTTGCCTTTCTTCTGTATTTCTGATTCTTATAGGAATGCATATTAAAAGAGAGGGGTTGGGTTTTTCTCTTGCTTGGCAAAATACCTTTCCCAAATTTTCTAAATATTGCCTGGTATTTGCGTCAATATGACAGTCATTGGGTTTGACAGGAATCAGATTGCTAAACCCACACAAAAATGCTTTGGAAATTAAGGGCTAGTTATACATTCAATTTCATTCTAATCCACTTTAGCAAACTGGCAGAGAGTGGATCTGAACTGTCTCTGTTACCCCTTGCATGGCTCACAGCAGAGGTTTCTTCTGCACGTTATCTCTACACTAACTTTGAGACTCACAGCTCCTGCTGTCTGATAAATACCCTGAGCACTCCTTTCCCAATCCATTTTCAGTTTCCAAGATGAGCTAGCAGCACATCAAACTTATTCTCCCTGCCCAGCAAGCCTTGACAGCTTCTTCCACAGAGGAACAAACATCAAACTGTGCTCAAGTGTAACACTTCATGGACTATTCAAGACACAGGATACACCTAACATCTATTTTTCCAACAGTTCTCCTTTCTTGAAGGAGACCAAAACAAAACCTCACACACACACACACAAAAAAAAAAAGGTTTCTTTACTACTTGTCTTAGGGAAATCTGAACACAAAACTTTCCAGTCTCAGCTGTACAAATCTAATGGAATTTCCCTCTTGAAAGCAACAAAGGGTAGAGGCTGAACACTTCTACAAGGCCTGTCATATCAGATCAGGACAGTGCTCCATCCAGGCTGGATTCTTGCCCCCAGCCATGGCTCACTCCTAACATTTTAGAGGAAAGCAGTGGGAAAAGAAAAAAATGCAAACCCCACAGCACCTGGCCCGTGGAGCAAAGCTCACCCTGCACAGCAGAATTCCTCTGTGCCCCCTGCAGGCAGGCAGCTGGGGCTCTGCCACATACTGCACGCTTTCAAAAGAAGAAAAAAATTGATTTATTGCATGGTAATTGCACAGAAGGACATCAGGAAATTAAAATTAAATCACCACAGCAAAGGACATAGTCTCAAGCTGCACCAGGGGAGATTCAGGTTGGACACTGGGAGGAATTTCTTCACAGAAAGGTGATTGGACATTGGTGGAGTCACCATCCCTGGAGGTGGGTAAGAAAAGATTGGATATGGAACTCAGTACCACGGTCTAGTTCACTGTGGTGTGTGGTCATAGGCTGGACTCCATCTCAGAAGTGTCCAAATTAGCTGATTCTGTGATAAATGCTTCAGCAATTTCATCACAGCATGTACATCAAGGGCATCACAACGTGAGGGCTTAAATTACTCCAGGGTAATAAAAGACTCAACTACAATTTTTTCTGTTATTTCTCTGCATACCCAAGTGCTAATACTTATTTCTGCACTGAAGTATCTGGAACCTGCTGTAATTCATAAAAACACCATGTGAACAACTCTTTCAGGTGCTCCATAGCTACTTCCTAGCTTCTCCTGGAAAGTGGCTCTCTGGCCATACCTTACACCAGGATAGGACAGGTCTGAGCCAGCTCTCAGGCCCACGATTCCTTCCCATCTGCAGTGATAGATAACAGTAGGAAAAGCAACTGTGAGTGTTCACCTGTGTTTAAGGGAAACTGAAAAATACTGAATTACTTTGTTCTCACAAGCTTTGAAATCCAGCATCCCTGTACAACTCCCCTAGATCTCCCACATCACTGCACAGTGCTCTTAAGGATTTGAGCTGTGTATGAAAGCAGACCTTTGCCAAACTTGCACTAGCCTGTAGGGGTTTCTGGCATGCTGCAAGAAAGGCTCTGAATCTCAGCTGCTCTTTTGCTCCTCAAAGAACAGGAAAATACCCTTTGCCACCCCTCAACATAAAAGAAATCCTTGTCAGCTCTCACTGGCTGGGATGAGTTTGCATCCTCTGCAATCTGCCACTAACCAATATCCTCCCTTTAAACTCAGTTCCTCATAGAAACTGAAAAAATTGGAAAAACTGACAATAAATGGCTTAAGAGAAATGTAGCCTTCCCCAAAACAGCTGACAGACTTGTCTTCAAGGAGATTTAAATAAAATAGCTATCGAAAGAGTCAGTAGCAGCCCAGTTTGCATAGAGAAATATCAACCACTAGCTACAAAGAAAAGTAATTTCCTTTTTCAAATGGCAAACCTCTCCTTCAAGATCTGCCAAAAGCTGCAGCCTGAGTTTTAGAGCTGTGGCTGTACTTTCGTGCCCTGATGATGCTTTGTGCTGGGAGATGGCTTCAGTGTCACATTTTATGAATAAACCTCATGGGATGGGAAGGATTCCAGGAACTCCTCCTGCAGGGTTCCTTACAGGATTGAGAGGTTCAGGAGAGATTAAAGCATATGCAATATTACAAACTTCTTCCTAAAATTAACTGTTATAACAGGAACTTACCCTTCCAGTCTAAACAACTGACATTCAGAAAGTGAATTTTCTATCATTCCAAAACACAGGCAACTGAAGACAAACCTGTTCTTAGGGCATCATCTTTGCACCTAGAGACCTTTTGACATTTCAAGGTTTCCATGGGAATAATTAGCAATATCTCGCTAAAATGGCCATTAGACATTTGATTCACTAGAACTCTTCAAAAATATTTAAAAAGTGTATCAAATAAACATTTCAGAAAAGTTTGAAAGAAAGAAATCAAAAGCATTTTTAAAAATCTGGCAGGATTTCAAGCTCTTCTAATACTTGAGAGCAATGTTTTTTCTTTCGGGAAAGGTTTGCAGCTTTTTCTTCAGTGTTCATTTATTTACACTGAAGCTGCTGTGAAATTCTGAGCTTAACACTAAGAAAGGACTTCAGGATACAAAGAAAGTAGAAAAATCCCTTCAGCTCCAAAAGCCAAGACAGAACCTAAAAGCAGGATGGAAGCATTAAACCATTTGATTAATTCACATTCATTTCTGGCAACAAGCAAGCTAACAACCAACTATTGATGGGATCTTCTGTGACTGAACTTAGCTCTTTTTTAATGTTGGAAATGCACAGTTGGGAGGAACTCTTGTGGCTGTGTGGGCTTCATGGGCTTGGAGGAATTCCAGTGGAGATGCTGGAAATGGGAAGGGACCAGCAGCAGCTCCTGCCTCTCTGAACACCACCATGGACAAAGACTCCTGCATCACTTGATGCACTTTAAATTAATATCTACAACACTTAGGAACTTAGACAGAAACAGCTGCCCCAGGCCAGTTCTGAATCCAAAGATTAACAGAGAGTAGATATTCCAGGAGTGTAAGAAACTGTACAGAAAAGAAACTAGTGTAGTGTGATCCTTTGCTGGTATTTTATTCCTATCAGCATTATTTAAAATGCATTCTTCTTAAATACAGTCCTTTTCCAAAACCCAACTTCGTCCACACCCTTCTATCTGAATCCCAAACACAGTTTTTAAAAGGGTACTTCTTAAAAACACAAAACCCAGACTATACACCTCTCAAATAATCCAATCAAATTGTGGGATGTTTTCTTTCTCCATTCTTCTTTAGCAGGAAAAATATGAATAATAATATTCACTAGACAGGAGAC
The DNA here is from genome assembly GCA_013397245.1 of Thryothorus ludovicianus. Lineage (NCBI taxonomy): Eukaryota > Metazoa > Chordata > Aves > Passeriformes > Certhiidae > Thryothorus > Thryothorus ludovicianus. Next base: position 53,137 of record VZTB01004650.1, read on the forward strand.
TATTTTGAGGTTTACATTTGTATAATTTACAAAAACAAAACAGGGACGATTTTTCAACTCTTATAACCTTTTGTTACATTTTTTCTTCCTCCTAAAATATTCCTTGAAAAACACTTCTCACCTATGATAAGATATGACATGCAGAATTTCAGGGGTTACAAAACTCTTTGGAGAAAGTCAAGAAAAATTGATTCAACTGGGAAGATAAGCCCTGATCCTCAGCTGTAACTTAGTTACTCCTGATGCACATAACAAGGCTTAAGAGGTTAAATGAGAGGAGCACAGTGCATTTTTGTTTTTAGAAACTCCACATTTAATTGAAACTAGAGATAAAGAAAATGATCCTTTGATGAACGATGAGCGGGGTCTGGCTTTAGGCATTTTCTTATCAAGATGGACATGTTGAGAACCCACCCACCAACATACCAGAAACCACAGCTGGCAAATGCTCCCAGCAAAGGCATTTCCTGCCTTCTGACTCTCTAGCTGAGGGCCAGATGCTTCACAATCCTTCCTTAAAAGCACAGCTAAAGGAGTGGGAGTTCAGAGCCTTGCCCAGTCTTGCATGGTGGATGGGAAGGCCAGGCAGCATCCCAGCCATACTCCAACATCAATCAGGCCACAGCTTCTTCCTGATTCTCAGCTCCCTGTCCTTGTGGGAGACTTGGCCAAAGGACTATTTTTCCTACCCCATCACCTCATAAGTTTACAATTTAAACTTTCTGAATTAAGTCATAGTTAATGTGGTCCCCATCCATGTGACGTGCCAAAATACCACAAAGAAAGGAAGAGCAAACATTATTAAAAGTTATTAAACAGAGGTAAACAGCAGCTGAAGCCTAAAGAGAGGGCTGTGGTTTACTTCAACCTAGAGCTTGCTCTACCTACACCACTTCCAACAAGTTCCTTTTAGCTTTCTCTCCTATTATTTTCAATATATAATAGAATAATTACTTATGTGAAATTCTCCAAAAGCACTTACCTCACTTAGAAGTGAAACACTTTCAAAAGTAGGCATTAGAACCTTGTAAAAAGGTTTCCTGACCAAAAATTACCACAGAGATTCTGAAAGTTATAAAAAGTATTCAGCTCCTGCCCAAAGAAAAACCAAAGCAACCAAAACAAGCACAGGCTGGTAATCTCAAGTCTGCAAATAGTGAATAAAGAAGGATAGCTTTCATCCAGAGGTGAAGAACACAAAGCTCAAGTGCCATTTGTATGTGCAGCTCTCAGACAGAGCAGAAATAATTGTGTGTGTCTGGACAGAGATACAAGCAGCTCTTTTCATGTACACACACAATTTCCATGCTTACAATGATAACCCCTACTCATAAAACCCATATTATTTTGTGTCAATCCAGCACAGGTCATTGGACATTATGATCACTGAAATCAAGCATAAAGCAAAGAAGAACCTTCTCAGGGAGAATAAACTTCATACCAAAACCAGACTGCCAGAGCAGCTCTGATTCTGCAGGCTTGGCCCTATGTGTTACAGTCCTTTGCTGCTTGATGAACCCAAATGTATGCAGCATGATGGATTGGAAAAATCACTCATAAGGGAAAATCACAGCTGCAGGCATGGTTCCTCTAACCCTTGTCTTCCTGTGGCAGAGTCATTTAAGGCACTTCTTTTACACTTACCTCAAAGCAACACCTTTTTTTCCTATTGACTTTCAGATAGCTGGGATCAGAAAATAATACACTTTAAACTGTGGCAGAAATCTAGAAACCAAATGGAGAGCACCTACCAAATTCTCTACTGATACAATTAAACTCCAGGTAAGGAAACTAGGAACTCTACATGGAAGAAAATGGATTTGTTCCCATCTTTTCAATGCATCTAAACATCAAGATTTTATCTACATTTGTTTACAACCAAGCAGAGGATTCTAAGGGAACTGCCTGAAATGAAGAGGTCAATCATTACTTGAGTGTCTTCAGTCGTAGGAATTATGCCATGGAATCAGGATTAAAGGAGACAGGACCAAGGTCTAAACACTAAGCATAACCTTTGCCACCTTATGCTGCCTCACTCCACTTGCTTTCTCACAAGAGGCTTAGAGAGGTCATGTAAATTTAGAAAACATCCATTATTTAAAGTGATTTTAAATATTTCTTGATATTCTGCTGTATCTTTCCTCCTTTGTGATCAGATGGCTCACAGACACAGGTGGGAAGAGAGACTGCTTGACTGAATCAACACAATTGACCAGCTACACCCTTCCATGTGCTGTGATCCTTCCCCAAAAAGTAGGCTGGAGAATGGCATTTCCAACCCAACTCTCCACAAAACCAAATAATATCGGATGTCATGCCTTGCTTCTACATGTTTTACTACTATTATATCTGATGAGAGCCCCATTCAAGAAAAACATAACCTGGCAATTAGCAAATGAATAATGCATTTCACAGTTTCACACAGAGCGCTGGTTTGCACCTTCTGCCAGCTGAATCAATCTATGACACTAAAACACTGGGGCACATTTTGTCCCAAAGAGTCCCAGAGCTCCTGTGTCAGCTCCTGCCCACTCTGCAGACTCAGGTCTAAGAACAGGAGCCAGGATTCTCTGGCTCTTGGCATTTGTGGCAGGAAGAGCAATGACGGCAGATGCTGCAAAAGCAAGCAGAGGGATGGCCTCGCCACCCACAAATGTGTGCATCAGGCTCAGATGCTCCCAGAGCAATCCCAGGTTCTGGTTTGGGTGACAGATGTTCCCACCTTCCCAACAGCTCACCCAAAAACACGCACAAAGAATTTTATTAATTCTGTAACTTCCCTTTGCCCCAGCAGATGCAGCGGCTCCTCTCGCTCTGTTTTCAGGTGTCATTGATGGTGAGGAGCACCAGTGAGGTCACTCCAGTTTGGTCCATATTCCACACCAGTTGATGTCACATCACCCTGCAGTTAAGAGGTGCTCCAGCCCTTGCCTGTGGCTCTGTTTCAGCCCCTTTACACCAAATGTGCTCCTCTATTTATCCAGGCAACCAGACACAGCCCACACGCCCAGCACGTGATCGCCACCTCCAAATGATGTTCTCAGAAACAAACATCACCTGGTGTTTCTTTATTTACCTGAAGAAGGATGACAAATGTCCCCAAAGGAAATGTGGTGAGAAGTGAACCCAAACCTAGGATCAAATTGCCTTCTTGTATCTGCAAAGAAAATGATCCTTTCCTCTTCATGCTTTGGCTCTTTTTAACTAAAGTATTAGGCAGGCAAACAGAGCAGGTTATGATGGACAGGCAGATATTATTTTTATTATTGGTTTTTGGCCTCACTTGTCCTATACTGATCTTGGCTCCAGCCATATTATAGCTATGTTAAAAGGAAAAAAAAAAAAGGAAGCAAGAGTTAAACAAAGAGTCTTTAAGTACTAGCAAAACATTCAGATTCAGGCTCTTGTTCATGCCCTTTAAAGCCATTATTTTTAAAAATGTTTGTGCAGCAGGGGCATTTCTCCTACACATGAAAATTCTTGAGAAACAGGAAAAGGAAATTAATGCTTCCTTCAAAATTAACAACTATTGGCACAGTCTTGGGTCTCTTACTGTGCTACTCTATGGTGCCCTTACCTTTGTCCATATTTACTAGGGCCTGTGTTTATTTTGAAGTCAAGATCTGAATATTTTTACTGATGTCAAACACTTTTTCAAAATTATTTCTAAATTACCATCAAATTACACAAACACTATAAGCAAACTATCGTACTTTCAGAATTAAATGCAGAATTTTAAGAAATTTGCAATGTCTCACCAAGGCCCTAGGATGACACAGTCAGGCATCACTTCAACAGAGACCAGTTAAAAATTAAATTTAAAATGTCTTGTTCTGGCAGTGTTTTTTCTCTCTAGCAATTTCCATCCACTGCATAGCACGCTCTCACCTTGCTGCATTATTGGGAAGGCTCCCCACACCTCAGGTGACCTCTGGCACACCTGTGCACCACCAGAAATCATATGCCCTCCATACTTTCATTGCTGGAATTAAAGAGGGCCTGTTTTGATGAAAACATGCTGATCTGACTAACACTTGAGTCTAATCCTGAGCAGATTTCCTGCAGAAATGCAAGGGGGCACTTCTAAACCATTCAGGCTGCAACACAGCAAAGCTCCTCAAAACTTCCTTAAATCCTGCTGACAGCAATGAGTGTACACAAGTCTAAGTGCTGTAGCCCACGCAGACGGAGTAGAAGCCACCACCTAAATTTTAAAGGCATCCTTACCCAGGGAAAACATGGCAATGGTACTGATATCTCGTGGCACACTGCAGTCCAAGGAGGCACACACCTACTGCTGCTTTCAGGGTGCTGGTGTTTTTACAGCAGCCAAAGGCTCAGGCTGGATTAACAACAGCAAGGAAAAACTTTCAGCAGACTTCTAGACCGTGCTGAAGGGAGCACCTGCCATGCTGGCAAGGGAGCACAAAGGATTGCAGGGATCACCACTGAAGCTGTAACAGCTCATCCTAAGGAGATAACACCAACCAAGGAAAGGAGTCCTCCTTGCTCCTCCCCAGAGAGACTGGGCACAGAATGCCTGCAGCACAAATTCTCACTCCATAAGCCTTGCATCAACCATTACCAGGTCGAAGTGCTTTGGGAGACTTTAACAAAAGGTTTGATCAAGCAGTGGCTATGTTTCAGCAGTGCCTATGTGTCTGCTGAAGTCACCTTTGGCAAGGAGCTGTGCTAGACAGCTCCTGACAAAGATCAAGCCAAACTCAATTTCAGTGCAGCTTCACTGATGACAGGGCCCCCAGGCAATCACATCCTGTGTTTACTTCATGGAGGGAAGCCCATAAGCACCAAGTGAGTGGACACATCTCTTTGTTTACAATAAACTTTTCAATACTGAGGTCTTAGTTGTACTTTCATGTCAGAAGACACTTGAAAAGGAGATCCCTTTGGCAACAAGTTCTTCTTTCAGTGAAATTTGCACCAAATTTCTTGTCCTGACATTCTCAGAAAATTATCACATATGGGCTCACAGTTTTCAAAGACCAAATATATCCCCAGGAATCTGGGATGGAGGTAAAAGAATATCAGAAATAGGCAAATATGAATGAAGAAAATGACACGAGTTTTACAGCTGGTCAGCCTCCCTGGGGTCACCATTCCTCCACCCACACTGAAACCACCAAAGGCAGGTTAAAGCTTTTCCTCTGACATGAAGAGTCCTTGTGAGGATGATTGTGAACTAGAGATGCAAGACTGTGGTGCTGAGAAGAGAGCAGGGAGGACACAGAGGCAACACAAGGAATAAAAACATAAAAGGACTCTGGGAAGAAGCTGTACATCTATAAATATGCTGATTTTTAATCATATGACACTTTGCATTCAAAGCCATTTAGTGTGCATACAACAACAGCAATATCCAACAATTCTGTAGTTACAATGTTTTTCTTTCCTTCGGCTCTGGGAGAAGAAGCCCAAAGGCTTTTCACTTCTACCTCACAACTAAAAAATTTAGGATGCTAAACAGCTCAATGTAATGGGCCTAAAAATGGCGTCATCTTTCATGGATCAAGTCTCATGAATTATGTGTGCAGTAGCAAAATCCTGCAAAAAAAAAAAAATCCTGCCAAGGCATTTTCATTTCCATGACCACAGTCCTAATAAGTGAGGTAGATTCTGTTATGATTACTGTGACCTTGAATATTATATAACTACAGTCTGGGAGAGATTTTATTGTTGAAAAAAGCTTCATGTAAAAAAAAAAAAGCTACTAATGGTCATGACAGAAGGAAGAAATTTGATCTAGTCACATTCTAGACAACAGAGAAAGAAGAAAAATACTGAGATTTAATAAAGCCAAGGTTTCATCAGATAAGAAAGGCAAGGTAACAGTGAAAGAAGTCATTTGACTGCATCCCATAAACTGGGAATGTAAGAAACCTGGAGGTCTGCAGCCAGGTTTTAGTGGACTCATTACACCTGGCACGCTTTCAAGCTAACTCAGCAAAGCCACCTCTGAGCCAAGGCTGTGGCACATGCAGAAATTTCCATTTGGGACACACCCTGCCGTCTTTGGCTTGGGACTCAACACATCACTGTGGCTGCAATCCACCCCCTTTTTTCTTGCTGACCTCCAATGGTTTCTGGCCTCCCTGCTGGAAAAACGTGGCCAGTACTGACTGCAGTAAGGCACAACACCAAGTCCTGCTTCCCTCTGGTAGTTGCTTTTTCTCCTGGGTTTTACCTGCACAGGGCAGGAGTTCCCCCAGAGCAGCTGAGCCTACAGCTGATTCCCTGTTGTGCTTCCCAGGGTTCCCATCCAGGTGGGTTCTTGATGGTTTTCAGCAAAGACCTTCCAAGACTACAAAAAAGGTGCCTGGAGTGGGTTATCAGCTGCCTCTGGGCAGAAGGTCCCAACCCTTTTGCTGGGCACAGGCTAGAGTTTCCCCAGCCTCTCTTCACCCACCAAGCTCCTTTCTCTAACATTTACATAGCCTGGAAGGTCAAATTTTCTGTTTAATAGTCATGTTTAATGACCTCTGATCTTCAGGCTGACAACATCACAGATGGGAAATTAAGCCCTGATCTTTGTGATCATGACACTGCTCACTCAGCAGGCCAAATAGAGGTGCAGTCTGCAGGTTTTTTTAATTTTACTGTCTTCACAATTCATTTTCTTTAATTATTAGCTCAGCAAATGAGCTGTGTGGCCACCAGCCCTTGCCTCCAGCACAGCCACATTTCAAAACTGCAGGGTATGTGTGCACATCTACCTACACATTTATGTGGCAAACACAATTAAATAGCCAAATTAACAGCAACACGAGCTGTCAAAAACACAAATACAGATCCCGTGAAGTCAACAGCACTGTTTCACAAACACAGGCGTGTTGGTTACAGGCCACAAATCCTTATCTACTGTGCAGAGAAAAAGAGGATTGAAATATCTTTCTAAAAAACCAGGCTAAAAGATGCTCTGGGGCTGCTGGCAGTAGCAGGGAGCTTGGGTGAGGTTTTCAAGGGCACACAGATTGTCTTTTGTGCAGCCCCTTGAGATCAAAAGAGATTTCAAAGGCAAATCTCAAGAGGTATTAAAATACCTTTAAAAATCTGACTCTGTGTACAGGACAGACCTCACATATTTTTTGCTGTCAAATAATGCTTCACACTGACAATCCAGGCTTCCCTTGTCTAGAAGGTACCTAATTCCCATTAATTGTTAGGCTTTGCATGTGTCAGTCTCTTTTAAGACTAAAGAGAATTGTGAAAAATTAAAAAAGGTCTGACTAGATTGCATCACAGGTAAACAGTGAACTACTCTCAAAAGCTGCACTTCAAATTATATCATATTATATCTGCTTTCAAAATGGCCCACAGCCTGCACCTCACTTTCAATTTAACACATATTTGATGATTTTGTAGATTGAAATTATATATTGGCTTGTATAACAGCAAGTTTTGCTATGGACCATATTTTTAAGTTGCAAGTATAAATCAGCATAATGCCCCTATTTTTTTTAATTTTTTTTTTTTCTGGTCCAGCATTAAGTATTGGTACAAGCAGCAGCTCTCACAAACTTCCAAAAAAAAAAAAAGTGGAATACTTTCTGTGGGAATATAAAATAAATTGGCCACTGTTATTCTACCAAGCCCATGAGTTCCATGCAGGAGAGAAATAAAGTGCTCATTCATTACCCAATTTACAGGGACAGCCTGGTGAGATATCTCATTTACATTCTGATAGCCCCATGAAATGAACTGAATTCCCACACAGTTAGAAAAGGCCAAAGTTAGCCTTTTCCCTTAAAAAAAATAATAAACTCAAGTCTGCCTCTGGAGCAGATTGGCTGCAACCTTGAACCTTTAAGGAAATAAGAGGGAGAAAGAGCGAGCAAGACACACATCATGAGAAGGGGTGGGGAAAAGCTAATGGCACTGGGAATGGAAAATGTGGGCATTAAAAGAATTTCCTACTCTAAACAATGTGCAAAGTTAAAAATATCTTCTCCTGAGATTATCCTGAGCATAAATACTCATGACAGCTATTTATAGCCGTCTGGTAGCCTCCAACAAAGATTTTTATTCCAACAAAGGAGCTATACACAAATGCAGGACCTGTTTAAAGAACTATTAAAATGGAAAATAAACCACTCTTGCGTCAGCTAGCCATATTGGTACCCATTTCAAACTCAGTCTAAACACAGCTTTCCTGAATGCTGGCAATGGAGCTTTAGGTGAGGGAAGAAAAATCCCCTTGGCACATTTATCACTGGCCAAATACCCATTGTCATAAAGGCTGACACCTGAGCACTGCAAGACGAGGTGCTGAGCTGAAATAAAGCAAATTTCTCAGCCCAGCCTTGATTGCCCAGGAGCTCTCTCACAGCTCAGTCTGGAGCCAGGATTGCCTGGGGCAATTCAGGAGGACCCCCCACACTGTGGATATGATCCTGCCCCACTGGGGAACCACCTGTGGCAGAGTCATCAGCCCAACTCATGGCAGATGCTTTAAGAATTTACTTTTCCTAATGTGTTCTTCATCTTTTAAATCTTTGAACTAGCATTGGTCTGTTCCTCCCAGTATTTGCCAACATATATTCCTATTTTTGCCTTCAGCCTTGAACAAGGAAAAATAAACTTGCTTGTAAATACACTTTTAAAAGCCATGTGAGGCTTCATTTAGGTAACTAGTGACAGTGGATTGCAGCCACTGCTGGTATGGCTTTTTAGGACAAGGTACACCTGTGATCCAGGTGGGGTAAGGGATCCCCACACCTGTACATGATGAAGGGATGTGTCCCACTGGATGGGTCTAATAGGGTCACAAACGCCCCACCTTAACTCCCCAAGGAACTCTGTCCTTGCTTTTTGTCTCAGATAAGCAGTAACATCTTGGAGTGTCGAAGCAGGTGTGAGATTTTGCTTTGTTCCTTTCTTGGTTTTTCCTATAAAACTTGTCTTTCAGTGCAATCCCTGTGTGGGTCACGTTTGCCAGGGACCCCACAGTCAATCTGATGAGTGGTGACCACAGTTTGTGTTATCTGTAATTGCCTGACTGTATGTTCTGCCATTTCATTGTCAATCAGCTGTGCACACCCTGTGTTAATTAACACAGCAGGAATTTCAGAGCAGAGGTCTTTCCCTTCACATGTGTAAGCAACTTTGCACTACAGCTCTGCTCATAAAGTTCAACTAACGTATACTTTTCAGCTCAGCTTTGGTTTGGTTTCAGTTTGGCTCCTTCAATTCAAGTTAATATTTGAATTTAAAAAAGACTTAAAATTCATTGTTTGGACTGGGTTGCTGCTCAGGAAAAGAATAATAGCTTAAACAAGTTTCAAGTTCATATTTAGTTTAAGTTTCTGACGTTGGTTTCCAATCTGTGACTCCATATAGTACTGAAAAAAACTGTTTTGAAGTTAAATACACCAATGAAATGCATTTTGACTGCCAAAATAAAAGAGGAGTTACTAAGCACAATTTAGGGACACCAGGGTCACAGTTCAGTGAAGGCCAGGCCTCTACCCTTATTTCTTATTGGAGCAATCATCAGAGAATGTTCTCCATCTGGAGAAAACCAGAGCTGCTCATTGTCACCTTGCAGGAAAGGTAGAATTTGTTCCACTTCCCTTCAATTTCATACATGAAAAAGGGTTTAGGGTAAGCATTCCCCAGCTCCCCATCAGCCATCCAGGTTTTCATGAAAAATAAGCCTACAAGCATTTCATCCAGTTTTTGTGATGCAGTCAATCAGAACTTTGCTGACAGGAGGAACAGCAAACTGGCACCTTGGAGTGCCTGAATGATAAGAGTCTCTTTAATTGCATACAGCTCTCAGTGGAAGCAGAGCAAAGTCTGTGCAGCAAAATAAGCTGTTTTGAGACATGGAATTTTAATGGTAGTTTAATTTATAACACACAGTTTAGCAACGTAATGAGGAGCCTATAAACCACACAAGCGCTCCAGACTGACATCCACATTTCACTCATACTGCATGGTTTTCGACACAGCAACAACCATAGCTGGATAGTACAGTACATTCTGTTCTACCAATGGCAACTCAACAGCATCATCTACATCTGACTCTCATTCTTTCTGGTATCCATATTACAGCTTTTGGAACAGGATAACAACTATTATCCCACAACACCCCCCTTCCCAATTTTGTGGTGAACAGCTCACTACTCTCAGCATATTTAATTGATAAATAATGGGGAATGAGGCTAGGGAGGAGGAAGTCTAACAAATAGAGTTGGGTTACATAAGCAACCTTTTTTTTTCACTCCTGAAAGTCTTAATTTATTATCTGTTCCCAACATTCACTAAATGCACAGGCTCAGCTGCCACATTCCCCTCTTCTGCCTAAACAACGTTGTAGGCAGTTCTGTGCCTTTTGAGGCTCAGACTGTTACAAGGTGAAGTTGCATTTGCCCTAGTTTATGAGAGACCCAAAATACAGCTTGCAAGCAAACTGCAGAGCAGGCTGCTCTGTAAGAAAGCTCCCAGCTGCTCTCTGCCTTGGAGAGGGCCTGTGGCTGAGACATGGCTTCTATTCCCAGGTCTGCCACTAAGTGATTAAAGATGGAGCTTGAAGTAAAATGTGTTATGACAGCCTAAACCCCTGATGACAAAGGCATATTTACAAGAAACAGGGTCATGCTTGTGGTTTAAGATGAAAAAAAAAAAAAAGGAGAAGACGAAAATAGGGAAAAATACTATCTGATATGGCCATAACTGCTGTCCCAGATGATGAATCCAGTTCACAAATGGCCGAAGAGTACCTTCAGTCAAAGGGTCTGGTATTTCTCCTGCCCTGTTTTCTGATTGCTTTCCCAAAAATGTAGCCTCATGTTTGTTAGTTTTGGACAGAAGAAGTCTCCAGATGTCTCCCACATCCTCCTCTCACACACGTGCTCAGCAACATTAAAGTGCCCTATCCACTGACCAATGAAGATGTGACTCCAAAGCTCACACAGGCATTTGACAGAGCCTTCAGGTTCCTCAAATGAAATCTGCAGAGGTGAAATCCCACAAAATCCTCTGGAAAGGTTCTGAAAAGGTTTGTTAAAAATCCAGCTGCTCCATAAAAGCCCTGCAGCCCGTGCAAACCACCTCATGCCATCTCAGTGCCAGGCACCCAACAGGCAGTAAGTTCAGCATTATCAGCATCTCCACCTTATCACCCTCCCTTGGCAGGAGAAATCCTCAGCAGACACCCTGCAATATCTCCCTATCAACATCCAGGAGCCAACAGTGAGTGGCAGAGATAAGCAATGGCTCCACATGCAATTTTCCTTGCAATAAAGCACAAACAGAGTTCTTATTAAATGCAACAGAGGTGGGCCAACTTCCAAAGACCTTAAAACTTGTGGAGAATGATTCCTGGAGTCTGTGACTAAGGCTGCTTTTCATGGCTTCTCCTTCTAAAAACGGCCTGTACCAAAGTACAGGTGCTAAAAACTGTGGGCCTGGATGATTTGCACATCATTCTCCAAATTCTGCAGCCTGGAGAAGATCTGATGAGCAAAGAGGCAAGGAAAAAGCACTAATTCATCCCCTCTGATAGGTTTGTGGCTGAGTCCCTTCTCACTCCCCATTTGGAACGCTAAAGGAACAGCACAGCCCTGCTAAGAGGTTGATGCAGGGATGTATACATTTAGTAAATTATTGACAAAATGTCAGATGCTATGGTTATAGAGATGTACAAAGCAGCTTTCATCATGAGAGGCACTACAGTGCTAAAAGGAGGAGTGAAAGCAGTAAAAAATGACATTATTATTTCCAACAGAAGAAATCCCTTTCAGCTACCTCTCAAGCAATCTGCTCTGGCCAGATTTCTTTATGTTTATGCTTATATCCTTACTTCATCTAATTAATCATTTACACTTTAAAGAGTCTGAATTCTAACTAGCAAAGAAGTTGTCCTATTAGAAAAGTCTCAACTTTAAACCCATTCTGCAACTCTTTATCCTGTGCTGCAGAAGAACAACTTGAAGGCATTACAGAAATAGGCCATGAACACAGAAACCCATTCCTTGTGAAAGGTGACAGTTCACATGACAACATCTTATATTTACAGAAGCATCTTTCATAGTAAAAGTGTTTTACAAACTATAGAGACACACATCTCCAGCAAAATGCAATTACTGCTTGTGTAAAAGGTGGCAGCCCACAAAATCATGCATTCCAGTGGGACAAGGAAACATTTTTAGCTAAGAACACTCCATGGTGCCCATTAAAATGGCACATCCTTTACCTCAGAGGCCTGAAGACCTCAACATTTACCATATGCAAGCCAAATAAAGACAACATCCAGAATATTTTTATTAAAAACAATTGTCTGGAATACAAACGGTCAAATTTACAACATGTTGGTTTGCTGCCGGATGTCAATAGTAAATGAACACATGTTGTAATTCAGGGCTTGGTAATTAGGAAAATGTGTATGTTTCCCAAGTCTGCTTCTCTGTAGGTAGGACTAAAGGGCAACATTATGTCATTTCCCTTTGCGCAGGACTCCCTATTGACTTCCATAAAGAATTTGGCATAAAAACTGATGACAGGGTACAGCCCAAGTTGAGGGAAGAACAACCAATAAATAAATGAAGATGGGCTGGTGACGGAAAAGTCATTCCTAGTCACCAAGACATCTCACCAGAATTTCTTCCAGCAGTATAATGAGGAGGGGACAGATGGTCCCTGCTCTCATTTATACCAATCCCTCAAATACAGAGTAATTATTAAGCATGCACAACCACCAAATTCAGACTGAAATGAGGGCAAGCCTTGAAACACAGAATGCAACTTAACATGGACTAGCTTTGAATGTATTGATGCCTTCTGGAGGCTGACCTGGAACAGAGACCAGACAGAGCAAAAGGATAAAGCAGGGATTTATTAAAAGGCCTCACTGGGCACACCTGGGCAGCCCAAGAGCCTGGCTGGGTTACACCCAAATGAACCCCAAAGTGGTCACAAAATGGATGACCTGCCATGAGGTCTCACACTTTTATAAGTTCTGGTCCATTGGCATATTGGAGTTAATTGTCCAATTACAGCTTCAGGTTATGAAGCTCCATCCTCCTGGATTTTCCTTCTCACTCCACCATTGGTTTTGTTCTTGGGCCTGAAAGTTGCCATTTGTCTCAAGCTGGAGAAGGAATTGTTTTGTCTCCCTACTCTGTGAAGAGAGCTCAGTAGCACTTAACATGAAACCCAGAACTACCCACTAAAACAGCACAGAATCTGAAAAATATAAAAGCTAAAACTTAAGGCATCAGTATGACATGGCCTAAACAATGGGTTCCCTGAGTTTAACTGGCAGCCAAACCTTTCCTCCTACAGCTACACTGCTTTAAACCACATTCATTGACATTCGCTTGAATTTCAGAATTCTTCTGTTATCTTCAGGCAAGGACAGGAGTTTAAAAGCTTTCATCAACTAAACTGTATGCTTTGTGGTCTTTGCTCCACTTCTGTGCATTTATGCCTTTATCTCCCCAAAGCAAGATATTATATCCAGCAAAAACCACGCAGCCAACAGACTGAGAAGTCACATTTCCTCCAAAGTCAGCACAACCACAAGCATGCAAGACCTATGATGATATCAAAGGCAGTACATCAGGATCTCATTGTAAGTATGATGTGAGCATGATAGGTGAAATCAGGATGGAGCCAGCAAAGCAACAGGGAAACAGATGAAGAAAGTTAGGCTTTCAAGATATGAGTCACCAAAACACCACCTTCAAGCACTTCCCTTTACTCAAACAGTGTCAGAGCTGGTGGCACAGCTGAAGTCTTTCATTATCTTCATAGTTTATTAGGTACTCTGTTAGTCCATCTGATAATAATCAGTAAACGAAAAATTAGATTACAGGTCTCTTGAATTTGCCTAAACATTTCAGGTTTGCCTTTAAGTTACATTTTCTTCATTCAATTTATATATATTCTGCACTTATATTCAGGCCTGAAAAAACATGATGATATTTTCGTTACTTAGTAGGAGGTTTTCTCATATTAATTTAATCACTAATATATTCCATCTTGCTAGAATATTGAAATGACTAATGCATTCCATCAAAAATTTGGGTGAGAAATGAGACCATAGCCCTGAAGGAACTTACTCAATCCTCCAGTCTAAGATGATTACATGCTAATGAGAGAAAAGACTCTCTAGCTTGTACAAGAGAGAAGGGAAGGGGGCAGGGGTGCTTGGAATTAAACCTTTCCCTTAAACAAATTCATCTTATGGCATTCCAGCACAGACAAACCCTCCAGCTATCATAACTCACTGGTTTGAAAAGGTCATTAGCACTCTATCTCATTTTGCTGGGAGAAGGAAGAACCAAATTCATGGCCATGACATGAAAATTTGCCCTTGTATTGTTGTGGGATGTCCTGATGCCTGAAATCCTACAGAGCAGATTCTGAGGGACATTTTGTGTGAAATATCAGCACACACACACACATTCTCCACAGGGCAGTCACAAATCCATCCTCAGCAATAGCATCAATGCAAAATACACAGAACTTCAGGCCCTGCTTTCCCTCATTCTTTCAACACTTCCCTGCCCAACCATTTCTTTCTCCTTCTCAGAACAGCCTGGATATGTGGCACCAGACACACGATGCCTGCACTCAGAAAATAAGCTGCAGTGGGAAGCACTTTGTTATCCGTGTCTCTGACCTTCAGAGGAATACCCCACCGTGCAAGCTGGACCATAAAAGGAATCCATGTGTAGCCAGTGTTTAGAAAATCCATCTCCTTGTCTTTCCCAGCTCTGGTACTGCCTTATTAAGACACTGAAGTAGTAGCTGCTGGAGAATCTCGGGAATGATCTGAGTAACAGTGCCCAGAACAAGCTTGTCATTTGGTGTAGGCTGAAAATGAGCTTGAAAAAGCTGTGAGGACTGTTCAGCTTGGTGATCACAGGCTAGTAGAAGAAACCTATTCTAAAGAAACAACAGTCATCCTATTCCTGTGGAAATACACACGGGGTTTTTTTTTCATTTCTAACCAATCAAACATTTTCCATGTGGGGAAAAAGGGACAAAAAAGACTGCAGGTTGAGGACTTCATCTGGAGGGATGGCATGATATGATATGATATGCCAATACAGTTGTATCATTTTCTCATGAGGAGGTACAAGGACAAAAAAAACCTTCTTTATATGGATTATGGAAAAGACTTTCCTCTCCAGTCTCTGCTGTTCTCTGGGTCCTGAGGAGATGATAGGCAATAAAGACAGGAATAGAGGCAGCGTTTTGTGGTGGTTCACATCCCAACTGTAAGCATTTCTGTGAAAATTTGATGGCTAAGTTTTTACAGTTTTGGAATTCAGGTGAAGACCAAAAACAAATTTGTGAGGTTTGTTGCTTGTTGCTTTTTCCCCCTCCCAAAAGGTTCATTTCATTTAGAGCCATTTGTACCACCTTGTTTCTTTCCTCTGCTAAAAAACACAGATGGAAAAAGTTTTTTCTTTATATTAAGTAAGCGTTCTGCTCTGGAGCCAACTTCAGCCCTATATCTTTCTCACCACTGTAATTGTAACACTGCCTTTCAGAAATTCCCAGGATTGAGACACTGAGTATGTGATTTTCTCCCTATCACTAGAAGACCGACAGTGTTATAAATGAAACCAGCTTGCTCCTGTTAACACTGTCTGCTCTTTGGAATTCTGCTCAAAAACCTCCTCCCAACCCCAAAAGACACATTTCTCTGAATTTAAGCTATTACACACAGGAACCTGTCTTGTGGCAGGAAGATGTGTGTCTTGTGAACACATAAGTGTGTGTCTTCCCAGTGTCTTGAGAAGTGCATCACACCTGCAGAGTCCTTGCTTGTGCACAGAAACAGCAGAAAATTACCTCAAAGCTGATTTGAAACCAAGTGCATGAAATCTGTGCAAACCTCCCAGTGCAAATGTGACTGGGCTTACCCTCCCAGGCTGTTTCCTAGAGGACCCTGACTTGAGACAAGCAGCAAATCGAGTCATGGTGATTTGGTTTCTTCCCATTCTGCATATTTAATTGACTCTAAAATTTGCCATGGTATATAGGCATCAGGGTTAGATCATGCAAAGAGGCCTCACTGAGAAGGGAGTGCCTGTTCAATTCAATCAATCCATACACCAAAATGTTGTCTCAAGCTAGAGGAAGAGGGAAATAGGAGTATGGAGAAGTAACTTAACCAAACCATAGCAATTTGGAGCACCTCTTCTGGTCTCAGCACAGCACAGTCCACCCAGAAGATAACCTTTGCTAGAGCAGTCCCTGCTGTTTGCTTAAATTATGTCTGCACTGAAAATGGGTCACAACATATCTTAAAGGAAATTGGGGCATGTTTTCAGAAAAATGCCAGAGAAAAAAAACAGAAAACAAAATCTCAAACCAAAAGACAGTCACAACTTGCTCTTGAGTTGCAGCCTTCCCTGGATTTTCTATGTCAGCATGACAAACTTGCTGGCCTTTTATTTAAGACTATCTAGCAAAGACTATTAATAAGCAAGTTTATTTGGACCAACTAATAAGCTTTGACATAAAATGGAGCAAAACAGCATCTATTTGTATTTCCTTAATGTCAACCAAGATGAAGGCAACCTTTAACTGTCACATACACTACCCACTGGTTTATACTTTCCAACAAACAAAAAGAAATGCATCCTGCTTACTTTTCCACTTCCCATGGCCCTTGCTGCTCCCCAGGAAGAAAAGGGCTCAGCTGTAACACCAACACCTCTACTACTCCTTCCAATCTGTAGCTGCATCACTTGTGTTGACCTGACCCTCTGGTCAGGCCCCATGCCAGCATTCCCGGGGATTGTGCTGTCACCAGATTTCTTTCCCGAGGTGTGGTTGCCCACTGACCTTATTTCTGGCAAGGAATATGTCTTGAGCTGCGTGCTAATGAATTAGTTTTGCCCAAGAAGCAAAGCCTCCTGATGACTTCCTTCATGCTATGAAAGACCTTGATCATGCACGGGCAATCTGCTGGCAAGAGGGATTTTCCTTGTTAAGCATGAGCTAATAAGTAGGTTACGATGAGAGAAATAAAGCTGCTTATAAACATTTATCTTCCGTAATTAAAAACTTGTTTAAAGGCACAAAGCCAAAAATGCAGAAGCTAATTGACCAAATGAGGTGCTTCTGCAAGTTGAAATCAGTTTGGGGTTTCATTTGCAAATCACATTTTTCCCCTGTGTTTCCTTGAACTGAGCTGTGAAGGGATGGCTTTGCCCAGGCTGCCAGCAATCTGATAGTGTTTACATAACTCTGCTTATTTGTATGTAAAACTTGTTAGCATTTGACTTCATTGAATCTATTATCCCTGCAAACCTTGGCTTTTTTAAGGGAAATCTCATCTTCTGATTATCTGGTTTAATTTCAGATATTAGATCATAAAGACGTTAATAAAATGCAAACTCGCACTGAGAAGCAGATGCCCCTGGAAATGCTCTGGCTGAATTTATTTTCATGTCACTCCTTAAAGAGTCTTACAGCTGGGCAATAACTGCAACTCTACTCATGTCTAATAACTTCTACCATTCTGAGCCCAGAATGCCCTGAAGAATAGTAACATAATTAAGCAATAAGTTCAACAATGTTCTTATTCTCTTAGAAGAAAGTATTTAAATGTAATAACTAAGAGATACTGTTCCAAGTCTGCAAATTTGCAGTTTTAAAGGCTGCCATTAGTTCTTCTTCTGTCCAGACCCTTGCAACACACATGAAGCCCACAGAATCTGATACCACAGATAAATATATCAAACATATTTGTCTGAAGAGTATTCTCTAAAACTTTTCTTAAGACACAGGGATATTCAACCATCAGGTTTTTTTTTTTTGTACAGGAACAACACAGTATTTCCTTTACTTTTCTTTAAACTAAATGAATTTTGTTGCTGAGCATCACTATTATATTAAATATAAGGCCTTTTTTACTCAAAAGAAGGGTTAATGTAGATTTTTCAGCCAACTCATTTGTAAGCATATACATTTGTGTAATGAGGTAAACATAAACCTATGGTGTGAGAATGCTTCATACAATGAATTAAATTAACTCTGCCACTTGCACTAGTTGTGGCTATCAAGCACATGGAAAATGACTAAGCAGATGAGAGCTCAGTTACATACTTATTGTCTAGGAATAAATATAGAAATATAGGGATTTCCCTGCCTAAGAGACAAAAGTAGACCAGGGACCAAGAACAGAACCTCTTTTATTCTCAGCTGGTTTAGAACAATGCCTTTGGTCTCTGCCACGTGGAGTGAACAGAAGTTCAGGGACGTGCCCTGCTGTGTCTGGCACAGGAGGTTTGAAGGCTCTGTGCCTTCAACCTTAGACCAATGTTCACTTAATGCACCTTTTTGCATTTCAAGTATCTGAAGTCATTTGGCTGAGAAAGCTCTGCCAGCAGATATGACTTACTCTGTGTGAAGGTGCAATGGCACAGATGCAAGAGAGCTGCAGTCTGCCCTGGGCTTAATAGCCTGCATATTGCCAATCTGCATCTAAGATACTAAACAGATGTAATTTTTCAGCATAAACGTGGCAGGGAAGCCATTGACACTTATTTGTACCATATCAGCTACATTTCTTCAGACTCACGATTTTCTTGGTGCAGTACCTATGTTTTGGTCTAATTCTGAAAATCATGATAAAGTTCCATTACTCTTCACATGGTTCTCTTTTAAGTAGGCATGCTTGTCAGAATTATCAATAATAAGCACAAAAATCTGTGACACCATGCCTGTATATTAGATATTTAAATAAGATCCAGCTCATGAAGGACATCAGTCCAGTTAAAGCTAATAAATTTACAGCAGGAAACAAAGGGCAGGTTTTCCATTGGCAGTAGGTGGGTTACCTGATTACAGGATTGGAGGGGACTCTTTTCACCCAGTAATTTCCAAAATTCCTTGGTGTTTCCAAGAGATTAAAGATGGGTTATTTTACCAGCTCTCTGGGTGCTAGATTGAAGCTTTCCTGAAATCCTGACTGGTTCAGTACACGTAGTACACAGATTACAAAGTGATTTTAACATAATCTATAATCTGGATTATCACAGGAAATACCAAGGATCTGATTTTGTTGTAGGAATTGCAGGGGGTTCAGTTCAGTGAAGTCTACACTCTGGAAGTCTAGCTCTCTGGAAGAACAAAGCTGCTTTCATGAAACATTTCTCCATAATAATTTTAAAGAAAATGCATTCTATGAAGCACAAAAATTAACTGCTAAATTCTACTGAGCTTTCCATAGATTTGGTTATTTCCTTCAGGGCATTTGAAATGCTACAATAGGAAAGATTTGTTTAGTATCCACTCTAAAGTGAGATGCAGTAGAGAAGGTTTTAATAAGCCACTGGGTCATGCTTTTCTGCCTGGGTTAAGAATGAACTCCAAAAATTGCACAACAGAGATTCAGCGTGAAGGGCCAAACTCACCTCAAAAATCCAAATATGTCCTGTCAGTCCTGGAATTCCAGGCAGCTGTGAAGACAGGTTAACAGCTGGAGCACTCTGCTTCAATTTGTTCTCAACTCTCACGCATCTCTAATCTTATTTATTCAGTGCCTTAATGTTTAACTCCTGGGCAGAAGATGTCATGTCTCAACTCTAGCAAAAAGTGAGTATTTTACAGAAAGACAAACAAAAATCCCCAAAATATTTGCAACTTCAGGATTTATGAAGTTCATGGAGAGATAAAACCACTGTAAGTTTTTTTTCTAGTAGCAAAAGAGGCTTGGAATAGACAGGAGGACAGCCCTTAGGAGGACAGAGGCTTAACTTTTGGAGGAATACAGTTCTGAAATAAAACATGAACATTGGGAAATTATATGCAACATATATACAGCCAGCTTCTATTATGTTCAAACATGCACTCATTGAAAACTTGTATTAAGATCATATTCCCTTTTCCTCAACACAAACCTGAATTGAAATATGGCCTCTGAAAACTCTTACTAAAAACATAACCAGACGGTTGAGAACAAGAAATGGGCAAGTCCTAGTGTTTCAAGAAAAAGGAAACCAGAAAGGAAGCATTTTTGTGTAATTCCTTAACTCTCAACTCCGTTTAACATTTCTCACTAATCAATGGATACCCCACAACAGGGGTAACTCCACTGCAGCAATGAAAAACTTCAAAAGTTATTTGTGGTCATTCAATATTGATCTAACATGGACACATGCTTACCCTCACTGTCCTGGACAGGAGGACGACATTTTTTGCTTTCTGTGGCTGGCAAAGATAACACTTCCTTGCTCTCCAGAAGCATTAAGGTGCTAAGGAAACAAACGTGCAGTCTTAACCTCTCCAGAAGATAAGGAACGTGCTTCTCATTGTCCTGCAAAGATGCACCCTGCTGCTCTGACTTTCTTAATTTGGTGAATCAGTCTGGTGTGCTACCAGAGCTACAACAGGCTCAACAGGAACAGTAAAAACATGTGGAACGTCTTTCTGGTTCTCTACACACCTTCATGGATCCAAACTCAATTCACTTGACTCCTTTTTCAGTCGTGCCATGTTGGGATTAACCAAGTGTCTTGTTTTAGCAGAAGCTGCATTATGCAATTTACTACCCCAGGAGACTTTTAGCCTCCTGAAGGCTGCTGACATCCTCAACCTGCAGGATATTTTCTTTAAAAATATAAAGAAATCTTTAACTACTGCCTTTAGAAATTAATGCTATCAGGAACCATACAACTTTGTGGCAGTGTTTTTCTCTATGTCCTACTCACATACCCTTTTCTAGGGTGAATTTAGTTATAACTAATTGATCTAGATGACCCCTTCTCTTTGCCATATTTTCACAAGATGACCAACACTTCTCCTTCCCCATGATATGATCTGCAATCCCTTAGGGAAGAGCATGACACAGGGCAAAACTCTGGTTCAAAGTTAAGCTTCAGCTAAATGGAGGCCAGTCTGAAAATGACCCTAAGACGTTCTGCAGTAGTGTGATGTGGCAATGGAGCAAATTGGATCAGCTTCCTAATGAAATTACAAAAAGAAAACCAAAAAAACCCACTGACCTCACAAAAGCAGAAGTGAAAATTCATTGCTGGTACAATGGCAAGTCAACAACTTGTAAAATTGAGGCTTAAGTGCTAAATAGATTTACCTGAGAAATATTCTTTAGAGAGTTCAAGGGGCTTAATTTTGCTCTCAGTTATGCTAAAGTCAAGGAAGTAGGTCCACTGTCATTTCAAGGAGTATTTCACCTCAATTTTTCAGTGCAGCTGCAGAAGACTGAAGTGTGCCAGCAAGACACTCAGAAAGCACCACCCCTCCAGACACACACAAACTACCCAGCTCCAGGCTAAATTCTTCCAAGTCTCAGTTACAACATCAAAATGACAAAACCCGATGATTTTGTTCAAGAGAACATCTTTTACTGCCTAGGAAGAGGCACAAAGCAGCAGGGAGTATTTGGTTTTTTTTCCTTGCTGGAAGAAGTCAGTCCCCTGTGCTCCCATTCCACATGGGATTCTTCCTGTCAGCTCCGTGCAGCTCCCTCCTGTGACAGCCCTGACA
The DNA here is from genome assembly GCA_013397245.1 of Thryothorus ludovicianus. Taxonomy (NCBI): domain Eukaryota; kingdom Metazoa; phylum Chordata; class Aves; order Passeriformes; family Certhiidae; genus Thryothorus; species Thryothorus ludovicianus. The sequence continues at coordinate 74,629 of VZTB01004650.1, forward strand.
CTCCAGCACAGTGTGTACCCAGTGGCTGGGAAGGCAAAACGTTCATCCAGCTCCTTCAGGGCTGCCACTGCCTCATAAATCAATTTATGGAATAACTCAGATGGGGCTTAATCCAAAGGCCACTGAAATCAGTGCAAAGCTTCCCACTGACTTCAGTGAGCTCCAGACTGGTACCTGAGGGTTTTGAAAAACCCCTGTCCCAGGCACAGGAGTCCCTCTGCCCTTGGGAAGCAGGACAAAGCCTCAGCTTTGCCACAGAGCAATTAAAGATGGGGCACATCCCATCACCCCAGCAGCTGAAGGTTTTCCTTTTTTCCTTTTTTTCCCTGACCTCACAGTCAGTGCAAACCAGGTACAGAATGCTGCCAAGTTAACACTGCCATACTTTATCCTGGGTTTCCCAGCCCATGCCTGAAAAGTCTCCTTCCCTCCTGAGGTACCCGAGCTGCTGGGTCCCTGCCAGGCTGAGCACATGCAATAAATCTGACAGCCTGGGAGAAAGCTGGACAAAGTCCCATATGTCTGCTGTTGGAAACATGCCCCCTAGACAGGTCTGCAGTGCTGCTCCAAACACATTGATAGGCCTCCAGAGATCCAGACAAATATAAATAGTAAAAAATAAATCTGGCTGGACAAAATTTCTGGGTGGGCACAGTGAGCCTGTGTGGGGAATCCAGAACGTCTGGAATACCTTGAAATTTTAAGAACTTAAAATGTAAAAAAAAAAATCACACTTTGTTTCTGAATTGGTGTCAATTTTTATCTGAGTTGCCACATCACACACCAGGAGTGAAATGCAATGTTGGTCTTCAAAAGACAAAATGGGCTCTCCGAATCAGTCCTAAGCACATGAACCTGGAACACCAGGGCTACACAGCACAACAAACTATAATTTTCAACAGATTCCTAATGGGGAAAAAAACCCCCAAAACACAAAGCCTAACACCAGACCTCAAGGACTGCCCTTACACTGAACATCTCCAAAGACTAAATAGCTGGACATCAGTGGCTCCAGTGTCACAGACACTTGGGAACCTGACAGCACATGTACCCTCCCCAGCCCTAACAGGGCCTCTGGCTCCAGTGAAGGCATCATAACATCAAGTCACTCTCTCCTGGGCATGTGGTGCAGAGTCCATGCTGCTACATTTTCACCCCTCAGCCTTTCTTGGGCACAGGCATCCAGCCAGAAACACAGGCTTCCAGTGTACGTTTGTCCCAGGAAATAATAGCAAAATGTGTCACTGCAACTGGCTGAGTTGCAAGCACTGCTGGGGTTATGGATGCTTGCATTTCTAGGTTTACTGTTCTACTCAAAGGAGCCTAAACAGTATATGGGAGTCCTGACAAGCATGTTGCAGCCTACACAGACGTCCATCTGTCCATCTCCCAGCAGAATTGCTTGCAACCAGTGCTGGATTCCCCACAGCAAGGCTACAGCCTATTGACAGGAGGGCTGGGGAAGTGACCTCTGCTCAGAACTCATGGAGGAACATTTCCAACCTCCATGCTATGCTTGAGCACTGCACAACCCGTCCCATAAAACACCTGAAAGTGTTCAGAGGCGAGTCTGGTAAGCAGATTTCTGCAGCTTGTGACAAGTGAACATGTTGTGGTCATATAATTAAAGGCAAAGATGATCCCCAAATCCTTAAAAACCTGAATTTGCCAAAACCAACACAGCATCACATACTCATTTATTGATAACTGCCCCAGTGCTGCTGCCCTTCCCTCTGTGTGAGCACTGCAATGGGGGCAGATGCTCAGCTCCTGCCCCACACTGCCCTCGCTGGGGCAGGATTTGGGAGGTCCCAGCTCCCGGAATCACATCTGAACTTGAGAATCAGGCTGTGTTATTGTTAAGGCAAACCAAAAATAAAAAGGCCAGACTAAATTATTTTTAAGATCCTGAGATTTTTAAAGCAGTCTTGTGACTTTTAAGGGGTCTGACTCATTGTACTTGAATGCTTGAGGCTGGCAGCAGCAAAGGGAGTACAGCAAGATTTAGTGTACAGTAATTTATTCTTGAAAGCCTTCAAATGTGTGGGAAAGGGCATGGAGCACATCTGCAGTGATTAGGGAGAAAAGGAACACAGGCCCAAGCCCTTCTCCTCTGGCCAGGCTGCCACCAAGCTGCCCTCCTCCATGAGAGCACCACACTAAACTCCAGCAAAGAACCTCAGACACAGAAAAACCATTTCCCACAAGCAGGATGGGATACACGGGACACTCTGGATTTCAGCTCCAGTGCTGGCAAGGGCACAGCCCACTATCCTCAGCCCCTGTGGCTGTCCCTGCCTGCCCAAACTAGCCACACCACATGGCTGATGCCCAGGGCACCCCGCAGCCTCTGCACGCTCAACAAAAGCCTGGAGGTCTTCAAAGAGAAGGCAAGTGGCAATTTTCTACAGAAATTCCAAAGTACAGCCCCTCACATCCTCCACAGAACACACAAGGCCTCTATTCCCAACAAACTCTAAGGTCTTAGCCTTTCCTTTAACAGCTTTGCTTAAAGAAGAAGAGACAAAAATGAAGTCCCTATTCAGAATTAAATACAAAAATGAGAACAAAATGTACTTAAACCTAGCTCTTATTTTTTTTAATCAGTGCAAAGTTAATAAACTAAATCAAATATTTTTATTACTGAAGACATTACAAAAATAAATGGAGCCCTTCCCTCTGCTTAAACCAGTGTAAACCCTGAAACTTCACTAAAGTGAGAAGAATTGTACAGGTGTAAAATGGGTTTAGTTAATGAAATGTCATTCCCAGTATTTTCATGGTATTTTTTTATAAATGGACATCATCATACCTGCATCAAATTCTGCTGTCATTTCGCCAAAATAAATCTGTAAAAACTGAGAGCAAAGGCTGCCCTTGTTGCCCACATAAAGTGATGTAAATGAATAAAAAGCAACAGGCAGTACAAACACAACAGCAACTGCACAGTGAGGGCAGACAATTCACACGTATGCTACACTGCATATACCAAGTGTATCCCAGCTTTTTATTTATATCTTGTAACTTCAGCATATAAAATATCTGGCAAACACAATCCCTTCTGCAGAGCACTCACACAGCATCTGAGGATGAGTTTTCCTTTCTATCACTTCACGTGGCCATATTCCTTCCACCTTTGCTGTTTACATTTATACATGTAGCAAAATAACTCGAAGCCAGACATTTACAGCATTCTAAGGAAATTAGATAACACACACCTCTCCTCTCTCCCACAACATTAGCTAAAGCTATTTTTTTGCACATATCATCAGCACAAGGACTCTTTGGAACTTTAGGCAGAAATTCTTGTAGCCACTGCTAATCAAAGGCAAGCCACCAGCACTATTTTCCAGATGTAGAAACTCACCTCTCTGCTTCCAGGCGCATTTCCTCACGCTTTTGCCTCCTGAGTTCTCTGCGGCGTTCAAAGTCATCCATGGTGGGTGTTTAAGTGTTCCAAGCTCTGGAAAGATCCAAATCTAAAAGGGAGATGATCACTTAGATGAGAGTGAAAACACAAGGGATGCATTTAACCGAGTCCATTTAGTTTTGTTTTGCTGCCTTAACTTCACCGTAACTATTTTCTTTTTCCATCAAAAAACTGCAACTTCCTCAGTATTGTTGAGATAAACAAGATTAATGAAATGTCTTGTAGGATAAACATAGCCCGTGCCTGCATTTAGTTTCCTAGTTAAAATTAAAGCAACATGCTTCAAGCAAGGACTGCATACATCTGCTAGCCGCAGACTAGCTATTTGTAACGTCACAGGTCTTTTCCACTAACAAAAGCAACAATTCAGCAGGATTTTTCACTTCAAGCTTCCAATTTTTCACCGCAAGCAGTAAAAGCACTGCACAAGAGAGTTCTTATTTTCTTTAGTTGCACAGATAATTAAAAGTTCTGCAAAAGTTAGTCCCCATCCAGCTGTTCCCACCCCCACCTTCAGAAACGCAAAAAAAAAAAAAAAAAGAAAGGGAAGAGAAAATGAGAAAGGAAAGAAAAGGAAAAGAGAAAATAAGGAGGGGGGGAATAAAAAAGAGAGCAAAAGGAGAAGCAAGAAAAATAAGCCACTGCTTTTCCACCCAGGGGAAGTCAAACAATGTACAAATCCTGCTCAAAGAACGAAAAGTAGCAGTATTTTTTTTGTAGTTTAATCCGCGCGTTTTGCCCATGCCCTACCTTCTTTATGATTTAGTCCATGAAGTATTTTCCCCTTTACAGCTCTTCATATACAAAGCCTTTCCAGCCTCGGTTTATATCCCATCAAGCCGACTATTACAGAATTCCCCTGCAGCCCCCAAACCAAAAATGACTACCAGAAAAGGGAAAGCTGTTCTCTTTTTGTCCCTGCTTTGTTTACAGAGCTGTCAGTGGTTACTTAAACTCTGCCTGGAATCTGGCATTTAAGGCCTGCTCTGAGATTGCTTCCTGTGCAGGGCTGGAGGCCTCCGCTTCCTCCGCGATCCCGGCGCTCCCAGCGCTTCCAGCCCCCACGTCCCCCCCAAAACTCACGTCCCCCAGCCCGGCACTCCACGGGGAAAGCCACCGTGCTGAAACTTCCAAAGGTGGCTCAGGAGCTGGAGGGAAATGAAGCCAAGGTGCCTTAGGACGTGATTTTGCAGATGGAGATCTGTCTCACAGCTTTACGCTCCTGCCCGCCGGGGCAACGGCCCAGTGCCCTCCCCATGAAGTCACTGGCACCAGCAAACCCTGCATGGCTGCAGGGAATCTGTGGCTTTTTCTGCCCCCTTTTCTTGGATTAAAACACTGCTGAGGGCAGGGGTTTTGTGAAGGTTATTTTATTAGTTTACTTTCCCTGGGGGTATTTTGCTTTCTGATTTGTTCCCAGATTGGGCGGTTTAAATTTTTGTTGTTGTTGACGTGATTTTCCTTGCATTTATCCGGGGTTGTTTTGTGGAGATTGAAAGGAAACATTAATTTTGTGACTCTGATAGACACACTACAATTGCTGCTGCTTACCTTTTTCTTTTTATTATTATTCAGTTAGAGCATATATCTAAAATGCAAGTTGTAACGAGATTTTTTGCCAATCTCGTGTTTACCTGTGAAGAACCCAGAACAGCAAATCTCCCGTTTCTCCCAAGAAGTGTTTCCATCTCAGCCCTAAATCTGGACCCAGTCTCTTTGCTGGAGGAGCTGTGAGTCACTGGGCTGGTGTGCTTCCCCCTGGCTGGGACACAAAGCTCAAGGGAGGGATGGTGCAGTTCAAATGCTGGGTTTCTGTGCAATGACAGTGCCCTTGGGAATTAAGACTGCACCAGGCAGCAGCATTTCCTCTGTGGAGCACAGCCACCATCAGGGATGGCTGTTGGGTGACAACTCACATGCTGGAAACAAGATCTCCAAGCTTTTTCCTGCTTCACCTCCCCACAGCAGACATGCTTTGATACCTGATTTATGTGCACCTTCATCACCTCCTACCCAGACAGGCTCATCCACCTCTCAAGGCACGCTCTCCCATGCTGGGCTCCTCGAGGCTCTGCACCAACAATATCCCTATGCCCTCTCCAAATATCCCAGCCCATCCTCCATTCCTCCCCTTTCAGCACGGTCCTCAGCACCACCTCTCATCTCAAAAGCTCAAGCTCTTCCTCCTAAGGAAGTCTGAGGAGGACAATAACAACAACCCAGAACTATTTCTGTTCTTCCTCCCGTCTGTTCCTTCCCAGGAGCTCTAGGGAGATTGCCCAGCAGTGATAAGGAGCTCCCTGATGCAGCAAATTTTCCCCATCCTCAGAGTGCATTTCCATCATGAAGATCAGATGGATGGACATCTTGGGAGGATGTCATGGGTTTATTCCAGTGCAGTATGTCCTCTCAAAGGACTGGGGCACAGGCCTGACATTCAGAAGGCTTGCAATCCAAATCTCTCTTTCAAAAATCAGGAAATGGAGTTCAGGCCAACAGCTTGACCTTTAGCTAGCAAAGCCGTACTAGTGCAAGAAAACGAGTCATCAGCCAGAAGGTTCACTTGAAGAAGTCAGCTATTCAGTGCTGTTCACTGTCTCCCCAAAAATGACAAGCTGCCATTCAGCCTCTGAGAGCCACTAAACAATAACACCAAGCTATCTAAAAATTCTTCCTATTTCCACAGAAAAATGTAACATATATAATATAATGCACATTTTTTATGTATAGTATAAAATATAAGATTCTCAGAAGACACAAAAATTGTTTTATTTATTGACGTAGGTACCAATTATTAGAGGCGTTTTCTTTGAGCCATTTTTTGGAGTGTGCACGTTTAATGCTTCTTTTTTTAAGATTAGTATAGTTCATTAGTAAAACATCCTGGAACAAAATGTAACAGTCCACCCAGCCCCCCTCCAGGGCCTACCTTCAAAGCCATTTGTGAAAATGTCTCTCTGTGTGACCTTCCAAGGTGTGCAAAGACATTTTATTTTTCTACTCTTTGATTGTGTATTTATTTTCCCGTAACACTTATTTTCAATAAGTTGGTGTCGAACCAAAGAAGTTTCATTTTCTGTAAAGAGGAAATCTATCCCAAGAAAACTGTTTCAAAAGTGATGTATATTTTAACCTCAAAAAGAAAAATATCCTAGTTTTAATTTAAATATAGAATTTTTGAGTTTCAAATTAAAATTGAAAAAAAATTTGAAAACTCAATTTTTTTCCAAATTATTTCATTGTATGTTTTTCATCTAATTCACCTAGAAGACATCAATAATTTTTTAAAAAGCATAAATATATGTATATATTTATCAAAGAGATGTAGATGTCTGATATTATTTGACCAGTTCTATTTCCCTGGCATCCACACCTATGTGAAAATTCCTGGAATATGGGCTACCCTTACAGAGTGAAAAGGTCCACCACTCACCATTTTGTTGTTTCTATTTCAAAACAAGACCCTCAGCATCTTTGGAAGTTTTACAAGTCTGAAATAATCTGAAGTAAACTTTGGGGGGTTTTCCACCACCAGGTTCAAAAGAGGGACCTGTTCAAGAATTGACCTACATTGGCTCATTGTTGGAATCAGAATCACAGCAAAGTATGTGCCCTGAAAATAACACCTCTCCCCCAAAAAACCCTCCTTTCAAAAGCAGTAGCAGTCCTTCCCTCCCTCTCCACACTTCACATAGTGCCTTTTGTCTTCATCTGACTATGGTTTATTGCTAAAATTTGTTGACTTTTTCATTGTCTTGCTAAAAAGTACTTTCTTCAAGCTTTGATATCTGATTTATGCTCACCTTCATCACTTCATTGAATCGCTCCCTGAACAAAGCACACACATGCAAATCCCACTCCCTTTTATGTCTCATCCCATAAGAGACTTTGAAAATGTTGTCTTCTTTCGTCAAGCTTTTATCCAGGTAGAAAATCAGAGGAAGGCACATGGTAATTGCAAATATGTGACAAAGTACTTTAGTAGTGCTTGGTGGAAATAATACGGTTTTTGAAAACAAACAATAAATCGGCTGTGTAGAGACACACACACAACCATATAATTGTAGAATCCAGTATGGAGAGCAAAATAACCTCCCGCTCTGGCTCAGATTTAAAACTGTCCTCACCCTATTCCTAGCACTGGTTTCAGAGACAGCTCAGCATCCAGGGGGTCTTAAAAAACTGATGAGCCAGTCTGGCAGCAAGCACAATGCAAACTACTACTCATGTCTTTAAACAGAAATGTCTTTCAAGACCTCCCAGTCACCTTTCCATTAGACTGTAAGAGCTCCCAGACTGCAATGTTTAGGCTGAACTTCTACACCAGATTCAATCTGGTTGAGCCAAGAAATTTCAAACCAAAGCATATTATCTAACACGACACGGCCGTGTACTGCACGAGGCTCTGTGCAATGCCTGGTGACTGCACCACACAAGCACATTCCATCTTACCTCCCTCTTAGTACAACGACAAATTTCCCAATTTTCTTGTTCACCTGAAGGAAAGTGAGGGGATTTGGCCTAAGTTTCTTTGCAACAAGAGAAATCTGCTGCTGAATTTCCCATCGTATCGAAAGATCTCTGCACGCTGCGCCTCAGGGGCGTCCCCTCCCTTTCTGAGCCCCACAACCCTCTCAGGCTGGTGAATAAAGTGGGCTACCAGCACAGGCCCATCCTGCACTACTGTGGAATCCCAGTTCTGCAGGAGCTGGTACAAATTCCAGGACCCTTCCAAGTCCAGATACACAAAGGTTTCCCACATGCTTGCAACCAAACCTTTGACTGTCCTCTGACCTGTCCTCACTGCAGTATCAGGTGGCAACAGAAGACCTAAGTTATTTCCATCATTGCTCTCTTATTTTTCTTAATACTACCGCCAAAACCATAAAATTTCTCATTAAATTTTGACTTTAACCATGCAGCTTTGTGACTTGTACCCCATTAATCCAAGGGTCTCATTTTCCCATTTGTGTCCACCTCAGGTGGCTCAAAGCTCTAGTGTCAAAGAGTGGACCTTTCAAATGTCAGCAAAGGACTGGTCAGTGAGAAGCATAAAGGATATTTCACATTAGCTGGCTAAATGCCATGACATCTACTGAATCTCTAAGACTGCCACTGCCCTTTCTTTCTACCTCCTCCACATCAGAAGTGAAAACATAACCTCTTCATTGCCCCTTTTGAAGCTAAAAGCAACTCAGCAAGCAACACTCATTGTCTAAATGTGACTTGTTTAATCTGGCACCCGTGATATGCAGGTATGACAAACATTCTACTGCAATATCTGGGAGAATTAAAGTTCCTTAATTTATCTTCAGTCAAAACAAATAAATGTGTTTTTTATTAAAATATGTCAGAAAACACTTGGAAATTATTTTCATTGCTCCCCTGTTAATTCTGCTTTAGAAGCATTCAGTTCCACTCAGGTCTTTAGAAATAGACATGATTTCATTGAAATCAAAAGGTGAAGTTCAAAGGATCGATTTCTCCTCTGTCACACCTCATGCATGCTCCTTCTTTAGGCCAAGATGTTAGATATCTCTGGAATCATATATTAACAGTAAGGCTCAATAAATTAATTTTCAATGTTCCTTTCATGCAAAACCACATCTGCAATTGTTTCTGTAAACTTGGCCAAGTATCCATGTTGACTGCAGAAAATAAACTCTTGTACATATGCATATATACACACATACACACAAACCCATATCAAGCAGCTTTATCCCTTCCCAAACAGAAGAGCTCATTTGGGTCTTGAAGCAAAATAAATATGCTAGGTCACAGGAACACAGTTCTATTCCAATGTAGCTGTTCCTTGTTTCATCTGATCACCCTTCTTGGTATGTCCAAGGGAAATTCACCAGTGGCAAACCAACCTTAGCATAAGAAAATCAAACGGTGTTTTCTCAAGGTCCCACTTTCAGTTCTTTGAACATTTCACTTCCAGCTACATGTGTACTTCCAGACAATTGATTTTATGGGAGAAGGCAGGGAATTACAAAGAATTTCAACAAGGCAATCAACCCCCATCCATTAAAATCTCTTCTTATGGTACGAAGTACATTTTCCATCTCATCTTTCCTGGGAGTGAAAAAAGCTCATGTACATTGCTGGAGCATTTGCAAATCTGATGAATGTATTAGTGAACCCCTCTGTGGCATCCTGAGCAAAAATATGCAGTGATTACATCAAACAGAGATTCCCAGCTCAAACTACTGATGGCCCACAGGACCATGGTCCAAGCCCTCGACTGCAGTAGGTGCTGAACAGGTCTCACCCACCCTGCCTCCAGCACAGGTTACCAAAGTGTATGTCACAAATGTTCTGGAAGGTTCCAGGCCCTGTGACAGCTCCCGCTGCTACAGAACCATGTGAAAATGTTAACAGAGAGCTTTTTATAGGACTTTGTTCCTGCCAGAGTTCACTCCTTGGGTTGATGTCTTATCAGGACTACCTAAGAACAGAAGCTAGACAAAATTAAGGGAATAAAAGCACTTATATTTACTGAAGGGCATTCAGGTACATTTAGGGCAGACAAAGCCCAGCCAGGGGCAACACCCAAAAATGGACAACAGGCCACACACTTTCATACTTTTATAAGTTTGGCCCATTTGCATATGGGGAGTGAATCTTCCAATTACAGCTTCAGGTAATGAAGTTGTTTACCCCAAATTTGCTCTCCCCAACTCACTTTTGTTTACATTTCTCAGGGCCTGAGACAGTGAGATGTCCTTGATTCCCAGCCTAGAGAAGAATTGTTTTGTCTGACCAAAATGGGAAAGCAGTAGCTAACATTGTATGTGGAGTTTAGAGTGATACAGTAAAGAATTGCAGCATTACAAGTATATGAAAAATATAAAAGCTAAAATCCTAAGGCAACAGGGTCTGCAACTAAAGGATCCACGGCTGGTCCATTTCCTGTGTCCATGACCTTGTTCAGCACTGGGGCAGGAGCACTGCACTGTCCCAGAGGGGTCAGCAAACATTGGCATTGCTGCAGCAGCAGGAGCTCTCATCTCAGAGCCAGCCACTTGCAGTGGAAAGTCCCCATTTCTCTTCACTCCCTTAGGCAGGCTGACTGCCATTTCCACTCCTCCTGCTTCCTTCCTCTTCTTTCCTCTCCTACACATTGACTCAAGGGCCAGGCAGAGCTTTCTCTTGACATTTGGATGTGCATATACTGATCCCATCCCTGATCTCTGTGATATTTGTCTATCATTTCCCATTAGCAGACCAAGGAAAGAACAAGGCATAGCTGGAAGCTGCTAGCACAGCCACTGGTTCTCATGGTAGAAGGACTGACCCTTGACTCTCCCCTTCAAGTGTCCTCTGAAGTATTTCAAATATGTTGTCCCCAAAGATCAGAAGAGACTGAAATATTATTCGTATGCAAACTAGAGTTGAAATCTTGGTCCTGTCGGAATCCTTGGCACACTTCCCAGAGACTTCAATCAGGACTGGATTCCACCCTCACAGACCAGATTCATTTAATATACACAATGGGCATACCCTGCACACCAGAAACTGCTGCAATCTCAGATTTTGCCAATATAGGCTGCTTCATCCTCTTGTACCTTTGTGTACACACATGCAAAGGCAGAATTGTTTTTACTCTTGCAGTCCTTACTTGTGGGAAATAAATTACTTCTACATATATCATTACGACTGAGGAAACACTCAGCCTTTGCTGTAGATACAAAGTGCAGTAAAAGCTTCATTGCCTTTTACAATATTTAACCATAAGTGAGAACAACCCAGGTAATGACGACAAGACAACACACACAGAAATAGAAGGGATTTTGCAGTCCACAAAACCATTTGCAAAACTGATTAATTCCCAAAAGAGCTCTGACTTGGGTTCACGTTTTTCCTGCAATCAAACATTGGGAAGCAAGCTCATGGGATATCATTCACTAGTTACCCTTGACTTTTATCTGCATCTACCAGCAAAGAGCTTCATCTTCCTTTGGCTAATCTAATCACAAGAACACCCACATCAAGCACTGCATGCTTTGCCAAAAACCTGTGGGGATGCCCCAGCTATTGGCCAGCTTCATCTCCCACAAACCTGGAGAACAGAAAAACAGCACCCAGACCAACAATTTCCAGCCAGGAGATCTTTGTTCTTAATAATAGGAACGAAAACTAGCTCACATGGCCAAGACTTATTAAAGAGGAGAACACACTTCTTGCCTTGTTAAATGACAATGACAATTTCCCACTGATTTCTATTAGGGGAAAAAAAAAAAAAACCCCAGATAATAGAAAAGAGTTTCACACAGGCAGAAGCAGATGGACAATGATGAAAAAGCTTCACCAATACATTTTCTGAATGTAATTTGCTTTCAGGCAGGTTTTACAAATGTTTTAGCACTCTATTTGCACACTTTCTCTGTATCTCTCAGGTCCCAAAATAAAAGGCTAAGGCAATGCCATTAAAAATAATGAAATGTTTGAGCAAATCTTAAGGTAAGGTTCCAACAGTAATATTCACTCAGCCAGGCTTCAAACTCCACATGTTTTCTGGAACGTGTTTCAAAATACAGAATCATGATACATTAAGCTACATAGTCAGTCATAAAATAGTAATAGAAAATAATATGAAGATACAATGCAGCCAGCTTACAGTGGCTTCAGTGTTATTCCGAAAACGTTTTCTTTTTGTGCTAAAACATGCAGCTCTAGGCTCCACCAGCTCTGCCTACTGCTGAACATCATGAACTCCAATGAGTGTTGAGGGGGTCTCTGTCGCTTGCTTGCTCTGTTGAGCCAACACCAAGTAACAATATTAAGTTTTAGATATCATTTCCTGCATTTTTAAAGAAAAACACAAAAATCCAACGTACCTAAAGTTCTTTGGTTTAGCTGATGTAACTAGTCTTGCCCTAAAGGACACAGAGTATTCTGGATGCAACCAGTTCCTTGGAAGAAATGAATGATAAATTTTCAAGGCGTTGACAGTTGCTTTTGAACTTTAACTCATCTTCCCTCCCAATATCTTTACACTTACACCAAAGCAACACGTGTCACCATGCTAGATACACTGCAGCTGAAAGGCCAGTTATTCAATGGCAGAACATCATGGAAATCTGTGGAATTCCACCTGGAATGGATCCAGCTGCAGAAATTTCTGCTGGGCTTTTCCAGCTCGCGCTTCTGGTCATCTTTAAAGATGAAACCCAGCTTGTTTCCCGCCAGGTAGCTCTATCAATTTATCTCTAATGAGCAGCAATTCCTTGTCCTGTTGGTTGAAAGCTGAAGCAGGAGGTCAGTCCTGGCTTTAAAGAGGTAATGTAGGGCAGCAAGAACACAAAGCCTTTCAACATGACCATTCAGAGTATCACAAAATAGATGCATGTCCCCCCAAGTCTGCATCATACACCCCTGCTGTAGGCTGAGTTTAGCTGAAAACAAGGAAACACACAACAGTGCCACCAAACCAGGAGACCCAACAGCAGTGAGGCTTTGGCCTGGCTCAGAGTCAAATAAACAAGACAGGTGAGACCTGACAGTATCCTGTGTGCACACAGACACACATACATGCTTTGTATTAATGTGACAAAAGAAAGTTCCACTGGAGCACTGCATAAAGCAAACAAATTTTTAAATGGTTTCATTTATTTAGGAACAGTGTCTCAGATATCTGTATGGTCCAAAGGCAAAAAAAAACCAAATTGCCATCAAAACATAGGTGGAGAAAAAAATAATTTCTGTACTAAACGTTACCTACTACCATTCCCTAAATCCTCTTCCATAAGGATCCAAAACCCCTATGGGCTCTCCTCCAGCCTCCCTTGTGGTAATTCCACCCAGCTCAGACTGAGACACACAGCACACAGAGCACAGTGTAAGTTCTGGACCCCAAAGACACTCAAAGCCCTTTTCTCACAGCCTCAAGGTGAAGTTGGATGTGTACACAGAAGAATCAAACCAAAGTCCGAGATGATAACGCTCATAAACTTGGAGGATACTTAAAATCCATAACTCAGATTTGTAAAAAAAAAAAAAAATCAAAAAAAAGAAAAACAACACCAACCTGAAAACACTAAAAACAGCTTGCACCCTTAAGGAGAAGAAGGAAAATAAAAGCCATATCTGAAAATCATAAATAAACAGCCAGATTTTTCAATGCTTACCTGAACCAAATAAAATCTTTACAGCTTGTAAATACTGACAAGTGTCACTTCAGATCCTGTTAAGGGAATCCCTAAACATAAAAGACAGGTTTCTCTCTAGTTAAATCCTTTCTCCCTTGCTTTCCCACTGCTAGAAGTAATTGAAAACAGAAGACAGGCATCTTGGTGCAGCCTAACTTTTCAGGAACAGAAAGCATAAATGTAATTACATACATCACACCAAGTTTGCTCTCAGTTTCACCCATCTACCTTCACACAAAGCCAATTAAAATCCAAAAGCATCAACACTTAGAGTCATATTAAAATAGATGCCAACTATACCCTAGAGAACCTGTTAGGTGATACCACTTGCAAGTCACCCCTAATAAACCCCACATAAAGATAGCACCAGTCTTCTTAGCCAGGGAGTGCTGCAGAAGACACAAATTCATAATCTGCAAGCTCATAATGTTACTTCAAAGCAAATGGTGTCAGAAACTACATTATAAAAGCACTGGCCAAAGCACAGTGCTGTATAGGGAATACATGTGATTCCAAAGTCTGAAGGATGTGCACATGCTTCAAAGAGGGCACACACAGGGAACAGATCTGAATTTTTACTATCTTTGCTACTGCTTTAAGTCCATATTATTTTGGTATTTCTATTAAAAAGGAGACAGAAATATCTTTGGAGATGACTAAGCAGTTTCTTGATTTCTATTAAGTACTAAAAAGCAGCCTTGCCAATTTATCCATATTTAACTTTCTACAACATAGTATAAACTCACTTCCAAGAACTACATAGGTCTTCTTAAAGTATGTGCAGCAAGAAGTCAATGCTGTGCCAGCTGGCAGATTAAACAAGCCATTAAATATGCTCCTACTGAATTTAAAGGATTGTTTTTCATCTTTTCCCTCTCTTCTCCTCCACATCCAGATGTATTATTTAGGGAATATTTTCCAGTACCGGTAGAAAAAGTAGAAGAAATGCCCTTGGCACATAATGAGTTTTTCCTCTAATGTGGTCTCCTGCTGCACTTGGAATTTATTCCATTACTGTATGGCTTGCAATGGTCCCAAAAATACCTCTGACTATGTGAAAAGATGGGTAGAATGTGTCTGAGGTAGGTATGATCCTTCATTTGAAAGCAGGAGCAGTCTGGGGTGATGATTTCACTTGGACCATCACTATCCCAGTGTGCCATCCCACAACCCATATCCTCCAGCCCCCAGGCAGCAGAACAGCCCTGTTCCCAACACAGCATAGCTGAGAAAGGCAGAGCCCACCAGCATTAAGGACAAAGCCACCAGCCTCTCCTTAGGTTGGCAGAGAAGCTCATTTGAGAATTAAAAAACAACTGTGGTAAAGAACAGAGAACAGAGGTCTTCAGCCTTTCATTTTTCCTTCAGAGGTTCAATCCTAATGTTATCTGAACTTCATAATCTAGCAGGATTCAGAGGATCAATGAGTCTAGAACAAATACAGATGTTAAATCCTGGTGTCATCTACTTAGGAAAAAAAAAATAGCTAAATGACATTATTTCAGATAAAATACCCATATGAAAGTTTTCCAGATAAAACATCCCAAAAGATCCAAGCTGTATCTGCTCCCTGTGGCCATTTCAGGCTGACTGGAACTACAGGCAACTGAAGGAGTAGCAGTGGCTTCTGAAATGCCTGGAAAACAATTTTACAAAAACTGAAATTTTTAGGTCTCTCTCAGCATTTCAATTCCCACACAGTAAAAATGAGTTCAGCCCCATAAACTTGCTACTGAACAAGAAAACCAAGAACAGGCACACAGGCAGGGGCTGATTTATCCAGCACTGGACTTTGCCCATGGCTTGGAGCATCTCTTTCCCCAGGGGCAAGGAGCCCCTCCAGGCTCCCACAAGGAGAGTGGACCCCTCTCCTCCCAGCCAGACCCAGAGAACACCTTGGCCCATGCAATGACTTCAGAACCTGGCTCAAGAAGGGTGTGACTTGCCAGAATTGTTCTGGGGGTCACAAACATTCCCTGCTCCCTTCTTGAGGGGTAGTTTCGTTATTAATTGCAAAAGCTGGAGTGTAAAAACCTGTGTTTTGCATGTAGTCTTTGTTTCTAATCCCCAGTATCCGTAAGGGGACTCCCTTCCTTGGCGAGCAGTCGGGATTCATTAGACCTTTTATGATGATTCTTTCTGTTGTGCAGATATATGATGAATCTCAGATGTTTAAATAGCATATAACAGTGCTCCATTGACCTTGCTGAGTACAGTTGGAGGGAAAAAAAAGGTAATTTTCCTCAAAGAAATGTTAAAAATGTGTCTCCACTCTAGCACAGATGCAGAGGATAAAGAAACTCCGGAGGGATTAAAATATTTTAGATTAATTTGGAAGAAGGCCACATTGTGTAAAGCCTGGTTAGTTTGGGCCTTTCCAATTCCACGCCGTATAAACAAACCCATTTAAACTGCATTTGTTAGAAGGAATGTTTTAGGAAAAAAAAAAAAAAATCCCCCAAAGCAGTTGTAACTCAAATGACCTCCAGTTCTGTATTCTCTCCTTACTGCCTAAAGAACAAACATATGTACAATATATTCTAGCCAGAGTTTGTGCAGTTGCTGCATGATTCATACCACTTGAAAATTAAATCATTTAAGTAAAGGGATTCTGGCTCCCTCAAGCAAGGTTTTAAAACTGAAGCAAGGTTGGTTTTGGAGCTGGCTTCCATACTTTGAACAAGACCATTGCTTATAGATTTTTGCTTTGGGCTAGGTGGAAGAAATTGAAAGATGAAAGTAAATTGAAAGCAAGAGTAGAAATAAAGAGAAAAAGGAGAGAAAGAAAAGAACCTGTAAGATCAATACAGCTATATGAGAATGAGTCTCCTGTTCAGTGTATCACTGACTGGCAGAAGCAAGTCCTTAAATGTTTATTCATTTTATTCACATAAGGCAGAATTTTGCCCATTTTACTCCTACAGAATAGAATTTTTGCTTGTACAGTATTAAATAAGCATAACAAATGCAGATTTGCTGACCCTCACAGATTAATCAAGTTGTGACACAAATGAATGTGAGGGTAGCAGTGCACCAGCCAGAGGGGTGACAAAATAACAACACACACACTTGAGTCATTTTGCATGATCAGCATCCACAAACCAGTGGGAACTTAAAATAAAGGGATTTTCCTTATCATCAACCATAAATCCCAGAGTAACTCAGCTTTAGGAACAACTATCTGCCATGTGGATAAAGAGGCAACAACAACCACAACAAAAAAAAAAATCAATACAGAATGTGGAACTCCTTGTGGTTGGGTTTTGTTCTTCAAATGTCATGTATGGACCTTTGCTTGTTGACATACCACTCCACACATCCATGAAAACAAGATGTTCTCTTGTCACTTCGACTATCATGGTAAGACATTTTAAATAAATACTTTGCATAGTTTCAGAAACAGATGTGAGTAAAATTGGATGCTTGCAATAGAAATGGTCAAGTCCTATTTAGTAGTGCTTGGAATTTTCTATTTTATGATTCATATTATCACCAGCAATGCATGAAAACTCAGCACCTATTACATCCTCAACTTTTCTTTTGAAATGTGTTTATCTTTAAAATTTACTCTAAGAAGTTTACAAGTAGAAGTGAATATTTTTCAACACACTTAACTCTGCCTTTTCACTCACATGCCTGCTACAATTCTACACCCATGTATTTTTTATTTTCTGCATCTTCAGTAGGAAGTAGGTTTGTTTACTCTGCCACCTCTCACAGTGCCTAAGAAAATTTAAAAGATACTCATAGCCTAAATTTTGCTTCTCTGGGCAGTTCTAGCCTCAGTGTTGTTCCTCACAGTACTCCTAGTAAGTATTTGTGTACTAATTACATAACTCCATTGTTAATATTGCCCCTTTCCCTGCCTGATTCAAATGGAGCATGTCTGGTACTCTTAGTAATAAATTTTGAAAATTTACTGGCTCTTAGTCCAGTGGCAGAAGTAAGATGAATTTGATTTCTTCATAAATCCCATTGTTTCAGTTTATTTACATGTTACAGTTTTTTGTTACCTCAGTTAGCCAGGGTTAGTGTTAAGGTCAGAGATACACAGCAGGGACACAGAGGTACAGTGACATCTTGGTTAGGGCTCATTGTTATTTTTTAGAGACTATGTAGATGTTTTATGGAATAAAATGCCCTGAAAATTCTGGTAAGAAAAAAAAAAATAAATATTGAGAGAACAATTAACAAAAATAACTAATTCAATTAAATTTTACATTGAGATTTGTAGACTTTTCTCAGGTTTTGCCGTTCAGGATTTTCTTTGTACTTGTAAGGAAACTAGCACTGAGATTATCCTCACTTTTAACACAAGGGAAAAACATGACAGAGATTTGTCTTTCAGTGATAAAACTAGCAAAAATAGAACTCTTACGATAACCCTGACTTTGGAAAACATCAGTAAAAAGCCCCCCGAGCTCCACGAACATGTTGCAGACTGCACATGTCACATAACTACAGACTACAAATTTTTGCCTGAGGCTCCCACATTTAACAAAGGGAAACACTGCTTTCAACAAAAGATGCTATTCTAGTTATGTGCCCTTTTACCCTGTCAGAGAAACAGCTGGTATCATAAAGTCACAGCTAATTTGTATCATGTCTGCACTAACAGTCAGATTTAGTTTGTATCAAACTTTCAAAGTTGGACTTAATACCAGTTGATGGATGACAGCTTTTCTTGCCTCCCCCCTTCTCAAAACATATTTAAACATTGCCTCCCACATAAAAAAGCTCTCCCAACATTCAAAATACAAACAGTCTTGAACATGTTCACATAACCAAAATACATGTTAAATGTAAATTGTTAAAGCTAACAGATTAAAAAAATCCTAAAGAAGAGTGAGAATACCACACCAGCAGTTCTGAAGGTCAGTGACAAATAAATAGTGCTTTAAGACAGACGTGGGTACCAATCATAACAGAAAAGAATTTTCCCCTGAAAAGAAGAGCAGAAAAAAACCCTGCCTCAGGTAGTGTCTTGAAGTGTGGGGTATCTGTTCTCCTGAAAAAATTCCAGTCTGCCTGCAGAGACTGTAAGGGTTTTTTCAAGGTCAGCACTCAACAATTTAGGGAAGACCAATTTCACTTGTTTTTTTAGGGGACCTGTTTCTCATTTAAGCTATTAAATGTCATCTAGTTTCATTTTAAGACCCCTGTAGCAGAATGCCTTAACTGTGTAAAGGGACTCTAGCAAAAGTGAGAGTCAGGCCAAAGACTTAACAGTTCCAAACCCACAGAGCTCACATGAGAAAAAGTTGCAAAAAAAATCAGGGTCTTGTTGGAAAACAGGCATGGGGAACTTCCAGAGATTGGGAGTTCAAGCTCAGTTCACATCCAACCTCTAACAATGCTGGTGTGCTTCTGAGGCTACCCCAGCACAACACCTGAGTATCCAACATGAGCTGGAGACATGATGCTCTTTTAAAATTTCAGCAACTTCTCACTTCCACATTATACAGAAATATTGGGCCAAGGCTCTTGTACCATGATCTGAAAGCATCACCAAACTGTAGGCAAGGAAAATCTGTGTAATGCTGCTCAGTTTAATTATTATCAGGGTTCTGAACAATTGGCCCCATTTATCAGAGAGGGATTGGCCTGCTCTGTGAAGTTACACACCAAGTGAACAATGGCCCTGGAAAGTTCAAAGCAGCAGCACCAGAAATGTGATTTTAAAGTGACAGGAGAGCTTGTTGTGATCAAGCTGAGAAAGAGCAGCTGACAATGAGGACTGAAGAACCCCAGGTCCCAGCCTACCTTTCCCTCAGCACATGCATTTCCTGACTTAGAAGGGCACAGAGGGCAAAGACACAGCTTCTGCTGTGCCCAAGCTGTGCCTGGCACTGCTCTCTGATGCTCTCCCTGCCAGTGAGCAGAGTCAAGTGCAGCAAGTTCCTGCCACATCCTCTCCAGTGAGCTCTATCTGCTCCCTGCCTCCTGAGAATACACAATCAACTCCACTCCCTTCCCTCCAAGCACAGCAGAGATTTTGCCCTCATATATGAGCTTTCTGCTTGTTCAGAATTTTTCTAATAATTTTGTTTTTCAAATGTTCTTAAATCTCTGTTTGACAAGGCATGGTTTATCAGCAGCAGATTTCTCTTCAGTTACTCGTGTCCATTTTACAATTCATAGGTGCTGTAATTTCTGGAAAATAAAAAAATGTTCTTCATCCAAACCTTGGGATGAGTCACAACAGGTTTACTTGTTTGAGTTCACCCCTAAATGAAGAATAATTTTCTATATCTAAATGGTGCTCTGGCTTTGTTTACAGCCACTCCAAACAGTTGTAACACCTCTTCAGTGACCCAATGCAACACAAAACCCACCAGTCTCTCAACTCTCACAAAAGGGCTTTTCCCAAAAGTGGCCCAGCTGTATACAGACATCTCTTGAGGTCCCAGAAGTTGCAGGGAAACTTGAGCAAGATTGAGTTCTGCCCCTCCTTTTCCAAGCAGCAGAGAGGATGGATGAGAGAAGGAAGATCCCATGTTCATCTACCTTTACCTCACCACAGTAATGCCATAGAAAATGTCTTCAGAGACTCCACAGAAATGCTTTCAGGCTGGATTATTTAGGAGAAAAGCTGACCAAACCCATTTTTACACAATGCTTCCTAATGGCAAACATCTTTCAACAAAACGAATATTCCCCAGGGAAAATAAAAAAACAATCATCCCTATCCAGTGACTCTGAACCTTAACATTTGAGGGTAGCACTTATTTTTGAAAGTAATTCATATAAGCATGTCAGATTGCCTTCCAAAGTCAGGTTTGACTGTATTCAAGAACTAACAGGAGATTTAACAGAACTGTCATGATAATTCTAAACTGTTACTGCCTTTTATATTCAGATACAGAGATGTGCCCTATTTCCAGTACAGAGATAGTGCTGGGTTTTTCCTTTCTGAAGGAGTGTATTGATCCACAACATTTGCTTTAATGATTTTCTAAAGGCAACTAATGGCCTATTCCATGGTATTTTCATTCACATCCTCTGGTTCAGTCAGCTTTGTTATGTGAAAGTGGAGGTTGAGTATGGAAAATATGATCAGATTCTGCCTTTATTTCTTTGTGACAGAATTCTTTTGTCACCTTGTCAAGTGCTGGGCAAGCACCAGAGGGACCTCAGCATGAGAAAGGTGGCACTTATCCTGCATCCTGCACTTGGAGAAGATGACTGAGTCCCTGGAGGATGGATTTTATGAACCAAAATAAGGAACCAGCCCCAGCTCAGCCTCAGTTTTGAGGGACTGAAGTGCCTTCTTTCAACACCACAGCCTGCATGCTCAGACGTGTCTACAAATACCACTCCAGCTACTGAGGTATCAGAAACACTCTGGAGGGCAGTCACTGCTCTCTCTGAATATCTGATCCTTAGCACAGGAGAAAAAGTCTTACATTTATTATCCCATTTGCTTTTGGACAGTATAGCCTTCTTTCCCTGGATTCGTATTTTTAAGGAATTTAAATACCTCATCATAAACGCACTACTCGTGGAAGCACGTGGGAACTTAAAGCTAGACATCTCATGGGAAGAAGTGTTCCACAGGAAATTTTAGAACATTTAGGCTGGTTCTGAATCAAAAAGAAATCCTAATTTTGAAACATCAGCACTTCCTACAACTGAAAATACCAGACTGCATCTGGCTTCAGTTTTAAATACTCCCCCCAACAAAGGCTCAAAAGCAACACAGAACTGCAAAACAACAGCCAGGGCAGAGAACAGCCTGCAACGATTATCAACCCATTCAGCACTTGCACAAACCTTCTCAGAAGAGTAGACAAAGTCAGATTTGCTTCCCCAAGGATAATGACCAACCCAGCTGACATGGGCCCAGCCCCAGCCATCCTGATGGGGATGGAAGGGAAAGCAGGCAGTGTCCAGCCTGCTGCTGTGTGTGTCTCCTCCTCCACACTGCCCTTGCCAAAAAGAGGGGCAGAGGTACAGAGGAGGCCCAGGCACACAGAGAAAGTGGCCCTCCACCAGTGACAAGCTGCTCCCTGTACCCTGAACTGGCTGAAGATGATTGAGGTGTTTAAGGGAGCTGGGGCAATATTTCTGACCCATCATTCTGCTGTCACAGGCACTGCTTAAACTTAGAGCCAGTCCACAGTTTGTCTCCAGTCTGGAATTTCCGTATATTGAGGGGCTAAAGTTTACACACATTATAAACACTTCCTTTAAATGGTTTGTGAGCCCTCGCTTGTTCTGGCAGTGAAAGAACAATGTTTGTAAAAAATGCCTAAGTGCTCCATGTTGTAAATAGTCAGTAAACACAGTTACTTGGTCTCTCACATACTTCTCAGAGCCTGATTTCTCTAAAAAGAAGACACAAAGGGGTAGTAGCACACCAGCATATGATCATAACACGAGCAAATATGATTTAAGACTCCCACTGCAGAAAAAAAACTTGCTAAAATCCAGTAGAGAAACAGAACTTTAAAAAGAATGGCCAAACACTGACAAAATGGTTACTGTAAAACACAATGATTTTGAGTTGAAGGTAAAATTCCACGTGAAATGCTTTAAATCTACAATCAGTTCTGAACAAAGTAATCACTGGTGCCAGTGACATCAGAGGGACAGGAGCCAAGGGTCTGCTGCAGGGCTCTCCACTGCAGATTTTCAGAGGAATTTGGATCAGCCTCCAAAGAAATAAGAAAACACAGCAAAAAAAAAAAAAAAAAACTCAAATAAAGCCCCCAGCTTCTGAATATCACAGGAAAGGAAGTCTGAGGTAACTTCTTTGATCATACTTACAGGAAAGCAATCAGGGGAAATATTCAGAGCTTTTCAGTAACACACCAGCTGCTTGATGAATCAAAATGACAACTCCAAGAAAACGAGGTGATCTCTATAGAAAAATAGAAAATAAAGAATCTTATTTAGAAAAGGTATAATTACACTGCACTCTTCATTTTTCTTTGATAAAGTCTTCTTTAATGACACTTCTAGAAAGTTGCTTTCTTTAAGTATGGAATAAAATGTAAAATGTTTTAAGACACCAACAAAACCCACAGTCAAAAGCTCTAGAAATTAAAATTTTACAAAGGAGATTTTGATTTCCCAAGATCTCTTAAGCAAGTCTACCACTAAAACATCTTTAAGAAGCGAAGCTGATACAGACTCTTGTTATTAGAACAGGATAAAGCACACTGTCTGACCAGCAGTGAAATTTCACAGCAGAGCCAGGTTTCCAGCACACCTCCCTAAGGATATAAGATATTCCCTGCAGTATAAAACATGTGCAAAAACATACACTGCAAAAGCAGATAAACAGTAAGACAGCAGTCTGTAGATGATATGAAACGATTCAGTTTGATAAAACTTAAAAGTCAGCACTATGAGGTGAGGAAAGAGTTCATAGTGATGAATTTCTACAGGCAAATTGAAGTAATTGTTCAGAAGTAAAGGTACTGGAGAAAAAAAATAAAACCTAGATCATTATACACACAGCAATCAACTCTAAACAAGCCAATGGCTTCTTGGAGTCTGAGGAAGAGTCCTCTGAGAATATCAGCTGGCTCACTAAAAGGGTTGCCACGCATAGGAATGGGCTTCCCACCCTGAACAATTTCTGAGTGAGACCTGGATGACCATAATGGGCACCAGGAAATGCAGCAAGAGCAAGCTTCAGTAAACTGGGGTGTTTCTACCCCAAGACAGGGTCTGCATTCAACTGCCTCTTCTGTAATATACAGACACACCACAGCAAAAATAAAAACTGCAAGCTTTCTTCAGAGAGCCTCTTGTGATCCATTCTCTTTAGAGCCAAGGACCTTCATATTAAACATCCTGCTGCCAACAGAGGAAATGGATTATTTAAAAATCAACCTATTTTCAGTTATTTTAAGATAATAGCGTGGGGCTGGTATTTGCATTCATTTCTGGTTATTCACTGGAAACTCAGACTTTTGAGGACTCAATAGAAATGATGGTTCTGTAATTTCAACAATTTTACAGTCTGGTCTCTAGGTTTTAAGACACCTGTCACTGATTCACATTACTGCAAATACTGGGGTGGTCAAAGTCAAGAATTTGATCCAATGTATTGAGTTTCAGTATTAAATTCAAGAGATCTTAATTCCCATTTAATGCTGAGCATTACTGTGCATATATCATACAAGAAAAAAGAACAATGTAAGAAGACATCCCTGATTTTCAGAGTATGAAAAGAACAGCCAAGAACCTTAAATCGTCCTCCTCTGCCTGGTTACAGAAAGAGCAGACCAGGCTCTATCAGTCCAGAGCTTCAACTCATGAATAACAAGGCCCTTCCAGGTCACTGAATTAATTCCAGCTTTTCCACTAAATTGAAAATCTTACTTTGCTCATTTCTACTGTTTAGCGTGCCCCAATTGACTCTCAGCAGGAATAACTTCAAGACATTCAGATCATGTTTTTGGAGAGTCCTGGGCCCAAAAACCCCTTTCTGCTTCACTCCACTTGTTCTCTTTCAATCACTTCAAGATTTCTAAAATGGAGGCAACCCCTAGAAATATTTTTGTTTTCTTCCCCACAGTCGTGAAGGCTTTTTCTCCTGTTCTCTTGTATTGGCTCCATTCTGAACCAACACTTTTCTGAAACAAGTTTAAAATAATTTGTGATATCAATAAATGACTGAAATATTCTCTCACAGTGTTTGCCTTCCATAAGAACTTCTACCTCATCACAATTCCATTGTAAGCATGCTATGAAGGGTTACAAACAATTTAACAAACAAGTAATTTCCATACAACTTCAGTGTGAAGGAAGTTCAGGCCCAGGTCAAAAAACAGACTCCTTAAATCCAAACCCTCCAATCCAACAAACATCCCTCAGGTTGGACACACTTTGGGCTGTAACCTTCAATGGTAAAGTTGGCACCATTTTTACTGATTCCTCAGTCCTTCAAATTCTCCTGACCATAAACTTTGAGTTCATGCTCTGCTCTCATTTGTGCAGTGGCATTAACAACATCCCAGACCCTGGCACATACCCAGCACTGCACGTTCAACACTCAATTTCCAGCTAACGTGGGCACTACATTCCCGGATTACACAGGAGAGTAGCCATTAAATGCAACTTTAATAACAGAAATACTTTTATGGAAGTTTCTTAAAAATGCTTGATCAGAAGTACTTTGCGTCTTAAGAAATTCAGGAGTTGCTGCTCTCTTGATTATAGAAGCTGGGGAAATCAAATCACATCTGAGGTCATTCAGCAGTTGACCCATGACATTTAAATGTGGGCTGGGGAGAATTATTAAAAATATATGAATGCACACACGAAGAAAAGCATGGTTTCACTCCCCTCTGCTCTGTTAAAGAATTTGGTTTCATTACATCTGGTAGCTTTGAATGGAAATAAAGTTATGGAGCCCAGTTATCAAACTTTGTGTTGCAAGTATTGCATTTTATCCAAGAGATCCTAGCAGTGATGGCTATCAGGTGTTCAGAGTAGAACATAGGGACAGGGAAAGTACATAATGATGCTTCCCACAAACACTCTGCAGCAGCTTGTGACTTCCAGAATACCTGAGTCAAAGGTGGAATCCATATATTTACTGATCTCCATGGCAGCTTTTTTCCATTAGGTTCAGCAGCTGCCAACACTGAAAAAAAATCCCATGAGAGAGTCCTCACTCACCTAATGCACAGTTAGCTCTGGTATGCCTACAGAAAGCATTCAGCATTGCATCCCATACAATGGAGCAATCCTAAACCTCACAGCAAGGTGGTCAAAAAGCTGGCTTGGAAATGGTACACCTGGGATTCAGTCCCACTTACATAGGTAATCAGGAAAATGAAAATACATCAGTAGAGAGAGTGGGAACATGAAGAATAGTTGGACAGTGTATCTGAGTGTTTCTTGTGACAAAGCAGGTAACCCAGCCTATCCTACTGCACTCTGAGTTAACAATTTATTACATAAAAGGACTCATCCTCTAGTCTGCAAAAACAGCAAACATTTCACAGACTCACAGAACAGTTCAGATTCAATGACACCTCTGGAGATCACCTAGACCAATTCCCTGCTCCAAGCAGGCTGCCCCAGCACCATGTCCACTTGGGGTTTGACTATCTCCAAGGATGGAGACACCACAGCCTCCCTTGAAAATCTGTTCCAGTGTTGATCTCTCACAGTAAAAAAGTTCTTCCCTACATTTGAATGGAATATTTTTATTTCAATTTCTGTCCTTTTCCCCCTGTCCTTTCACTGGCACCTTTAACAAGAGTCTGGTTTGGTTGTTTTTATTGTCACCACTCCCTTGGTGACAGTCACAGTGTGTGACAGCCATAGAGTGACTGTTAAGCTTGAATCTCATCCCAGTTACAGCTAGCAATTTTTATCTATAGATTTCAGTATTGGCTGTTGTGCAAATATTTCTTTTCCTTCAAGTCATGAAAATGACAGCCGGAAACTACCTTTTTTTAAAAAAATAGTCTAGGTGAAGTATTTTTTTAAATACCTACTTCTTCCAGAACTACTTTTCTCCTTCTGATTTTTATGTTGTCACTGTTGTCATGTAGTTAGGAAGATATTACAGAGAGATCACTAAAATTTTTCCTTGGATGTGCTACATGCAAGAAGGCTTTTCAATACAGGATTTGGCAAACGAGTGTTGCCAGCAGGAGAGGGGATAAGAAGCCTCAAACTCATCCATCACTAGGATACCCAAACCAGGTGCCCAAGGAATTTGTTTTCTAGCATGACCTAGAAAGGGGAGGTGTGCTTACACCTGTGAGCTGCTCACCCAAACACACATACACAGTTTATCAGTACAAAACAACAGTTCAAACTAAATAAAAACACCTCATGCACCAATACACCAGAGTTAAATTTAAAAACCAGAGTCAAATCCCTTTGGCTTCGGGCTAAACACACATTTCTGTGCTCTGCTGAACATAGTTTGCTGTACCTGAGCTCTACCTCCCAGAGGGGTGCAGCCATCTCCTGGGGGAAAAGTTTTGTGAAGGAGAAAGATTTTCTCCTTCCCTTCTGCCACACTGCTAAGATCCTCTTAATGAGAAACTCATCTGACCTCCAAAGTTTCAGAAAATGACAAATTTCCCCTCCACCATCATAAAATGCCAGTTATCCTCCCGCTGATTTGAGTGGCAGGACACCTTAATATTTTGCAGGAAAGTCACTCCTCTTACATTCACAATGATACTCCCTCAACAAAAGTGGACAACTTTCAGATACCATGGACAGAGTAAGTAAGCTAAAACTGCCCCACACACAGGGTTTCGTTCTGCACATCCTGGCATGGAACAGGAAAGCAAGCAAAGTGCTTCCTGAGGTTAAACACAACCAAAAGGATGACTAGGTACAGCTCACACTGAGTGAAAGCAGATTGCAAGATCTTTGCATGGTAATTCCTGAAAGTAGAGGCTAACAAATAAGCAAAGGATGTGTGCATCTGAGCAGATGTGGGCTGGAACAGCATCTTTGGCCATGCAAATATAGCACTTGCTTCCTTCTTTGGCCACATTTGTGCTACTAAGCAGAAACCATTTGCTAACCACACAGCAGTGGCATTCACATTAGCAGCAAACCAGACTCCTCGTCTCTTCCTGCTTTGATCAGCAGTTACTGACCACAGGAATAAACAGAGGGCTGTGCTCCTCAGCTGCTCCACGCAGGATCTGCTGCTCTCAGGGCCATCAGTGACAGCAGGAACAGGCCAAGCCTGTTCCAGAGGAGCCCTCTGTCCTCACGTAAACCTCGCTCGCCAACAGAGGAGGCACGCACAGCAAGGAAAGGACAGCTGAAGGAGAGTATTCCCCTCCCCAGTTGTGTATTTGGAAGAGCAAACATCTTAAAATTTAAAAGCCAAAGCTTGTGATACCCCTGTTTTTAATCTGGAAATTGAGCATAAGCTCCCCTACATCACTGGCAGTGGATACAGGCATGTCTGCTACAGAACGTGCTTCTGAGGGGAACTATTTATTGCTAATAAAAAGTCCCAAATTCCTTGCAAGTTCGCTGTCCCTTTCAGAAAAGGGTTCCAGAAAGCTTGGAGCTCTAATCCAAATTGTTAATAATCCATAAAGAATACTGCATAATAATTCAGAAACTAGTCTCTTCCAAGAGACAGTAAATGGAAACTGCTTGCTTTAAAGCATATTTTGACAGCTGCTAGCATCATTCAACATTTCAAATAAAAGAATCTGCTCAAAAGAAATAGAGTAAGTAAGCTAAAAAACTTGAGCCAACAAAAAGGTCTCTTGTGAAAGCTGTGATTTTCTCCTCTTCTGTGCTGTCTTCAGCTGTTGAATGGAAACACACTAGTGGGATGGGTGTTGGAAGAGAGGGTGCTGCAGGGAAAATCCTGTGAGCTGCATCCTTTACAGGGAAGTTTAATTAATGGCATTTCTGAGAAGAATTTTGATTGACAGGATTAGTGCCAGCACTAAAAGTTACTATTTGTGGATCCTGGAGCTCACAGCTCCCATAAAAATAAAACAGTTCAGAAAAGAGCTTTGTGCAAATGAAGGCATTCCCTCAGCAGGGAAGGTTCATGTGAATCTCTTCTGTGGCTTCCCTTCACATGGGTTTTTCTGTGGAGATAGGATAGCAGAAAGTCCCTGGAGAACACCCTCCCCATAAGGCAAAAGGTTTGATTCCATTTTCTAGGTTAGTCCTTGGGGAAGGTTTCCAAAAGTAGTCAAAATTAAACCCCAAGAATAAGTGTTCCCAAATTTTGTGGAGGGAAACATTTGGTTCCACTTTCTTTTCTTTTGGATTTATTTCAGCTTGTAGCTCAGACTAACTTTTAGTTTCCAAATTTCTACCTCCTTCCTGCTAAGACAATCTAGTATTTTCCCAGCAACACTCAGCTCAGAAGATTTCAATTCTCTGATCGCCCATAAAGACTTGGGACAAATGATTAAGCTGACCACAAGCATTGTGTTTTATTTGATTATTGTCAAATCTTTAGGTACTATCTCAAATAAACTATCTTTACAAGGGGTAATGCATTACAAGCCAAAACAAGAAACTGGAAATAAGCCAATGCTGCTCCGTTGCAAAAACAAGGGAAGGACACAGCATTCCAGTTCCCACAGGAAGCACACACCAGTTTGTTGAACCATCTTCCAGAAACTTTGAAATGGAAGAAAAGAAGAAAAAAAAATGTGATTGTTTTCACTTTCTGCATCCCTTCTCTATCACCTTCCTCGCAGGATAACCTAGTTCAGATCCATTTATTCTATCCCAGAAGCTTTCATGCATCTTATTTGCATCACATCTTGATGGTTTCCATTTTTGCCTCTGCTCTTCTGCTATCCCTCACTTCTCCAGCTTCTTTGCTCACTCCTGCTCATATTCTTGCTATGCCAAATGAACCTATGTCTTGGCCCAGATCCTCTTCCTCCTACTCCTTTATTGTTATTGTCCTGATATCTCCTACCTCTGATGCTATCAATTTTGGGGGTTCTTCCCGTAAATCTCCAGTCTCTCCCATTTTGTGCCTTAAAAATGCTTGGATAATGTACTTTCTTCAAATTATAAGCATTCATATGCATTTGGGCTTGCCTTTCTGCCTTTTGACTGAGGCAAGATGAACTTCCACAGTGGAAAAGTATCATAGTGCACCAGAATGTTGCCACTTACTCAGGAATAATGCAAAAAAATTGCAAAAAACCTTTTTTTGAAGTGGCTTTATTAGGTATGGAAAGCTTGAAAATCAGGCATCATGAAGAGTATCTCAGTAGTCACATTATTGGTGACTGCTTTTATTTACTTTTATTCTTTTATCCTACAGTCTGGGGACAGCTGGAGGTTTGATGCTTTCAGCTCCCACTGCAGCAGGCAGTGTTTAAGAGAGGTGACTGGCACACAAACATCTAAGGCTACAGCCTTACTCTCTCAACCCTAATTAGCTTAAAAATGCCTGCAGAAAGGAGCAGATACACCTGGTTGCTCAAGGGCCTCTAGATGTCTACACAAATCCTGAAATTTTAGTCTACTCAGGGAAGCAAAATGATTGTTACAGATGGGCACCATCAGCTCCACTACACAAGTAATCAGCTTCGTCACCACGTGCTGAAAAATGGATCATCACCCTGACTTCTTCCTGTTCTGCCCCATGGATGCAGGAAACAAAGCTGCAGGAGGAGCCATGGCAAGCATTTCCCAACTTTTCACTCAATGTGCAAACACAAAACCTGGCAGTCTGCAATCCATCATCTAGAGGAAAACCACCAAGGCTGCTTGTCAGCCTTCAAACACTACCTGTGTGCTCAGTGACACCTGGGCCTTGCCAAACCCACCCCATTTATTTTAATGAACTACAACTCATAACTTCAAAATGCAGCTCTAAATCTCTCCTCGCTTGGCAGCCATATAAACAGCAAGGAATGTGCATATGAGAAGAAAAGTTATCCTGGTCACACCTATAACTTTTCCAAAAGGAAGGGCATGCTCAGGTAGTGTAGATGAGAACCAAGATGACTGAGCCCCAGCTACTTGTTTAGAATGTTGGTCTTGCTTTCAGTGGTAGGAAATATTACATAAAATCCATGTAACACATATAAGCTAAGTGCAAATGATGAAAGAAATCAGCAAGGGAAAAGAGGCCAGAGAGCTGTTGTGATGGAAGAATAGCAGCTGGGAAAACTGAAGTCAACCCAGCTATGTTATTTTTTAATTAAAAATAAACATAGCCTTTGTTGCCAAGGGATTGGTTAGCATTCCATTTTAAAGGAAAAAAAAAAAAAAAGGAATTTTGTTTTTTTTCATTCTCTTTCCCCTCCTAACCCCCCTCCCCTCCCTGTCCCCTCCTTTCCCCCCCAAAAAAAAAAAACGTATTTATAGATTTTGCAAAAAAAGATCATGGTCATAAAACTTAGTTCAATCTGCAGCACCACAGAGAACCACCTATTTTTAAAGCATTCTCTTTCTCTCACACCAATGCCTCTTCAATTAAAAGCAGTCAGACTACCATTTTAATCTTGTTATTTTGTCTTCTGCTGCTGAGGTCCGTGCTAGCTGTACAAATATGAATGACTAAATTGCATCTGTGTGAAGGACAAAAACCCAGTTTGGACAGCCCTTTTAATGAAGGTTTCAGCAGAGCCATGTAAATCCTTCCAAGTTCAGCCTTGCTTCTCTTTGACACTAAAGCAGTTTTGTTCACATCTGGTTAGGGGTTTGTCCCAGTTTTTATGAAATTTGCTTGTGCCCAAGACCAGTGAAGGTCTTACATTTTTTTCTTTGCAGCCCTCACTTCACAAACAGGAGAGTGGAGTCACTCAGCAGAGAAAAACCAAAGAATCCAAAGACTCAGTTCAGGATTTTCACACATTCCAAGGACTGAAAGGTTAACTATTTTTAAAGGCTGACTGCTTCATTAGCCTCTTTACCCATAGCTTTTCATTCATTCATCTTACACATTTCTTGTGTGCTTTTACCATGCCTGGCCTCAGAGAAGGTTTCTGCCACCAAGGTCTTCTCTACACAGTTTCCACATCACATTTCCAAATCTTATTGGGCATAATCAGATTCTATTTTCTCACTCACCATCTGCTTTGCTAGTTATACATTTTATTTAAGATGTTTTAGGCCATTACTCATGTGAAATACGTATCCAGAGGCAGTTGCAGTTGTTCTGATAAAATACATAGGAGCTGATGGGGCAAACCCTCCCCAAACCAGATCAACAAAATGGATGTTTTCTCTAGAAATATCCATCTTCAGCTGAGCAAACATATCAGTTCTAGTTGAATCAATGAAAGATCTATCTAATAATTAAGCATTAAGCTAAGTGGTGAGAAAAGAGAATTAAGGTGAAGTAAAAATAATTGCATGTACATCCTGCATCTCAGCTAAATGCCATCATGTCATCAGCTTGAAGGGTGTTCAGGAGTGGGGCTGTGTGCAGTGGACTGTCTGCAATCATTCCAGCTTACATTAAAAGAGAAAGGGAAAATGATTATTCATTCAGTGCAGAGCAACTATAAAGAGAGTCCTGACCAGTAACAGCACAGAACAGGATGGCAAATTCACATTTTCACAAAACACCCAAAATTCACATACAGCTGCACAGAGTGGCATTTCAATCTTCAATCTTGTGAGGAGATCTGCAAATAGATTAGACTGAAAGTGTGCCTCTTTCTGCTTTTCTATTTAACACACTCCTTCTACACATCAGGATGAATTTTCAGAAAGATTTTGAATTCAAGAAAATTTGAAGACAGAAATAATTTTTCATCCAGCTCTGGTCAGTATCTGCTGACTCACATCCAGATTCCTCCAGTATTTGAATCTTCCATTGACTCCAGAGAAAATTTGTGGTTGACCACAGAGCAAAAGCTTAGCTAACTAAATACCATAATGCATATTATTTGCCATGCAACAGTAAACACTGGAGAAAGAGGATACTGGGTTGCAAAACATTTTTTTTTATGCTTTGCATATTTTTTGGAATAGGAAAGATAACCACAATGGGCAAAGCAATGTGTTTGCTTTGTCTCAAGGACACTGGCTCACAAATAAATGTTACTGCAACTAGTCAGTGTTCAAGTCATTGTTGCCCAAACTATAACAGAAAAAGAGAAAAAAAAAAAGAAAAAAGAAAAAGACAAGGCCTTTGGAAATCAAATGTTATTCCTCATCTCAACAAAATATAAATAACTCAACGGTTTAGTGACCCGTAGTACACAACAGAATGAATTCTGGGTATCTAAGCATCAAAGCATGATGTTGAAACATTTTATGAACATTAACTCTGTTTTGTGGCAATATAAAATTGGATTAGAAAATAAGAGAAAGGCAGTGAGACGAATAACTTGGCATTGGCAGACCCTAAAGCATGCTAAGCTTCAGACTCCTTGGGTTTACACCAATTTCACCAATCTAAGAATAGATTTTAGTTGAATTAAACATCATTGGAGGGATGGTTTTATCTTTCAGATGGTCACTTGCTGCCAAAGTCTAAGAGTCACATGAATGTAGAGAAGTCAGAGAGTCTTCTCAGTTAAAAGTTCTTTTCCAGGTAGGGTGACTATTTGACTACCAAATTAGAAAATTCCTCAGTCTTACTGCTGAGGAGGATTCTATTATCCTTCTCACAGTGTTTTTGCTTTTCTTCAAGATCTGCAACAGCTCAAACCAAACGCAAGCAAAAGCTTTGGAGGGTTCCTTCCATTGCCTGTAGAATGGGAGGGAGGGTACAATGAAGAATTCTGAGCAGGACAGGGGAACCAAAATAAGCCTCAGATGTGCCAGGGGGAGACTGAATATCCTGTCTAGAGGGAAAGAGTTGTAGCAAACTAAGACACTCCATCAGTCTTTTCATTCAGAAGAACAGTCACAGCAGCAAGAATAACAGTGATTTTGCTGTTTTAAAATGCTGGGAGGCTTCTCTCAGCATGTAACAGCACAGTTTTGTCTTTTACATCTCAGGCCAAGCAGCTACGCCACTGAAAATGCAAGCATGTGCCAAAATGGGCAAAACAATCAAGAGCATCCAAATGTCCCATCTTCATCTGGCAAACAGAAAATGCAATGCTGTTTACAGCCCTTTGATATTTCTGTGTTTCTCATGGGAAACTAGTTGGTGTGGTCTATTGCCAGCTCTCATTGTTAGCAACACTCATGGAGAGTTTATTAATTTTATGTCTTGATGCCATTTGTCCAAAGCAACCTTTCTATAAGGGTCACATTAGATTAATAAACAGCAAAAGTATCCTATAGGCATCAGGACCCATTCACCAAGTGGAATTCAAGAATACTGACATTTAAATTTCATGTATTTCTTATTTAAAAACAGAACTCTCTTGTCAGCCTCAGGATTTCCTTGATCTTTAAGTTGTAGAAATATACAAAACTAAACAACAGTCACCTACTCCACTAATTTCTCCTATCCTGTAATATACAAAAGCACAGTTCAAAGAACATTTCTATTTGAATATGCTCCATCTTCCTCTCCCAGTCCTGTTGAAAATCTGTGAATGAAGCAGTTCAGATGTGAAATGCTGCCTGAATTCACCCACTCGCTGGGTGCCAAGTTAGCACTGCTCCCAGCTGAGAGCAGGACTATTTTATCTACAGATGGAGCCCTATTCCATCAGAATTGCCACACTGTGACAATGACATGAAGTTACCACCAGTTTAGATCCATTTCTGTTGGTGTAAATCAGAGAGAGGATCTCTGGTCTCTACAGCCTCCAGTGCTTTTAAATCTATTAGGCCACACTACCTATCACAGCTTACATCTCCTTTATAAATACTTAAAATAACATTACTACCTGTAGTTGAGTGAAAAAAGCTGGCAGGAGGAATAGCTGTAAAAACAAATCTGCACTGTGCTTCAGACAAAAACAACACAAGGGCAAAAGAGGACCTGGAAAATTAAAGCAACGGGGAAGAAGATGTTAAAAACAAAGAGAAGCAGAGATACACAGGCATCAAAGAAGGTGAAAAAATGGGCAGAACGAGGGGATGAGACGGGTTTAGCAATAGACTTGGACAGGTCCCTTACACCAGAGGCCCAAAGCAGCTCTTACAGTGCCTCCAGCTGCTGCAGCTTCAAGGCATTATGAGGTTATTCTTTGATATTTATAATATATATGCAGTATATCTTGTATCCTCAGTGGTGCTCGTCCCCTCTTCAGTCACCAAAAGGACAGATAATCTTTACTGCATGATTCTGTGTCTAGTAAAGAGGCTCACACGCCAGCAGGGAAGGAATCTGTACTGACTGACTGTCAGATAGGAGGAGTGCACAAAAAGCCTCGTGATAACAAACACTTCATGCAACAGGGCTCATTCTACCTGAGTGTCCAGAAACAGGAGAGTAGAAATAGATAATCAAAGAAACGGGGGGAAGAGAAGAACGAGGGTTTTAGAAGTTAAATGCCTGGTGCTGTAGCTCTGAATTGAACTTATAAAACAGTTTTTGTCAAAACAATTAGATTGTTCTCCTCTGGGCCATTCATCATCTCAAATATTTTTCTAATTTTGAATTCTACCCACTAGAGATCAGAAACCTTCTAAAAAATTATCATCTAGGGATTCCTCTGCTGGAATTTGGACTGGCCTACATAATTCCTCCAGACAGTGCTCCTTGACTTTTTCCCATAGGCTTCACTCTTGCAGTGCAATGCTTGGAATGCCAGCTGCAGAAAAGGGCAGAGCACTGGTGACAGCAGTGACAGCCCACTTAGGCACAGGGTGACTTCCAGTCAATGCTTGGCTACTTTGAATTTTCCATCCAGAGTGCCAGAACTGGACAGCAGTTTTAGTGATCCTTCCAGCAGCAAATCCCCAGTCCCAGTCATGGCCTTGCCCTCTGCATATTTGTGGGAAATGAAAAGAGCTGCACTGCAGCATGAGGAAAACACAGCTGAAACTCCACACACAGAAGGCTTCAGGTAATACTCTATTATCTCTTCACCTGGCTAAATCTCTATGGTTGCTTGCAATACACAAGCACAAATATATTTCTCCTCACTTCTGGTCAACATTTAACCACAATGAAGTCTTTGTTTCTGTCTATGGTATGCATAGGATTTCCACTGCAATAATGAGTGATTCAAAGTTTTTACTATCACAACAAACCTGTGAAGGAAGGAGTCATTTCTGTTCTCATTTCACAAAATTATAAAAGAAAGAAAATAACTTGTAGCTGTATATGTTCTGTGAATGAAGACCTTACCCAGGGGTCTCCTTGTGTGCTAAACAGTTTTTTTATTATTTGGGTCTCTTTAAAGGGGAAAAAAGAAAGGTCACTTTCCCTGAAAGAAACAAATTATTAATTTCCTAGAAACAAAAAATTGGTTTCTGTCAAGTTCTTTCAGTGGTATGCTCTGAAAAGGGAGAGAGGGCAGTGACAGATGTGACAGAAGATGAGAAACTGCTGCCTTCTCCAGAAATAGCAATTCCATTGCTGTCAGCTTCCTTGCTTGAGCCAGAACCAAAGCACACATTTTATACAGATTGGAGAGCCCCTTTATACAACCATAAATGACATCTAAATCATTCAAAATAATGGAGGGAAGAGGAGGATGTAGGAAACGGAGGGAGCTTCAGACGAATTCCAAGTATTTTGTTCTAAGCCTACAAAACAGCAGCAATACCTTTAGTGTCCCTTTAGAACTGCAACAGGATCACCTGTGCTGGACCAAACATCTCTGAAGATAGCACATGAAAATGCCCATGGAGATAATGTAGACACAGGGATTTCTCAGCCCCCAAAGAGCGTGGCATTCTTCCATCCTCAAGCCAGATCTAACAGAATTTCAGGCAGACATTCATCAGAAAGCTGTCTAAAATAATTTTTTACTTATGCGACAGATTTGTCTCCATTTTAAAATACCTGCCTCAATAGGAAGGCTGCCTGATTGTACACAGCAGTGATGGGCTGGTTTGCTCTCTTTGGTACCCTGCAAGCCACCTCCTTGGTGACATGTCCACAGCCCAGCAATAGTTGATCAGTATAAAGAGAGCAGGAAAAGGTGGGGAAAAAAAGAAGATAAAAGAAGTAAACAGAAAACCCTAAACCAAAAACTTCCCATGTACCATCTCACCAGTTCAATCTTGCCTTTACAACTGCAGCCCTTGGCTAATGCACAAACAGCTTCTTCTAGGAAGAAAAAGTTGCACTACTTCAATGAGAAGTACAATTCTGAACAGATGCAGCTAAGCCCTGACAAATCCCTGGGTAGACATAGTTATTTCAGTTTGAGAGCTTAGAGTGTGACTGGAAATCCAAACACTTTGAAGATGACATAAATCAAAGTAGCCTCTCCTTCAGCGTGGTGATTTCCTCTGCTTGGAGCCCCTTCCACTTGGGGAGAATGGATCTAAACTAGTTAAACTAGTCTCTCAAAGCAATACACACTGCTCACTAGGATTACGTGAAGTACTTTTTATAAGGAGAGAAAAATGAGCTTTTTTCCTCACGTCTGCTTGCACAGCTTAAAAACTTGTTATAATGACATGGTGCTGGGTAAATACTTGGACTGTAGAGCAATGACAGAAAATCAGCTTTTCTCCAACTTAAATGCAGAGGGAAAGCTCAGTACCATGGCATGAGGGAAGTGTGGTGACACAGGACAAGTACTCTGGTAGTCACAAGTCACTCTTGTGCCAGTGGGGGTTTCAGTACGTTTCTGAGAACAGGACTGCAGGCTGTAGGATTCATGGTCCATTTCTGGTTCTGCACTCGCTCCCATCTCCACACCAGGATCATTAGGGCAACCCAATAATCATTTGGGATGTCTCTTTATGTCCCATGTGAGGGTAGCCAGCCCAGTTACCAGAACAGAAGTCATTTCAATAATGTGAGCAGTGAGATTCAGCTGAAGAACTGCTCAGTCTTAAACTGAGTAGTAGTCAACAAACTACCATGGCTGAGCAGCTGGTCTCTCCAGAAGCAAAAATCCTGGGACCACTCTGTACCAGAGAGGAACTACAGGATTATGCCTGTTCAGCTGCTCTGAAGGATGAAAACACCTTCTGGATCTTGCTCTTGCAACAGTTTTCCCCTGCTCTATCCTCTACTATGAAATACCAAACACCACACAATGAAACATGAGGCATTTCACATGCTTTGCACAATCCAAAGACTGATTTCCAGCCTCCAGACTATAATTTTTCCACAAGACATAAACTGAACTTCATTTATATACTAGCATCCCCACTGGGGGTATGGTGCTCCATGGATTATCATATTTACTTCTAATAACTCCAGAGAAAAATCCCTACTTAGGCTTACAGATGATTACATGAAATGGACTTTTATACACACATACATCTAGCTTGCAATGGATGTAGCACAAAAATAGTATGCAAATAAAGATGCACAGATACTATCTTCCATAACCTAAATATAGCACAGGACACTTCATCATTTAGGAACTTTTCTGGATAAACTAAACCTACTGAGGTTAGGAAAAATACATATTAATAAGGTTCTTCTCTAAAGAATAAGCTTCAATGGTACAATGATAAAAATGCATCTACTGGAACAATTATCTTTAAAAACTCAGCATCTTACAAGGAACTATTCTAATTACTGCCTTAATCAACATCGTACAACTTATAACACAACTTGCAATTAGCATATGGTAAAGAGCATCTGCCAATTAGGCTATCATGTGCACTGTACATCTGATTCCTGTTTTCACTGGAATGCAGCTATTAGTGCTGGAACTCGTCCAGGGGCTCTGCTTTGGCCTCTAATGCTCTGTGGATGAGCAACTCTCAGCTTTATGCAGCAGTTAAGAGGAAGACAAGATTCCTGCACATAGGTCATAGATACGAACCTTGAAAGGGGGTTCATTAGTCATTTTTAGAGCTCCACTACTTTAAAGTAGAAGAAAATAAATCACAGAATACATCCACTTCATCACTGCATAGTGTCATCACCGACAGCAAAGTTAAAACTGTATTAATCACATATCTCACCATTTCCCTCTTTGTTGTCTGATCATCCTTTCCCCTTTCTTCCTTTTTCTTTGTTAAATTTCACAGACTGGAAAAAAAACACAGGCATTCTATTTTGTTTAATCATTCAAGATCTAATCTCTGCTGCTGTCAAGTGTCCCCTATGGATGGCTAAGGATTCACACTTTCCAAGACCACCTATATTTGCTCAGCATCTGTAAGGACAGTTTTGCACAGAGCCCACAGTTTTTGCTCCTGATGAAGCTGCAATGCTCAAAACACACAGTGCTTAGCAAGTCATAGAGAGATGTGAAACCCCCTAAACTTCTTGCATTTTAAAAAAGCACAAGACAGTGAGGAATTTTAAGTAACTGGATGATCAAAGCATGAAGAAAAAAGGAGAGCTGTCTCAAAACTTCCTTAAGTGTTTCTTTAACTTTCTGAAACCAAAATCATTCAAAGGGGCACACTCCAAATTTAAAAAATAAAAGAAATTACAATGTACCAAGGAAAGTCTATGCTTTTACCTGCCTTGGTAACTCATTCTAGAGTGGCAAAACAATCTTTATCAAAAAGATTCCACAACTGGTGAGAAGGCCAATTTTTTTCAGGGTTCCAGAGATGAAGCATACTGGGGAGAAAGCTGCTGCCACAATGATCAGTCAAAGCTTATGAAAGACATCCTTTTACCAGCAAGAGAAAGTTGTGATCTAGGACTCAAGATGAGACTTCTCTGCCTAACTCTGTCACGTGATTTTGGGGTGAGATTGGGGACAGGGGGTTGCCTCAATGCTGCTTCTTCCCCTACTGCCCTTTGATTCTCATCTGATCAGATTTTAAGTCTTTGAGGCCTTGGAATGCTTTTCAACATAAACAGTGCTTAAGCTCTCCCTAAGTGTGGTATAAAACTATTAATACAGAAAATAAAAAGTGTTTTGGTTTCTTCTCCCTGCGTTAGAAAGAATACCAACAGAAAGTCAAAGGAAGCA
The DNA here is from genome assembly GCA_013397245.1 of Thryothorus ludovicianus. Taxonomy (NCBI): domain Eukaryota; kingdom Metazoa; phylum Chordata; class Aves; order Passeriformes; family Certhiidae; genus Thryothorus; species Thryothorus ludovicianus. The sequence goes on from VZTB01004650.1 coordinate 113,589, forward strand.
CACAAAATTTTCCACACTGATCTGCATGCTACAGAGTCAAGGTCCATTAGGAGCCTTGACTTCACACCTTGCTTCAGCCTGAAAGCCAAAGCTCAATTGTCATTTCCATCTGTGCAACAGCAAAGGTTTATGTGCACCATTCCATCATGTGCTGTCAAAGGCAGAAAGGGAAGAAAATGGAAACATGAACCAATGAAGTCATTTTCCTTCCCACATACAACCTCAGGCTGAGATGATGTCAGGTTTCACTAGCAAAACAAGTTTGAATGACAGCAACATTTAAGAGGAGAAAATCCAAAGGAAACCTATATTTTTCAGAAAGTTCTTCTGCTGATTCAACAGGCAGCATCCCTACTGCAAAGTCTGAAATTAATCAAGACTGTTTCTGATACATGGATGTCACTTTGGCTTTCACAGAATGGGGAAAAAATTGCCTAAAGGCTATACTTTCTCCTATTCCAAACAATTCCTGAAGGGATTATAAGGCTGGTTACTTTCAAGATATTCGACTTCCTGCTTAACCATAAAAAATTGTATTGGTAACTGATGTAATTTCTGGGAGCTCTCAATCATCTCTACTAAATGATGAATCATACACAAATAAATGTAAAGGAAAAGCCCAGGTCCCTCTGATTCTATAACTGGAAGAAAAATGGGAAAGGTGGACACGGTGGGAGGGGGAAGTCATGCTGGCATTGTGCCATTTGAGGTGCTGCTCCTCCCAGGGAATTTCTCTGCAGGATAGCTGTGGTTGGACTGCATCCTTTTCCAGGTGCCAAAGGGGACAAGACTTGGACTGAGAACATAACCCTCAGTCTTGACCTTTAGTCACTGCTGAAAGTCACACTGCAATTTTAACAAGAGTAGTAAAGCCCTTGGGAAAATTATAGAGTGAGGGGAGCTTGAATTTATCCCCTCTGTAGATTAACATGCATGCACACTCTACCCAGGCTTATTAGCTCCTGCATACCAGGCCTCATCTGGCTGTAGCAAAACACAGATCTGCTGCCTTCATCTTTCCTCTCCATAACCAAGCAGGCTTTAGCAACAACAGAGGTCAGAGAGAACAAAACAATCAAGTGGAAACTGCTTTCCCCACGTTTCACTCCTTTTGCTCCTGGCTTGCTGCTGTTTCACATGCCCAACTTTTAATGACAGTAGCCTCCATTTGAGGCAAGATTTGAAAAGGATGAGGGAAAAATGGACCCTTTTTTTTCCCCCTTGCATATGACTTTTTAGAAAGACAGGTGAGGAAGGTACATGACACTTCAGCTGATGTATTAGTGACTCCTGTCATTTTGGGGTAACCTTAGACTTGGGAAAAAGTGCAGCAAGCTTGAATCACATTAAAGCCCTGATTTAGCAAAGTGCTCTGAAACACATGCTTATAGTTAAGCATGTGCCTAAATGCTTTGCTGAATTAGGACCTATGTTAGTAAAAGGGGCAATTGATTAATGGCTTCTGACAACCACCAGAAACTAATGAGCCACAGACCTCTGCTTTTTCCTCCAAATGACTGTACTTAAACCCAAAGGAAATTTCATTATGGAAACAGAAAACACTTATAAATAAATCATACGTGTCTCCTTCACAAATATTAATTTTTATCTGCAATTAGTGGTAAACCCAAACTTCCTTTCATACAGTAATCAGAGACAGTGCCATTTGCCCTATGAAGCTGGTTATTCTTTCAAACCCATAAATTTCTCTCTAGAACTCCATGGTTTACAGAAAGCTCTGTGAACCCAGCTCAATCAGGCTATGAAATATGCAGGATCCAACAGACAAACCAAAAGGTTGCCTGAGACAAACTTCAGGGTGAATCATGCCAGCACTGTACAATCCACCTAAAACTAAGAGCTCAGCAGCCTGGCATGCTGAAATCTGCTTCATGCTGCTTCCCACTGAGACACATTACAGGATCAAATCCCAGGGAATTCACACATTTTCTAGCTCCTACATGAGAGCTGAAAAGCTATAGAACAGTGAGAGGATAACTTCAATCCTCAAAGATCCAATCCAGCTATTTGCCAAATGTTCACCATGGTGGAGGTTTTCACGTGTTTTAGTTTTTATTTTGTTTGTATGCAGAGGCAGAAAAACCCTCTGGCACATCTGCAGGAGACATTCAAGCCTAATGTCAGCCTCACCTAAATCTCATTAAACAACTCACCTTGTTTTTCCTAGCAGCATCACTGCCTCACAGCACTGACACCACTCCCAGCAGGAGGGAAGGAATCACTCCTGCTAACACTGATCTAACAGATACACCCAGAAACTTCAACATATTAACCTACAAAACAGGGACAGCAATATTTGACATCTCGTTGTGTATCTCTCATAAGGTATGCAAACATATTCTCCCTTTTTCTATTTTTGCATAGGTATTTTAGTCATCTAAATCAGATTTCAAGAGTAGGTATGTGTTAAATAATGAAACCTCGAGAAATACACAATTGATGCCATACAAAATTTCAATGGGTGCTCACAGAGGTTCCAGGGCAGAGGTGGAAGTGGCTTTTATGCCACATGATAATTGTGAGCACTTAATTTTCATCATTCACACCCTCTTTCTTGAAAGAGCACTAGTTTACCTGTAATTTTAAGGATAACCAACTCTGAGCCCTCATGGACAATTTGTCACTGAACCATGACCTGCTGATGAGATGGAGACTTCAGCTGCCATAGTTTTATTGAAATGTTTCTTGAATATCCATTATGGCCTTTGTAACAGAGATGAACCCTTAAAGGCAATTCTGAGGAAAGAAAAGTGACATCATTGACATTCCTGAGCCTTGGGGAAATGACCAAACCCAGGTTTTTTATTACTTTTTTTTTATCCAGAAGAAAATGTTTCGGTTCCCTAGGTTTGGATCACATCTCTATGGATCAGACAGACTGTAACAATGCCCCAGAGGAAAGGGTGGGGAGGGAAAAGGAAAACACTTGATTCTTTTTCTACAAATCTACAAAAATAAGATATAGCATTACTAAGTAAATGCTCAGTGTTCACACTTCTGTTTCACTGTGAAGAGGAAAACAAATATCGACTTTTGCACAAGTGACTTATCAATATGTTTATTGTAATTCAGATCCTGGCTCAAAACACACTTGAAAGTCCATTTCATGTTTCCATGGATTTCAATTACCATTTTGTAAAGACACAAACAGAATTTTATAAACAATAACTACCAGCCAGCTAAGGTCTATGTAGACCACAGTGCCATGCACAAAATATTCCTGGGTTCAGACAGAAAACTTTCAGCAGTTTCAAAAGGAAGAAAAGGTGGTGAGTTTAAAAACATATGTCCTTATCCACACAGTGCATGGGAAAGTTTGAAACAGCAGGTATTTCCTTTTCCTAGCCCTGTGAAAATCCACAGTGTATCAGTTATCCCCCTAAGAGGTAAGCTTGGGTATTTCTCAAGGTGAGTGCTGTGGCTGGGAAGTCACCAGCACAAAAAAGCTCATCCCTTTAGGAAATCTCTTCTGAGAATCTTGGCCAGATTCAGCTTTGCCCACACCCAACCCCATAGATTTACACCACTGATATCTGGCCCCATCCATCACACCCACACCTGGGAAAATAATATAAAAACCTCTTCTGTTCTTCAGGGGATTGGAGCTTTTCCTCTGCTTCATTACAGTAACAGATACATTGTGAATTCTTACCATTATGCTTCATGACAGTAATGAGTCCAATTTTACATTTCCTAGGCCTTGTATTTCCAAAGCTGTTTTCTCTACTGCCTGGTTCCACTGACAGGCACTCTTCTTCATTCCCCCTCTCAGTGGAGAAAGCTGGCTTGAACTGAATGAACAGCTCAGTAGCATTAAAGGAGAGTGGTGATCCCTTCCCTCTAAATCTGCTGTTCTGAATTCTGCATCCTCAAACCGGGGCAATCAGGTGCTAGGAATTAAAATCTCTTTGCTACACCAACGTAGGGGTTCTCAATTTACATCTTTAGGGAATTTCTAACACCTGTTCTCTTCATTAACAACCATCTGAGCATTTAGGAAGCCTCTGGCAAGCCAGGCTGGAGGAGATCAGGATGATTCTCCCGCTGCTAAGGAAATTTACTTCAAAGTCTTTAAGCCATGATGTAGTAAAGAGGATTGGAGAAGCAAACATCTTGCTTTAAGCTGTCCTTACATGGAAGGAGGTGGCTTTTTTAATGACATGATATCTTCCACAGGACTCACTCTACCTTCAACAAAATATGTTTGTTTTTCTGTTATGGCATTACCTCTTGTTTCTCAAGATTTCTAAAAGCAGATATTAAAAATTAATATGAAGCACACCCATAAGAGTTGAAGAAACTTGGCTACAGACACATCCTGCTCTCCTGAAGTGTTTCTCTAATTGCTTTTCTAAGCACTTGCAAGAACCTCACTGAAGCATTTCATGCATGTGTTTTCATTCCCCTCACTGCCCCAGGGCTTGCCTCCCTATTCAGTGTATTTTGTTTTTCAGCCTGACCTATCCCATGAAGCCAGAATGAAGCTGAATATATCAGGCAGCCCAAGATCACTGACAATATTCATTGACACAAATTTTGCTATTAATAGCTTCAAAAACCCATGAAAGTAAAGAATTGCAAGTGAAGGGAAGTAGCCAGAACATGCAAAATCTGGCCATTTTCAGCTTCTCAACTTTGAGTATTCTCAACTTGTGGCTTAAACCTCTCCAAAAAACATGATAGTTGGTCTGGTAAATCGCTTCTGCAAACACTAGATAGTGTTTTACTGAGGCAGTAATTGACAGATTTTAAAAAAAAAAGGAGTCAAAAAAGCTATAACCCAGGGCTGGTGGCAAATCACTCTCATGTCAAATGGTTGGAAACACAGCAGCTACAAACAGCACTCCTTCCCTCTTGAGTCCTGGGGAGCTCCTGGCTGGAAAGCTGAGTATATCCACAGGTATACATCACTTCAGGAAACAGGGCAACAATTGGAAGAGAGCAGGGAGAGTTTGCAGAGCTCTAGGAAACGTGGTGTCCACGGAGAGTTTGGAAGGGTCAGCCTTGCCAAGCCTATAAATCTAAATTTTCACACATATTTTAGAGAATGATAGAGCCTTCACATCCCCTGAGGGCAGGAGAAGATGTAATGTGCTTACAATGGAGCAGAAGAGACTGATTTTGTCCCTTGACACCAGCAATTTCCCTACCAATTAAGACCCTTGGGAAAACAATGTAAAGGGAAGGATAATTAAGCCCTGTTACAGATCAGGTGAGGCAAACTGCAAAGCTCTGCACGGGACACTTCCAGAACAAAATACACCACTCAAAAATCGATTTAAACAATAAATTCTGCTTTGGGCCAATTGAAGGAACCAGATTAGACACCAACATTTTTTTCCAGTCTATCATCTATATTATTTAATTTTTTTTTTTTTTAATACTACCTGCCATTTTCAGCCCAGGGGCTACTTGTGTGTCTTCAGCAAGAACAGCAGGAAGCTGGAGCTCCTCATGAGACCTCAGCATGGAGGAGGAGGTGAATGGTCATTACCCTCTCCACAGCAGCACTTGCAGACAAAATCCTAAGGATTCAACTGGCAAGACAGCAAATTCTCATAGCCAGGAGGTATCAAAAATCCATGTGTAGAGGTTTTGGTTTGAAATTTTCTCATCAAGAGCAAAGTAGGCTTAAGGTTAAAAGTTATAAAAATTTATTAATTAACACTAAAAGGAGAAAAAGGAAAAAAGTTAAGAATCAGAATGAAACCTTTAGAACACTTCTCTTCCCTCCCCACACAGTCTTTTTTTTCCTGACAACGTACAGAAAACAACACTTAGAAATCTTAGTCAGTTTTTTACTTCTAAAATAGTCTTTCTTCAGTTTGCTTAGGGAGGGAAGTACTTTTTGTTTGCTATGGATAATTTTCTGTTTTAAAAATGTGTGCTTATGAAAGCACATCTATCCTTTTTATTAGTTTAATCACGTGTTAATATTTAAAAGTAGCTACTGATTGGTTCCCTGTCAGGTCTACAGGAAGCTAACAAAGCCCTTAATAGAGAACCACTCTACCAAAAAATAAATCAAGGCCAAACCATAACACCATGACAGATGTGACAAAACCAGACCCCAAGATACTTTGACTATGGACATTGTTAACCACAGATGACAATCAAACCACCACACAAACCCCAGACCTAAAGCCAGATTGGGATGGCTGTATAAGTATAATGAACTCAAGGTGTAGATTTTTTTCGTTTTTTGCCAAGTTGATTTAAATTCCATTAATTCAATTCCTTCTCCTTAAAGTAAAATAATCTGAATCAGAACATTTAAAGAAATACAATGGACAGATACAAGCTTTGACTTTCATTGAGTATCTATTTCCTGTCCTTGAAATTCTCCCCTTTACTACTGTTTACACTTGCATTTCCCCACATATTTATTTTATGAAATCTCTTTTCCTATTGTTATAGAGCTCTGATCTGTTACTCCTGTTTGCAGCACAAGCATGAGTTGGGATCAGCTATAGCTGCCACTCCACCAGCATCAGCAGTCTGTCTCCAGAAGTGGCTACAAGATATTTGTAAGGAGATGAAACAAATTCACAATGTACCTATCAAATCATGCAATAACAAGCAGAAGAAAGCAGAAGTTCTTTTTCTGTATCCTTCAGTATTCAGCTCACAGTCTGGAGCATGAGATGCACTTTTAACTTCACATGCACATCTACACATACTATTAAGAGTCATAAAGCAATCTTCTTTTATTTACAAGCTACACAATCCTATTCTTGGCAAGGTGATTAAAATTCTGAAATAGAAATGATGGGGAGCAGGAGGAGGAAAAGTAGTAATATGAAGAATTTTCTCCTCAAAACACAAGTAAATGCAGTACTAATTCTTGAGCTCGCTCTGCTATATGCCTCAGGCATATGGAAGGAAGCACATACTAAAAAAAGAAATCCAAAGCAACACCATTATTCTGTCCCAAGAGCAACAAAGGTAGACAAAAATTTAGCACTGCTTCAAAATAGCTGCCTTTTATATACATAAAATAGTCTAGAACACACACAGATCTCAGCTTCATACTGCCGTCTCACACCAAAGGAAAGAAATCAAGCCCAAAATTCTCCTCTTGTGTTATTTAGAATTTAAGTGAAGGCTTTGAAGTTTGGTTCCAAGCTGTAGCCAGATCATCCAGCCTTGTGCTTGGGCTTGGATTCTCTGAGTTTGGGCTCTCTGTGAGCCCTGCCACACCCATCCTTCCTGCTGCCACAACCACATTCACAGTCCCAGAGCTGAATCCTTCAGCAAAGCCACCAGGCCTTCAAAGCCACCACTACAAGGGTCGGAGACCTCCTGAGCTCAAATCAAAACTCTTCTGCCCGTAGCAACGCCATTAATATTTCAACCACTGCAGGATTTAGCAAGTCAACCACTGGAAGCCTTTTCTGGAGACCAGGCTCCAAACCCAACCCTCTCCTAAAGAGAGTCTAAGACCTCTAGACAAGTCAGTCCACATCTCTTCTTACCCAGGCCTATTTTTGGGTAAGTAAGAAGCACTTTGGGCAGGAATAGCATTTAATTAAACATTCACATGATCGGTTGTGTGTGTCACTGACATCCAAACACTCCTCTGGCACAACCAAATACATAACAGAACCTCACCTGGCTCTGTCAGGTCAGGCTGTTCCAAATGGGAAAACTGGGGTGCAATAAAACCAAGGCATCCTGCTGGATATTCCTGTATCTGCTCACAGAACTCAGCCCAGTCCTGGTGGCTTAAGATTGAATCTGGGTAAAGTCCACTATTACTATTAATTAATTTTTCTTTCAGCCTGATCTATCCCATGAAGCCAGAATGAAGCTGAATATATTAATTACTATTAATTAGTATTAATTTCTGCTCAGGCTGCTCAAAGCCATCCAAAAGGGAGGCTGCACTTCCCACAAGTGCAGTGTGGGTTGCCTTTGTTTCTGTGCCATGTTCCCCTGCCACAGTCTCCCCTCTCTCTGCTGAGGAGATTCTGTCCTCTGCTCCTGTCTGTGGTTCAAAATATGCCTCAGTCTAGTCAAACACAAGTTCTGTACAACCTTTTTTCTTTCATATTCTTTATAAGGGGTCATTTGGGGGGGTTGCTTGGTTGGGATGTTCTGTTTGAACATTTTATGTGCAAGCTGGACAGCACAGACAGGAGCCATTTAGATCCCAATCAGAGCTTCCTCTGTTCCTCTCCTAGTTCAAGCTGGATCAGACTTCAGATGAAAGAGTGCCAACATTTCAAACTGCTCTCCGAAGAGTTTAGCTGGAATATCTTCTGGACAGTAGCCGTTCTTGGGAAGCCCACTTAATGCCAAAATTCCACAGAAATGCTTCCTGCATCAAACTACAGCCCTACAGCAGAGCTCCTTTTTGTAATGGATCTAAAATGGAAACCAACAAAAATGTTTCCTTCTTCATTTCCCTTAAGTGGATTCAGTATTGAGGTTGCATTTCCATTTATTTTGTTTTAGTGTGATGTGGGCATGAAAAGTCATGCAAAACCCCTCCCCTCCTACACCAAGAGCTCATGCACTTTTGCATACCCCTCCTTAAAATTTTTTAATATTTCATGAATCTTTCAGTCCTCATCCATGGCTCCAGTCTGCAGAGAAGCCTTCACCTGGGCAGTAACTTCACACAAGTGGTTTTGTAACCTTGCAAACACCAGATTCTACAATGCAGTGGAAAATTCAACTATCACTAGGAAAGATTTTTTTTTCAACTGCTTATCCTCAGCCACTTCAGAATATTCACTTCCAAATATAAACTCAGCTTACTAAATCTGTCAATCGTGCATGGCTTTGTGAACCTCAGGGACCATCACTGCAAATTTCTCAGCTCACACAAGCAGTACTAGACCTGCTTAAGAGAACACTGCCCATGAGTGAGCCTGGATTTCAGATATGTTACAGTACTCAGACCTCCTCACCAGGAATATATCACTAATAAAGACCTGGTCCTCACAAATTAACATCAGCTAGATGTTACTGCACTGAAAGCTTCACCAGGTCTGTATCTTTAAAAAGATGGGTAGAGTTGGAGGTCTGCTTCCAGCTGCATATGCTTCATGCAAGAGATGTGGGGTTTTTTTTAACCTGGTAAATCCATTTGCTGTGCCAGTGAGGGGATTTACCAGCCTGGGTTCAGAAGAATCATTTGTGATGTGTCTTAAATTATACGAGTTCACAGTATATGTAATAATAATGTATTATTCTCCCCATGCCCTACTCCTAGCTGTGCTACAATTTTATGATATTGCAATCATTTTGTGCTGATACAAACATGCCTAAATAAAAGACAGGCTTACTTCCTCTTCCAAGACTGTCAACCAAACGTATTCTTGCTTGTGCTGGTCTCTCAAACGAAAAATTAACAGCTGGGTAAAACAACAAAGGAAACTTGGACAAGTAAAAACCATATTCTCAGTGGGTCTCCAGTGAACTTTGTAGAGGTTACACTCAATATAAAGTTCATCATTTTCAGTTGACTTAGTTCCCCTCTTCTTTTAGCAAATAAATCATTATACAGAAACAGGATTTTTACTGATGGCCCTCCTCAATTTCCACAAGCCTGGACAGCATAAGCTTACAGGTCATGTAATGTGGTTTTCTGCAGACATTTGCTCAAATATTTTACATTGCCACTTCTTTATATTTTCCAGATCATGCACAAACTTGAACCAACCCTCATAGCCTGACCAAATGCAGCTACTACAGTGTTATTATCCTGATGCCTTCTGGAGGCTGCCCTGGAACAGAGACC